>PYHW01010255.1:2105626-2122549 GCA_013186435.1 Turdus rufiventris | reverse complement strand
GTGAAATTATTGTAATCACTACAGTCACAAAATCTTTAACTCATATAAATATCAAATGCATCATAATTAAAAGAAAATACATGTAATAAAGGAATACCATTTGCAGTGGACATTTCCTTCTTGCGTCCAGCTGGAAATTGATGTATTCTATAGAGATATTTAACTAATTGGTTCTCAAGTTTACAAGACAATAGGGAAGTATAGCTTTTCTGCCTGATTGCCAGAGATTTTATTCAGGGCCCAAGAGAGAAATGTGTTCATGTAAGTCAGGATCCTGTGCATGCTTCCTGGTGTGCTGTGCCAAGACTGATGTAATAAGCCTTGGGAATCTTCACTGAAGACCCAAATGTGCTAAGTGGGATCTGAGATAGCAGCCATCATTCTGACAGTCTGGCAAGCTGTCTGGAAGAATTCTCTGAATCTGCTTGGAGAGACAAAGACATTCTCTGAAAAGTGAAGGATTTCCTGATATCTTGCCCAAACCACGAAAGTTAGTTTTTACATGGATTCCAATTTCATTTGTAGCTAGCACTCACAAGGATGGACTTTGTGTAGCAAAATCTACCTAGAAAAAAAGAATTAAATATTTTCTAGGATAACATCACCAAGGTTTTTATTGTTGCCCTGTATAAGGAATATGCTTACTGAAATCCTGTCCTTAAATTGTAGTCACCTACTATCCTTGGCAATCTTATTAAGGAAGATCTCTAATTTAATTGGTCATGAGTTTTTCTTAGGATAGTTCTGTTTTCATGAGCTGCAACTAACTTCTCTGTTTATCCAGTTTACTTACACTGGGCACTTGTATAAACAAACAAAAATTAGCAAAGAGGCCTGGGACATTAGAGAGGATAGGATTTTTTCCTAATAAAAATATACAGTTCAGTGCTGTCATACTGTAGTAAGATGACAGTACTGAAACTGATCTTCTGATCTTATATCTTAGACACTAAATTCCTTCTCCTTCTTAACACACAAAATCCAGAACTACAGGAGTATTATTTGATTATCTGGGTGGAAATCTTGGCCCAACAAGAGTCTTTCCCAGACTGAAGGCCCAACAAGAGTCTTTCCCAGACTGAAGTGTCAATGACATCATCACATTGAGACAGAAGGCTCCAGCCCTGTCTTATATCTTGTTAACAGATTTTTATGGGCTTTCAGAACGGAAAAAACGTCACCTGTTTTGTAGAAGATAGGAAGACAAAACAGAAAAATAATGATCCACCTAGGGAAGCAGCTTCTACAACACTTTTCCAAGATCACACCTTATAAGATCTTACATTGTAAATACTTACATTTTCTATAATCCCACAGGAAAATTAAGATGATGATTTTAAACAGCTGAAATGAGCTGGCACAGTCACTGCCATAATCTTTCTTCAGACCAGACTTAGTACTAGTATCCTGTTTGCATAGCAAGAACCTGTGAAAGTAAAGCTATAACACTTTCTGTGAAAGTCTGGGATTTATACTCTAGTTTGGACTTAGTAATAAGCAGTCAACTACTCAAGATTTAGTTTATAAAATAAATGTGTAATTGTTGTGGCTTTTCCATTTTCTTCTATTCTCTCCTGTTCATATATTCACTATTTAAAGTAGTAATTTTAAAAATACCATATAAGCAACTTTTCTATGCATAAATATTCTAGCTGTCCAAATAATAAATATTATGGATTTTAAGGCAGTCATAGTTAAATACTGCTAATGTGAATGTTTCTACAAGATAGGTAAGATGTTTTGCAGTAGTGCTACAAAGCCCACCAAGGCTGGTACTTGCAGTGTTAGTCTCAACAGAGACACCAAGGTTTGAATGAACTCAGGTCTTCATCTGTGTCTGAGTAACTTTCCAGAGCTGTGGTGGAGTTCAGAGATACTAGGAAGCTCTCACATCTGCCAACCACGGCTGTTCTGCAGGCCAAGGCATTTTATTTTACAGTGGTGCAAATCCAACACTAAAATATGCAAAATTCCTGACCACAGCGATACCTCCATGTAGCCCAAAGTCTTTAAATTTCTAATATAAACAGTTTCCTCAGCCATATTTTTCTGTTTTTTTTATAAGTGTGGGCTATTCTTGTTTTAATCTAATTTAAATTAGAGACAGAACTAAGGGCTGCAATACAGGAAAGCTGAAAGGGAAAGAAGAGACAAGACTATCACTAGGAACACAACCTACACTGTGTATTACTGCACAGTGCAGATCCTGACTTTCTATCAAAGCCTCTCTCTAAGCTCTTTAAATAGTGCATCAAGAGTGAAGCAAACAGCAGCAGATACTGGGGGGGGAGTGGGGGGGGCAGGGAGAAAAGCCAGAGACCATCACCAACCTTTTTTCATTTGCGATCATCTCATCACAGAATCAGTTCAGCCTTCATTTGTTTTTCCTTTGCTTTCTTATTCTCTCAAGTGTGGTCAGTCATACTGGGCTAATTATAGCTAGAAAGAATCTACAAGATGCACCTGTAGCTGCATCAGAACATCTGTACCAGATTACATAACTTGAAACCTTAAGTAAATTACTTTCTAGAAAGAAAATTAAAATCATTATGATAAAATCTGATTTACAGTAATTTCACGATTATAAGCCACACCATTTTGACTAAAATTTTGATCCCAACCTGGAAATGCGGCTTACACTTGGGAGCAGCCAATATTGAAAAAAGTTTGGAAATTTCCTGACCCAGAAGTGCAAGCCAGGGTGCTGAGCTGAGCACCTGCCAGTAAAACCTGGGATTTCACAATTGTTACAAATTGGTTACTCTGTTGCGAGGTGGGTGGAGGCGGGCTCTGTGCCAGCAGTGTGGGGGAGAAGCGGGGGGCTCCCTCCTGTCAGCCCCGTGGCCCAGGGGGGCGGTGGAGGGCTCTGTGCCTCTCTCCTGCAGCCGCCGCAGATGAAGTCAGGCTCTGTGCCTCGCTCCCACTGGCACCGTGGGGCAGCACCAGGCCAGGGTGAGCGATCCCGTGATTCCGCTATTAATCCGTTACTTTGTTTCACATGGGTCCTCCCTGCGAACGAAATTGCGGTTTATAATCCAGTGCGTCTTATCCATGGACAAAGACCTAAACGTTGCCGACACCCAGACATGTGGCTTATAATCAGGTGTGGCTTGTAATCGTGAAATTACCGTGCTGTGATCGTGAAATTACTGTGACTGTTTATCTGATTAGAGTAACATAGTTAAATGTAAAATCATTCATGGGGGAGTAAAGAATATGACTCCCACTAAAAAAATTCAGGCCTATAAAATAGCTAAAAGCAGCTCTAAGATCTGGCTGAACATGAATTCTTGGTATCATTTAGTGAAGAAGAGTCATTTTACACTTCAAATGGCATCCATCCAAACCCTGTACTTTTGAAATTAAACAAAATGAAGGCTGATCAATTTAAAAAGTGAAACTATGGGTTAGGATGAGCAGTTCAGTGGTAGAATACAAAAACAGGGCAGGCTGAATTTTTTGTGAGAGTGAGTAACCCCCACCACACTTTAAATTATGGTGATGAGGAAGTAATGTTTTAAATTTTTCCATTAAGACTGAAGTCTTTTGAAGACATTATTCAAACACAAGATAGTGTTTTAATGCAAGAAACTGGGCAATTTGAGTCTACTAGAGAAAGCTATGGTGACTTCTCAGGGTTTTAAAAGTCTGCAAGCTAAAGCAATAGGTAGCAGCTATGCCCCTTTTTATCACTCCGAAAGTACAAAATCTGTGAACTCAAAAAAGTGACATTTTCTGATATATATCTGCAGATCAAATAAAAAATAATAGCTGCTTGTGGGGTAGGATTCGGGTTAACAATAGCATTCCACCACAAAATAAACAAAACATAAGATGAAGGTTTTAAAATCTACATTCATATTTGCCTGTAGCAGAAACAAGGTGTCCTTTTCTGACTGCAAGGCACCAATTTTTTTAATTACCTGAATTGATTGTTGATATAAAAGAAAATACAAATAATCCTACAGCAATTTACAAAATTTTAAATTTACAAAAAATTTAAATACTCTCAGTATAAGAACACAGCCTGCCAACATGTAAGGCTGTATGCAATCATGTCAACGCATTTCAGATGGAAGAAAACATTTATTCCATTTCTACAATGTCTCCATTCTGCTGTACTCCATTCAAGAAAGCTATTTTCATAAAACCTAATTAAAAAAAAAATCCTGTTCTGTGACAACATTTGAGTTTTTAAATAAAAATGTAGGTTGCTAAATAACTGATTTACAACCAGAAGTAGAGAAAATCATTGATTATAACAGCTTGAGTATTCCTTCAGCAACTGGAATTGCTCTCTGTATATGAAATTGTCACACTTACCTCTCAGGTGTAGCAAGAAGATGGCTTTCTACAAAAAGAGTGGCCTAGGAAAGAGCAAGTCCTCAGCTTGGTGTCTCCTAGCATAATTCCATGGAAGTGTGAAATCTCTGTTAATGAAATCTGTAATTAACAGTACCATATCTATCACTCAATCACAGGAAAAGAACAGAAAGCCCCATATGTCCCTCTGGGCAATGTTTTTAACTGGCTGACTCTTGAATCTTTCTCTCAAGCATCTCATTCAGGCCTCTCTTGTCCTTGTTCACCAGCCAGGACCTTCCATTCTGGGTCAGGCTGATGATTGGCTCTAATAAACACCTTGACCTTCAGTCTTGAGTTCATAGTTAAGTCCTTCAGCTGTAAAAGCAGGCAGGACAGAAATAAACAGATCTTCATTGCAAGAGAGGCAATGCACAGAGTGGAGCTAGGGGACTAAAAGCCTGTCTTGCTAGCAGTAGTAGCTGGTTCAATAAACGGTGAAATTGCTTCCTAGTGCCTCAGGACTCTGTCACAGCCTAGTATATGTGTTGCTTTGGAATAAAAATCTATTCCTATATTCCTAATGAATTTTTGCATTTGCCTGAAAAAATTCAGAGGTCTTGATGGAATTCTTCCTTTTTTCTCCCTGCTAAAACAAAACAATGGTTTATTTCCTTTTCTCTGGGCAATTCCTGACTACATTTTTTTACCCCTCTGGACAACTTTTTCGTGCTTATCTGTATGAAAAGAGACATGAAGCACTTTGCCATTTCAATCCTTGGAATGGCTGCACACCAGATTAACCACTTACAGCATCTCATAAAGATAGAAGTAGATAAGATTTGTTTTGGCAACTGAGCAACAGCACATGACTTGTGGGAATGAAAAGTTGTATCACTGAGGGAGGCATCAAAAAAACACAAACATCTTTACTAAATGCAACAATTGAGTTTATTCCTTTATTGCAGGAATTGCTGTACTGTTTGCTTCATTTCCAAAACTGAACAGATATCCAATTCATAGCCTGTGAGCTAAACAGAGCTAGCCAGATCTTCTTGTAACTTAGACATATCTGATCTGTACTCTGCTCCATCTATTAGCAGGCTGTAATGCTTAATCCCCATGAAAGGACCATTCATAACTACCAGCTGGACAGCAAATACATCAGGCTCAAAAGAAAAGGGGAAGTTATGCAGGAGGTGCAGAGGTTTCCTTGTCATGTCATAGCAGTCTAAGTGGAAAAAAAAAAGCAAAGTAAAGGAACTACATAATGAAAGACAGGACTCGAGGAAATAGGACAAAGCTGTGTCAGGGGAGGTTTAGGTTGGGTGTCAGAAAAAAGCTCTTCATTCAGAGAGTGTTTGGGCACTGGAACAGGCTCCCCAGCGAAGTGGTCACAGCACCAAGCATTTGGACAGTGCTCTCAAGCACATGGCGTGACTCTTGGAAATTCAGGGCCAGGAATTGGACTCAGTGATCCTTGTGGGTCCCTTCTAACTCAGCTGATTCTATGAACTAAGCAGCTAGGACAATTGCAAAACAACAGTCTGGTGTTCGTAGTATGTCTGCTTTAAAATATGCTGTTAAATGATAACGCTGCCTTTACATGACTCAGAACAATCTCCTGATTAGGTACATCATAATCCAAAGCTGGTCAGAACAGTTTAGTGTTGAGCTACTAAGTATTTAACAATTTATTGGTTCTCATTAGTTTTAATAAGGATAATGCTTCATTCCACTGGGAGTCTGACAAACTCCCAGCATGACTGAGATATGTGCATATGCACATATTAGTATTTTTTGTTGACACAGTTTATTCACAGATTGGATCTAATTTTTTCTTATACAAAACAAAAATTAGTCTAGTGAATTCTGAAATATATTTCACTGAACCCCTTGTTGTAGATGAGTGACTATTAGAGGACATTATGCAGTCCATTCTTCTACTGGTAATTTTATAATTCCATTACAGTGTGTGTGCACAACTTACAGAACAACAACAGAATAATGCAGATATTTTGAGGAAATTAGTAAAATACACCAGCTTTTGACACCTTAATATAATCTAATTTTCAAACTAAAGCCATTGAACAGCCCGACATTTCTAATGATCTCTCTGCAAAGATTACTGATTTGGTATATACTATAGGTAAAAAGCATGAAGCTAGTTGGGGATTCAAAAGAAAATATGAGGAGAAATACTTTAGATCATATAATGATATATGCTATGGCAGCAAAATAATATTTTACAAAACAAAGTTAATGACTATGGGAGGTCATTCTCTATAAAGACAACTAAATACTGTGTACTGCATACTGCAGCCAAATGCTTCTTAGCTGTAATCAACTAAATGAAATAAAGTCAATTTACTTGATAACATACTTGATTTGTGTCAAATGTAACTGAGTCTTTCTCAAAATACATCAGTATCAGTGCAAGGATTTTATTCTAAATGTCTTCACTCTGTGGTTTGTTAGCAAATTTCTAGGCAATTAACACTAAGTGTGGGTGAGCAGCAGTATATTTCAGCACCCTGCTGGAAAATACACAGGTGACCTATTGCAGTTTAGCTTTTCTAGATTTGCCTTATGAAAAACTATAAACTATTATAAACTATAATGAAGTGCAATTAACTGCAACCTGAACATGATTCTTAACTGTGTCTCTTGGAGTCCATCTTTAACTTCTCCCATATCACCATAAAGTAACTTAGAATTATATTAATTTCAGTGATACTGTATCACAAAATTCTTCATATAAATTCCAAATAAATCTGACAAAGAAACTGGCCTACTGTTCTAGAGATCCCAACACCTCACCAAAGGATGAGAGTAACTTATAATGTGTCCAGTAGTAATTCATATCCTGGGATAAAAAGAATAAATGATTTAAAGAAGATCTCTTTTGCACAGAAGACTCATTTTGAGCTGAAATTGCACAAATGTGAATATCTATTGGTGAAATGATGTGAAAAAAGAATGAATGTAGAATCAAGTGGTTGGGAATCCAAGTCATGATTGGATCTATCTGGAGACATGAGGAACTGTAAGAACAGGATTAAATTTGTATGTATTTGAATTTATCTGTTATGACATTCCCATTTAAAAAAAAAAAAAAAAGTTCAGCACCAAGGTCTAAAAAATGCATTTTTCTAAGCAATAAGTGTGTTTGTAAATATTCTTCCTAAGCCTATGATATCTTTTTTCCAATCACCTAGAAGAAAACAGTGAACAGATACTTTAATTCTATGTGTTGTAATATTACATAAACTACTGTACATGACTCATTAGCTCATTGCTTACTTCTCAGAAGCAGTCTTGATTATGACAATCCTGCTTAAGATAAATAATATGACTCTCATCAAAGCCTACACATAGGAACTTCAGCAAATAATCTAAAGAATACATGCACAGAAGAAATCTTGAAATTTACTTGGAAATGTGGGCCATTTTATTTTTACTGAAAAGCATTCATTACACAGTGCAAACAGTTCTTTGGTAAATTTACTGATTCAAATAACAACAATGACGACTTTGTTTTAGGTAACATTAAAAAAGAAAATAAATATGTAAAATTTGCATCATATTACAGCAATATTCTCACAGTGGATACTGAGGAAATGGTCATGTAGCCATCGGCCACTGTTTCAGAAATGTTAAAATCAACACTGATTCTACAGACACTGCAATAAAACTGACCTAGTACAATCCATGACTGATTATATTTTAGACTGTGGATAAAGACCTGTTTTTCCTGGTTTATAAACAGATTGATGGTGGAAAATAACTCAATATTAGACTTTTTACATTTGTTTAAGCATATCCAGACTCCAAAGCCCATTTTATATACCATATGAATAAACAGTGAACAACGAAGAAAACCTCCCACTTTACTCTGGAGGCTGGAGAACAGGAACAATCAGATATAAGGTACTATTTTATAATGTATAAAATGGAAACTCTCTTCTCCTATAAGCGGAAATCTTGAGAAAGTTTATTTAATATAAAATTGAAAAGAAAGAATGCAAGTAGTAACCAACTGGATGTATTACTGCTTTATTTAACTGTTTGGACAGTTAAATTATATTTGGTTTAGCTCTGCAAGCCTTCCTCTTTGAGGAATTTCTGTTATAGGTCAATGGGAGTTCCATCTGAGTTGGAATTACAGGACGAGACATGTGGTTTGGACTCTAAAGAAAAGTCAACAAAACACAGAGTATCAAAGAAATACAGGAATGACAATCTTTAGGAACTGTATGATACTCAAGCATGCTCGCCACACAATTTCTAGAAGCATTAACAAAGAATATTACATAAATCAAAACATTGTATATAAAATCAATTAAAATATTCTTAAAAATATAAATTGCAATTCCATGTGTACCACACACCTTTAACACAGCACTCACATGTACATACTGCTTCTACCATACTATGAAACAAAGATTCTGTAGTAAGCTTTAAAGTTACACCAAAGTTTGAATGTGTGTCATGGTAATAGTTTATCAAATTAGCAATTATTAATGTTAGTAATCAGAGAAATTATGTGCCAAAATATGATAGTGGATTTCATATTGCTGTGTTAGGTTAGTTATTAGACAGGTATTTGTTCTACCATGCAATAAGTACTCAGTCTGTTTGCATAATCTGAAATGTTTAACATATGGAGGTTTAATTTTGTGCAGATTTCTTTGATACCCCAATCACTGTCCCTTGAACTCAAACACTTAAACTCAGAAGCCAGTGAACCATGTAAATAGCTCTGGTTCTAGTTGAGTCCTGACTTAGGACTAAAGGACAGGGCAATTACCTCTAACAAATGAAGTATTCAGGGAAAGAATCAATTCTGATTAAACAGAAAAAAAAGCTGTAAAATGAGGTATGATAGTTGTCCTTCTCTCAATGTAATTCCTGGTCAAAAATATGCAGTCTGCATCTTAAAAAGTACACAATTTTGAAATGCTAGTATAGATCTATACTTTATAATGTTAAACATTTAAATGGGAGAGAAAGTCCATTGCTGGACCATTTTTAACATGAATGATAAAACTATTGAGGTAAAAATATATATTCATTAGAAGAAACTGAAAAAAAAAATCAAATCAAATACCTTGTCAGAAAAAGTAGTCAATCCACAATTAATTATGCTGTTTCATTTTGATTTTTCTTTTTTTTAACAGTGCCACAATATAATCAGGAGCATATGTCTATTGATAATATGCACAAGGAATCAGTAGGAATCTTTGTATAAAAAATGGCATGTGACATCTTTTCACATTTTCAAAACAGGGCCATACAATTACATGAGCTGATCTGAGATCAAAAGAACCATGCTTTCAAACCGACCTGGATGGTTATGTTACAAAGATTTAAAATAAATGAAACAAACAAACAAACAAATGTTGCCAAGCAATTACAGATGTTTTGACAAAAAGGATTATGCTAATTTTTGAGATCAAATGCTACTCTGCCATGCATGTTTCCTTAGAATGAGAAACACTGTCAATTACACCTACAATAATTTTGCTTTCTTCCAATTACAATTATTTATATATCCTTACTAATTCTAGCTCTTATTCCCTTGAACATTTGGCTAACTTTGCTCCTTAAATTAAGGAAAGGATGTTGAAAGCTCTTAAGTAGCTTTATTTCCTTGCTGGTCCAGACCCAGCAGTGAGAGTGTGATTTAACAGAATTTCCATGCATTGATGTTTGCAGAAACTGGCCTGGCTATGGCATTGCTTCAGGCACAGTGACCTCGTGTTTTCCTTTTCCTGGCATTTTACTAAATAACAGCAAAAAGTTAAGTTTCAAGACAGACTGATACTAGAAAGGGACAGTACACTTTTCATGTTGCTAAGTAAAGATAGGAAACAAAGTGTTCATTTTAGAATAAATCCTAAACCCAGTAATTTTGGGTACCTAAAACTACCCGACAGTGTTCTTTTAAAGTAGCACCAGTTCGAGTTTGTCTAACCTGAGAAGTATAACACACAATTAACTTTGACCTGTTTGCTATTTTCCCTTTTGTTAATGTTTGCATTGTGATTTACCTTCATGGGCAGAAAATAAAATGATGCATTACGTTATACTGGTACAGCACCATTAGAATTTTGTAAATCTTGATTTCTTGCTGCTGTTAGGACTGCAGTTACCTGTTTTTGCCATCAGTAGGCACTGATATGATTTGAGGAGTATGCACCCTAAATTCTTAAAAAGTAGACTTATGGCTTCTTTTTATTAGTATTTTGTTGCAAGCAGACTGGACAGCAATCTCCTTTACCCTTCACAGGTGCTTCGCAGTCAGCTGGCGGGCACGATTCTACAAAACAAGTAATCTGACCACCCTGCGCCAGGAGAAAAATAACAGGACAAAAACATACTTAGTCACATGTCCCAAATAAGAAAAACATTTTTCATGTTATTGCAGAAAATATTCTCATTCATTCTCTGTAAGAACCTGACTAGTATGGTAACTCCATGTAGTTTGTTTTAGTACAAACTTACATTGAGAAGGTAAGACATTCTCTGTATTACCACACCTTTTGATAAAGCAGCATATCTGCTCCTGTCTCACATTCAGGTGGGACTGAGCACCAAGATATTTATTCACTACCTTTCTAAAAATTTCTCTCTAATAGATGAAAATTACAATCTAGCACTGTCAGATGAGCTTTTATTGATTTTTATGCATTTGGTTGGATTTTTTTCAAGAGTGTCTCACATTGCAATTGAATTAACTTACCCATATAACTATACATAAATTAAAATAGAAGTATATATACATATATATATATATATAAATAAATATGTGTGTATATATATGTATAAATAAATAAATAAATAACAGCTGGATTGAAAAACATTCTCCAGGGCAGGGATATCTGAACAATATAATTATAATATAATTTTCTGCAAAAAAAGAACTGAAAAACCATAAAAAAAAAAAGCAAGAAATCAGCAGGCACAAAACTGCAACTGCTGTTTTAGAAGCAAAATTATATTTTCTATCTCAAAATAATTTCCACATACTTACTTTGCATTCACACACAGTACAAGGGTCCCTTTTCCAGGTTTCATTGCTGGAATATGATTTACTCTCTTCATCAGTGCAATCAGAATTACTGAGGCGTGATTCAAGTTTTTTTATCTGAAAACATTAAAAAAAGTTAGCAACTGAATCACAAAATGCTTTTATTTGTGTAAAGTATTCTGCTTTTTCTCTTATAATACGATACATAACCCTTGTTTTACTTGTCTGGATTTTTCTTCTCACTACTTAGTTTTTATAATGCTAAAAGACTAGAAGCAGGTAATACATATGGAGATAGTCTTTCAAAAGAAAGCCAACAGAAAATACATTTTTTCTACCATTAGAATATTCAGCTAGAGCATAAAAGAGAAAAAAACTTCCCATTTCATATACACAAAGGCAAATTTAAACTGTCATAAATGTTTTGGAAAGGAAGTGATTTTTTACGGGTTTTTTTAAACACCTTAATTAAAAATGTTTACAGTAATTTCATGACTATAAGGCGCACCCTTTTGACTAAAATTTCCCCCCAAACCCAGAAGTGTGCCTTATAGTCTGGTGCGCCTTATATGATCTACAAAGTTCGGAAATTCGCTTACCCAGAAGTGCGAGCCGTGAGCAGAGCCATGAGGGGGGGCGGGACCGGGCAGCCCCCGGCCAGCAGGAGCCGCATGGAGTGGGCAGGACCAGGCAGCTCCTGGCCAGCAGGAGCCGCGCGGAGGAAGGGAGGAGCCGCGGCCGCCCTGAGCCCCACTTCGCCAGCCGGGGGTGAGCGGGAGTGCCGGGGCCCCGTGCAGAGGGAGGACACTTGGGGCTGCGTTCAAAGGCTACACCAATCTTTGAAAAATGTTTGCAAATCAAGCACATGCCAGTAAACCCGCGATGGCGCAATTCTGTTACTCATTCGTTACTTTGTTGTGCGCCACGCGGCTCCTCACTGCAACAAAAACTGCGCCTTATAGTCCGGTGCGCCTTATGGTTGTGAAATTACTGTACTTGAATTTTTTACTAACTACTGTACGGCATACATTTTAATAATGGGATTCCACTATGGCTGAATAGAGTTTACCAGCAAACATTGTAAAGTCTTCTCTAAGTGATCTAGATCTTAACTCTGTTTACAGCTGTAGTCTGGCACATTACTTCTTATGAATTCTCAATTTTAATCATTGCTTTACACATATTGTATACATTTCAAATGGTAAAAAATATTTTATTAGCACTACACACCAATTTTTAGAGACAGATTAATTGTGTTTCATATACAATGGTTACACAAAGCTTCAGGTTCAAAAATCAAGAGGGCCCAGCTGTAGAAAATGACTTCAAAAGAACATAGAAATAAAGAATAATAACACACCATCTTCTGTGTTGGTTTTTGTTTGAGAGACTGTGTGGTGGGGTTTGTCTGCAGGGGATGTCTAAATATTAAAAACGTAAGACACATGGTTAGGAAAACATTATTAATTAAATCTACAATTAAACATGATAGATCACAATTAGTTCATGATATCATCTCACCTGATTTCTGAGGCTTGAAATAGTTTTTTGCATTTCCAAAACAAATTCTTTGAAGTCATTCACTGCGGGTACATTTCTATTTTCATTAGAGGTGGATGTGGCATTACGAAAATATTTACTCTGTTTCATAGGACTGCAACAAATGAATGCCAAGTCAGGATGTTCATCTAACTCATTTTTATTGGGACAGATATTTTAGGATATTTAACAAAAATGTAAAAGAAGAGCAACCAACAAATGTAGAAATATGAACCACAAGAGCACACAAGACCAGCTGGTGCTGAAGACAGGCTCAGGACAGGTGAGCTCTAGATTACTGTCAATATCACTAGCAACAGGGAATTTCTTATACTTAGAAAAAATATGTATTTCATGCAGGAGTGCACACAAAGTTGTCACCAGTGACAATACAGAGCATCACCATAAATTCACCCCTGAGCCTCCAATAGTAAAGTAGACTAAAGTGAACAAAAAGTGTTCCCTCTAATATGAAATTCACACTTCACATTCTGAACCACAAATTCTTCCTCTACAGGCTTGTTAGCAAAACATTAATTTTAAGAAATATGACTTTAAAAAGGAGAAAGTTAGGTTTCATAAATAAATAAGAAATCTAGAAATACTTCTAGCTATTAACATATATTTAACTTACATTTGACATCAATACTGCTTATAGTACACAAAATCTAAAGCCTTTTGTCTTTAGTACTTTCCAGCAGATCTCTCATAACAGATATATAACACTGAATTGTGTTAATTCAATCTGTTGATGAGAGAGACTAACAAAAGGAACTGTCTGTAACCAACAATATATTACCTGGTACCACTTGGAAAAACAGGCATTCAAAAGCATGGCTAACACTAATTTTAAGTCACTTATTACATTAAGATCCTTGAATCCATTTAAGTTTTTGAAGATTCTTGAATCCATTAATAATTACAGGCATTACTATTTTGTTCACGTTTTCTCCAGTGCTACAGGATACCCCAAGAATGAACTGGCAAAGAAATTCTCATATATCAGGGCTCAGGACTTATAATCTTCCTGCATAAATTAAAACAGCACTTACTGGCAGGGGTTCAAGCTACTTAGTTTCCCATAGTTTTTCATCTAAATTAGAGAAAAAGAACTCCAAACAACATAACATGCCAAAGTTCAAGTAAACCAGCTGCTATTGTATAACAAAATATTTAATCTTCCCCACCTGTTCAAGTTATTGCAAATGAGAAGCTAAAAAAAGGAGGAAAAAACACGTCTCACCACAAATGTAATTTAAATACAACACTGAGCATGAGAACTCATGGGAATGTTCAATGACTGAGGTAGTTTTAGCTTTATTTATACTACAAATGCAGTATTGTAAATCTACTATTATTTTGTATTCCTAATTAGTAATTGGACTGGAACACATTCAGGCTGGTACTTAGATGTGTTTATTTTTTTCTTGCTTTCATTTTTATTTAACCTCTTTTACAATTTTAGAATTATGGGACTAGCATCCTTAAAAAGTGAATTGCTGTTTTGTAAGTGGACAAAAATGGACAAAACATCCTTCTTCAAGGATTACTTCAAGGATAATCTTTTCATATTACTTATAAACCAGCTCATACATAGCTGCTGTCTTCTCTTGTCTAAAATCCTAAACCCCTACAGGATCTTTCATTTCAGGACAGATTCCTCTCAAATAAGTGGAATATATTCATGGTGTTTCTTCACCTCCAGAGTATTTGAAATTGCTGAAATTAATTTACCTCTTTATGTGTCTATATAGACACTTTCCTTGCCAGAGTGGGTAGATGCTGCTTGATCATCATCATCATCATCACTCAAATAGAAAGTTTTATTTGTTAAAAGAATGCATGCCGGATAGAAAGAGCTATAATTCAAGTCTCTCAAATTTGTTCATCATGAAGGACCTTCACAAGAAATGGTCTGAGCAGGACTCATGTCACTAATTCATACGTAAGTTTTCATTCCCATGAAAGGGCAGGAATCCTGTGCAGCTCATAATTTGTGACTGAAACTGTGATTCATTTCCTTGCTATATTTTGAGGATTAGGGAGTTGTAAACAATATTATCAGCACTGCTGTTCTCCATTCCTGCTTGAAGTATTTTGGTACCAGAAGCAATCCTTAGCATTATCACAAATTTTTATGCAACTGAAATCAACACTTGGTATCCTCCTATTTCTACAGGAGAATCTAGAAGGTCCAAACAGGAAATGAAATAATTTAGATTAATTTAGTTAATGCAGGTAGGAATGTGGCATTTCAAATTCTCAACTTACTCTTCATTAGTGATTTTTTTTTCATGAAAACTGCAGGAAGAACAAGCGTACTATACTTATACTACTCACAAAGAGTTTTACACAAATTTGATCTTGAAAAAAAGTGTTTTCTTGTTAGTAGATATGTCAGAATAAAATGCATCATTCATAAAAAGCAGACACAGGAAGAAAGTGGCACGTGCTCACAAAGAAATAATTCAGTTTCATCCCATTTTGGAAACAAATGGGGTTTTTTATAATTCTTTAAAAAAAAAATCTCACCTTACTGATTTGGACATTTTCATTTTCTTCAGGGGTTTGTCCTCCTGAAAGCTGTAGTCAAGAGAGCGTCTCCCCCGAAAGTGATATGAAAATGCATTAAACTGTCCTCTTGTTCTACAGTCTGAAAACAGACAAGAAATTACACATAAATACAGTACATTTCAGCAGTTACAATATTAATATGGTATTGCAGTGTTTTCTGAATTGGTAAAGGCAAGTAATACATTCAATCTGATTCCTCTGGAACTGGTTGATGGCAGATGAATATGTCTCAGTGATAGAACCTATAAGCTAGTTAGATGCAGAGAATGTGATTACCCACAGACCAGCTTTTTTGAGTGAAACAAGGAAATCCAACTTTAACAAGCCCACCTAGTGCTACTTTAACTATTCTTTTCACTTCTGAAATTTTCACTCTCTTGGTAAAATTTCTCTCTCTTAATTATTTTTTGGGCAAACAGGGCAGGTACATATGAAGAAAATCAATGACAGAAAAAACACTCACTGGGTTCCTCATCTATCCCAATCATTTTTTTTTTTTTCCATCTGAAAGAGAATTTTCAATTAAATTCCAAATTTGCAGACATGCTTTATAGGTTGATGAGTCTTATTTTCAAATCTGAGGAATCTGAATGTATCACCAAACCCTAAAACTCCTTCCACCATGGAGTAAAAATCTCAACCCTGAGAATGATCTATGACAGAAATCTTCTCCAAGATCCTAAGAGAATATCTTGACAGGATTAAGTATATCTTTCTTCCAGCTCACTTTATTTAGCCTTCCAAACACATTGAGTATTTGGAAAGAGTCACATTTAAAAAGGAAAACAAAATAAAACTGCAACAGCACTTGATAGAGAGGAAAATGAGAAAATAGAAGTTTTCTCATTTCTGTTCACAGAAGCTTTAAAGCTATAAGTTACAGTGGGCCAAGCTGAAGCAAGAACAAACTACCTGATCAGCCGCTAGAAGCAGTCTGCTGAAACCAAAGGGAAATAAAAGATGCCATAGACATTTCTCAGCTAAGTCTGGTATTAGCAGAATGAGCCATGAAAGCAACTGAACACAAGAAGGAATCATTTTCCATAATGTTTCTCTTAATTTGCATCAAAACAAATTAAATCAGAAACTGAGTAACATTTATAAAGTATTTTCCTTGAGTTTCAATTGAATACCAGAACTATTAACAAAAATTATTGCAGAAGTTTCAAGTCTATAAACACTGCTGAAACAAGCAACTAAAAATAACAAATGTAAGGTTGTTATGATTACACAAAATTAGGTATCTTGTACCACTTTTAATTGTGTCGAACTTTTACATATATTAAAATATTGCAATTTCTCTGTTAGGAAAAACTTAAATTTGTCTTAATGGTTTTATATCATTTAAGACATAAAAAAAGAAAAAGATGACTGGCCAAAACCAAAAAATTCAGATCAAAACCAATATCTACAGATCAGTCTTGAACACAAGTTATCCACAGTTCCCCATCCCTTTTTTTTCCTTGCAGTTTATG
>PYHW01010255.1:2081562-2105230 GCA_013186435.1 Turdus rufiventris | reverse complement strand
TAGGGAGGAATGTCATTGGTGAGAGGTGCAGGACAAAATGCTTCAGATTTCAGAAAGCCTAAATCAAGAAATTTCTTCTCCCTCTTTTTTGTCTTTTTTAGTTTCATTCTTAATGAAAAATACTTTAGCAGTAGCAGTAAATAAAAAGAAGCCTGAAATTCTGTTTTTCTGGGTGTTTTTACCCAACTTAACTAAAATGTCTACAAATTAACTATACCCATTCCAATTAATTTTCTGCAGGAAAAGTGAATGTTTAAAAGCAACCTAAGAATTCTTTTACTCTATGGACAGCTTTTTCTTTCAGAAGATAGTTATTGTTACACTGCAAGAGTCAAGCTGATCCATTTAGAGAATAACACAGAATCACAGAACCATTTCATGCTGGAAAAGACCCCTGATATCATCAGATCCAACCTTTGACCAAATACCACCTTGTCAACAAGACCATAGCACTAAATGCCATAGCCAGTCATTTCTTGAACATTTCCAGGTGTGATGACTCTTCCACCATCTCCCTGGGCAGCCTGTTCCAATGTACAACAACCCTTTCCCTAAAGAAACTGGCATGTCCAAATGTATACGGAAGCAATGTCCATATCTTCAGACAATCCTGTTTCCCACAAGGTTTTAAAAATGCAGCTATTATGTAAATTGGATAATAAAAAACCCAACAGAGAATTATTGAGCAGTCTTAATTCTCCATGAACCACTCCTCAAAATCTAGACCATGGAGAATTAATCTAATGGTAGATTAAAACAAAACAACTTGAAAGACTGAGAAAATGTGAAGCAAAGCACATATATCCATTTGATACTAGTTTGATTCTCCAAGATTTATTGTAGTAAATTAGGTTGCTGTTACTGTAAGTATTTGTGTTAAGAACTTGTAGACAAGCCAGTGAGATCAGTAAAAATATGGAGAAAGACTGAAAATATCTGATGTAAAAAGATTTTTTTGAGTAGATATTTTCACAAAGCAGCTTCTTAAAAATTGCACAACATAAGAAAATGACTTTTCAGATGAAATTAAGCCCTAACTCAAAATAGCTGGTTTTGTTATTGTCAAAATGTGCAATAACCCTTCACTTGCACTGCATATCTTCATTTCTTCTGTTGAATAAGATTTTCTAACAGAAGATAAACAGCACCAAAAAATGTAATGTGGTGGTCTAAAATCCAACAATAATCTTCTCAGATAATTTTGTATAAAGATTACTTAAGCATTGGAAAAGGAATATGCATAGAAGGTAGGAGATGAAGTAACAACTTGGATTGTTATCTGCCAGATGACAGACTGGGGAATTTTAAGAATAAAGATGTTTCCTGTAGTTGATCTCAAAGCTCATAGACTGAGTTTTGAGATCAGTCTACAACCAGACCTAAAAGGTTCAGATGTTGTTAGGAAAGCGAATGTCCAGTCTATGTAATGATAGACTAAAGACATTTAAAAACATATCATGCTTTCAATGGTCTAAATACGTCTTGGACAGTCTTCAGGTAGATAAAGGAGAAACTAGGTTCTTGACACTGAACCAAAGCAAATCCAACCTCTCCAGGGCAAAAATTAAATAGGAGTAGCTAAGGGATTTTGAAGACCAAAAACATGCAGCTTTTGGAATATAAATCATAAGAAAACGTAATTTCAGACAGACTGAAAATCCATGGAAATTTTTAAAATAAAGACCCTAAGAACTGTCCTGCCCACTAGACTGTGAAGTCAACAGTGTCTTCTAAAGGCAGCAACAGTCCAGAGGAAAGAAGGAAATCCTCCAGGTGCCTTGATTTGTAGAAACCACTGACACACTTCAATTAGGATGCTTTCCTACTCATGTTGATTTTAGAGTCAATGACATATATCAAGATTGCAGCCTGACTGTCCTCCAGAAACATCCCTATTGCCAGCAGTGAGACTCCGGCAAATCATTCAGAAGTTTGAATTTAAACAGAATGATTGAAGCCTATTGCTTCCCTGTTGCTCTTTGCAAGGGAGGGCAACTACTGGCATGAAACTCCTGGTAGCAAAGACAAAACAATGTCATACCTTAAGTCTCCTTATTTTATGTTTAAGAATGTAGAACTATATTTAATGGATCACAGATACCTGAGAAAGATAAAATATTTTTGGTTTGGATGAAATACAAATAGAAATACCGATTCTCTCAGTAAAATTTGTAATCATACAAAAACAGTGGGCTATATTAAATGTACAGTAATTTCATGATTCCAAGCCACACTGATTATAAGCTGCATCTCCGGGTGTCGGCAACATTTCATTCTTTGTCCATAAATAAGCCGCACCTGATTATAAGCAGCTCTGTCGTTCACAGCGAGGACCCGCGTGCAACAAAGTTGCCAAATAGTAACAGAATCGCGGGATCGCAGGGTTCACTGGCTCGGCTTGGGCCGTGCGGGCTTGGCCTGCTCAGGGCTGCCAACGGGGCCAGGTGGCCCAGCTCAGAACTGCCGCTCGGTGGGGCCACTCGGGGCCAGCCGCCGCTGCCGCCGGGCTCGCTCGTCCCGGTCCGGAGCTGCCCCATGGTGGCAGGGGGGACGGAGCCCGCTGGCACCCGCGGCGGCGGTGGCAGGTGGGAAAGGAGCCCCCCTGCTCCTGTGGCGGCAGGCGGGGGTGGGAGTCCGCCCACTCCTGCGGTGCCTGTGAGAGGTGGGCACGGAGTCCCCCGCCTCCCCCCCAGCCGCGGGGCCGGCAGCACAGAGCCCCCGATTCCCTCCATGCGTTGCCAGCACGGAGCCCGCCTCCACCCGCCTCGCAACAGAGTAACCAATTTGTAACAATTGTGCAATCACCTGTTTTACTGGTAGATGCTCAGCTTGGCACCTTGGCTGAACTTCCRGGGTTGGAAACTCCAGAAAATTTTTCACATATTAGCCACTCCTGAGTGTAAGCCACATTTCCGGGGTGGGAGCAAAATTTTAGTCAAAATGGTGCGGCTTATAATCGTGAAATTACTGTACTTCCATTCAAAGATAAAAAGGACGACATCCTTATAATTAGAGACCCTGGAACTTAATTTTAGTAGCCTGACATAGACTGAATTGTTACTAAGCTAACAGACACTGTCATTAAACATAAATTTAAATGTAAAAAGATAATTTGAACGTAGAAAGCAAAAATATATGACCTGACTGACCAAAGCATACAAGTTCTGTGTAAATACAAAACCTTTTCAGGCATAAATCACATAATTTTGGTATTTTGAAGCATTCTTGGTGAACAATATCCTTTGTTAAAAAAGAACTTCCAGTCTCACACAGAGATTTCTACTAACATTTTAAAATGTTACTTTCACTATATTCCACAGAATTTAGTGCTTAGCCCAGTGCTGCTTAGTATTCTCATTGCAGATTAAAGGACATAATGAGAAGTGCATAGTAAGAGATTAATGTTGTCAGTAGAGAAGCAATAGACAGCATAATTGTTCCTCTGGTCTTAAAATACAGGAGTTCATAAATATAGGTCTAATCTACTGAGCGACCATGTATAAAAGCATTCAGATTAAGAATGTGCTTTAACTCTTCTAATGAAATTCACTGGGATTTAAACATGCTGATCATAATTTGTATAAGACTGTATTCTTGAATTAAACAGGCAAATAAAAAGAACAATATCTGACAGAGGAGATATGCTGCTCACTAACTAAGAAATGTTAAGAAAAATCTTTCTAAATCTGTTTACACGTATAAGGATGACTTGCATCTTATCTGAATCACTTCCTCCAGGGTCATTGTCCTTTGTCCTCCTGGGTCCATGCGAAAACCTCATGGGTTTTGACATAAAACAAAAGGTTAAAGAAATTCTTATTTCAACTTACAAAAAAAACTCCAAAACAAAAGAAAACCAAAAAGTGTGAAACTTTTAAAGACTCACATTTGAGTAATCATGAAAGCATACATTGATTGTTTTAAAAATACAAATTCAAAATACACTTTTTGCACTACAGAGCCTAAAATAGAGCACCAAAAATTTCTTGTTTGGAAAATCTGAAGCTTGAGTGCTCTTTGTACAAAGAGCTGCAGCAAATCCAGCAATTACTCATCATTTTTGACAAGACAAAGAGAGGTAGAAAGTGAAGGAAAAGAGAAAAAAACTTCTGCACTTCAGTGGAACTCCTACTTTTTGCCATCATTAACCAGCAATTCTGTTGTATGATTTGCCAACTGAAATCTAAAGGTAATCTGATTTTTTTATTATAAAGAGGAATAATGCTTTGCTTTCTAAGTAAATACTAGCTTTACTGAAAAAAATCTACAAGACATATTTGTGTAACTAAGAAATTTTTCTATTCTTCATGTGGAAAAGTATTTTGGCTTTGTAACAAAACAGGAAGGGCAACAAAACCAGATGTTTTTCAGCCAGGCTGAAACAGATGAACACATTGGTCACTTATGAAACATACATAAAGTGCAATGAGCAATATTCCGTACCTGACTGATAAACTTAGGTTAATTTTAATTTTAAAATCATTAGAAGCATTTCAAATGTGGAAAAGGGTTTAATTTTTTTTTCCTTTTAAACAAAACATAATAATAAATTCAAATAAACAGACCCCTTTAACGTATGTAGCTCAAAGTAAATATTGTTCCTGAGTGTATGCCCCACCTCAGAGGAGCAGTGGCCACGGAAGGAAGGAAATTTTTTACATCAGTTGCTTAAACTGGATTCCCACAGAAAATGCCACAGTCATTCATCCATGCAGGAAAGCAGTTCAAGCCATGTGTACTTAACTTTCTCTTCACTAATCCCTGCAAGGCTTCAGGAGCTCAGAAAAAGGGATACATATAGGCAATTTCTTATGAAACAGTAATTATTTATCCTTTCTTTGGCTTGACAGTTGTCTAACTGTACTGCATCCAGTGGTAGCCTCTGGTAGCAACTTTCTTCAAAGCAAACACAAACTGGGTTGTTGAACACAAGAATACTCTAAAGTCTCTCCAAGGATAACATCTGTTCTAAAGAGCTCCGTGATAACATAACATTTAGAGAATCAACACATAATTTCTCAGAACAGCTTTACTATTTTTCCAAATTAATACAAAAATGTATTTGTCAAACTGTCTGTCAAGCTTCATGAACCATGGCAAAGTGAACTTATCCTGAACTGAAAGAATGTGCTTTATTTATGGTAAAGCATTTCAGGAGTGAACATTTATTTTCTCCCAATGCTTCTGACATATGTTAGGGAATTTTTGAAGCTATCCTGGAAGACTTTGTATTAAAATTGCAATGTGTCAATCATGTCTAGCTTTTTAGAAACTATTATCATTAATTTGGGACCGGTAAACCTGGTAAACATTGTTTTGAAAAACTTGATTAACCTACCAATAAAATTTTTAAAAAAGTTGTAAAAATTAGAGTAAGGCCCAAAAGGTGTTGTATATAGGGAATACTGTACAAGATCTTAGAATATTATGCAAGGTCTCATTGAAATTTTAAGTATTTATTTCTGTTAGTCTTGCACTGATAACTGACATTTTGAACAGAGTCTTACAAGGAAGAATTTTTTTAGAGAGTGATTTTTTTATAGAAACTTGTTTACTGGATAAGACAATACAGTAATCAGTTTAAAAGCTAGGTTATACAGTAACTTTGAATAGTAAATCTGTATCTACCTTTTTAATTGTTAATGATATCTGAGTTTGTTCTCATGGTACAGTCACACCACCATAAATACTTTTTGAGTATTTACTGTATCTGTAAATGTACCACACTGGAGACATCCTCCATCAGTTTAACTTTTACCTTCTGCCTTAAGTTCTGAGCCATATCACAAAAAGAAGTTTGTCATCGTGGACAATTATATCTTACCAAAAGACTAAATGGACAAGACACTAGTGGAAGGTTGCGACTTCTTTCAAAAATGCAATCCACCAGTTCTTTATTCATGCATTTCTTTCAACAGAATATTGAATAGCCTACTCAGCAGTAGTAAACTCAAGAGAATCAGCAGTGGAAAAGATGAAGAACACAGATCTGGATACCTTTCATCAGCAAATCTACAAGTACTAGTATTGAAATATATTAGGGAAATGATGAGATTCTAATAATATTAACCCATACTACCCTTATCCTCTCAAATAAGAGCACGGCTCTTCATACTAGGAATTTGTTTGACGGCAATTTCTCAATAGTCAGAGTTCCAGAGCAAAGTTCCCAGAATTCCTGAATAAACTTTTACAGCTTAGGCACGTCATTTTAATTTTGTCCAAAGAAAATGATAACAACATTGTCAAGAAGAGATTGTCAAGCCTTGTCTCAAGAAAGAGAGGTCATTGTCCTCTGAAGCATTGTGCTGTTGATGCTATTGAAAATCATTTTGTATGATCCAGAAGATTCTCTTGGGAATGGATTCTAACTATGTTACAGATGCAGAGAATTCTGATGTGACGATAGCTGAAGAGAGGCCATGAAGAAAATCTGTGAGACAGAAGCCAATACACAGGCCACCAAGCAGTGTCCTGTGCTCCATGCAGCTAAAGAAATCCTATTTTGGGAGAAAAAAAGCTTATTTTTCAGGAAAAACAAATTACTCCATGCTCCTAACTTTTGAAGGAGATGTCAATGAACAAGAGTATTTATCTGCAAAAGGAAACAAGTTAACAATAACCTACACCTTGCAATGCTCAAATCTACGCTATTTTTATATAGTGTTTATTTAATATAAAATAGGGAATGATTCCCCACTTAACAGGGGCTATACTTCAGATTAGAATTTGTAATATCTTAACAAAACCCAAAAATAATGAAGTATCTTCTTAAAATATATACTTAACAAACTGCACACACCTCACTGCCCCCAAATGCACCTCTATACAGACCTTCACAGCAATCTTGCCACATCCTGAGGTCCACTTTAGGAATATCTTCACAGCTACTATAGCCATGTGGGAATTCAGCCACCTTAAAGACATCATGTTGTACCCTGGTTATGTTGTCACCATTGTCACACAAAACTCTGGCAAGAGATGTCTGCTTGATCTGAGTGAGCTGAGCAGGCGTGAACACACCCGGGTTTTCATACCACAACCTGTAATCTCACAGAAAAGACAAGTCTGCTAGTGAAAATAAATGAGAGGTGGTTTTTCAAAGACATTTCAATACCGTGTTTACAATGAAATTAATGATCTCATAAATCCTGTTCCCAACTTAACATTTTATCAAGGGACTGATCCAAATGCAAAAATTTTAGTTTATGGTGTCACTTCAGCACTAGCTGGTGTCATGCTGACACTCTGAAAGGAATAAAATCTTCAAGAAATTAGCTGATTTCTCTTCTAGTCTCATTTTGGTGTCTTGGTTGTCTCTGGATATCTAAAATGGCACCAGACTACCAAGTTAAGGGTTAAGTAAGAAACTTAAATGACCATGATTTCTTTCTGTAGGCAACTTTCTTATGGTCATGAAAACATTTTGACGAAATTGCTGAGATTAGAAGAATGGTTAATCTATATCTAGTTTACTGTCAAGATAAGTGAGATGATTAATTTGCTAACAGTTTTTTTCTGTTAAACCATTTTTATGTCTATACTGATTCAGGGACTTTCTCATACACGCTCAGTTAATTCATATTAAAGAAGGTAATGCCACGGTTTCAAATAGTTGGTTTTTCATACATATAGGACTAAAAGCCTGTTATCAATAGCAAATATAAATAATACATTACTATAAGAAGCAAGCTTCACATGGAAAAGAAAATTTCTTAAGTTACTGTTCAAAATTTGAAAACGTTTTGCACCATTCTAACACATAGGAACTGCTCACTGTGATATTGTTTCTGTCTGCCAAAGCTGTATCAATATTGAAATTTTTTACCCACCTATTTTAAACAACAATGACAGTAAAAAAAAAAAAAAGGAGGCACTTGAAACTTTATGAAAATTCAAAACCAGTAATAGAAGAAGGGTCATGAAATTTCATTTTATTTATTTAGAGTAAAATTTTCATAAAGTATTGGGCAGTGGCCAATGAATTTCCAAGTACTACAATCAGTTTCTCAAATTTCCATCATGAAGTTAGGTTCACTTCAAATATCGCTCCTTGCTCATGCACAGACACATCTGCTTTGAATGGTGTTACCAGCTTTGATCCTCTGCCCATTGAAAAGGCTTTTCAAAGAAGTAAGGCTTGTTTTCATTAAGTCAAATAATATTTTACTATTTGCTGGCATGTCGCTTTCAAATATTTGTATTCCTTGGACAGCAGAATCCCCTTTCCCAAATATTCAATGTTTTCCTATAGTTTCTAAATGTTATATTAGAAAACAAAACAGGAAAAAGTGCTTTTGCTGAAAAAATGCAAACAGATATAAACAAAAAGCAGTATAGATATCCTGTTGTGACACAAATAGGTAGCTGTCACCAGTAACCTGGAGCTCATACTGCATATATTTCTCCTCCTTTTTCTCTCTCTCACTCCAGGCATGAGAGTTCTATGTTTTACAGCTTTATTCTTAAACACATTTTATGCAAAAAACTTTGGGGGTTATTTTAAAACAGCGTAGAAAAAGGTTTGGATTATTTGGATTATTGACAAAAATCATATCCTAGGTAGCAATTTAATAACTTAATTCAAGAAAATAACATTAAATAAAGAGAATCAAATCTAACTTCCTAATTCTTCCACTGTTTTCCTTTCATTAGGATTGAATTAATCAGCCTAAGTCTACATACTCTCATACCATGAAAAGTACAGGATTCTGGGTCACAAATTATCTTAAAATGAAGGAAATGTTGATTTGTCAAATGCTGAACAAGTGTGCTGAAAGTGTGCAAAGGAGATCTGGCTGCTGTGACAAGAGAAATACCTGTTCTTTTATTTCAGGTATTCAAAAAACAGAAAATGAGAAATTGCTTACAATGTGTATATATTTAAAGCATTTTTACTTTAAATAATTACAATTTAAAGTAATTTAAAAACAATTATCAAATTGTGCTCTTTAGATTAACCTGTCTGCTTTTAACACTTTTGGTGCACAGACTGCTTGTATTGTAGTACGCATAGGGGTTATATATACGGAGTAGTACTGTTCCAACCTATGCTAAAGTAACAACCACAATTTCTTTGCCAACAAAAAAAACAACTAAGAATAAGAGAAGCATCATGCACTTTTTCAAAAGGTAAGTGACTTGAATATCTGGCAAAAGGAAACTCAGCATGTGTTGGTTGTTGTGTTTTTGGGGGTCAGTATGACATTAATCACAAAAAGTAATAGAATTAATAAAGAATCATGGTTTCTAACAATGTTTTAAACATGTATTCTTCATCTTTTCAGGTAATTTTAAAATCATAAATGAACATAAACTGGTGTTTGTTTTGGAAACATGACATTAGAACTGTTATTAAGTATCCTTAGGTTAAAATTAATTTTGGTTTCCATGGTATTTTAATGTACCTGTCTCCATCCCGAATCCGCCTGAACTGTGTGCTTAACAGACACATCAAAGTCGGCCCCAGTCGACTCCCTGGAACCAAGTCTTCCACCATTAGAGCAGGAAATAGGTCTATGTTCAGTGGGGAGCCATACAACCTATGAATTGAAAATACACAGATACTGAATAACAAATATTTTATATTTACAGCAGCCCTCTGAATCCTCCCCAGGCAGGTGAAAGTGCACACATACACTGACTCATGCTGATTTGGAGACATAGTGTTGAGTCTTTCTAACAAATCAAATGTCCTGGTCCATGTGCAGCTGTATTCTCTGTCCCTCTCCTTTCTGCACATCTCCCTGCTCACTCTCCCTCTGAAACCCTACATGAACCCAAGCCACTATTGTCCTTAAACCATCACTGGTCCTCCTGCACCAGTCATCCTCCTCTGTGCCTCTCTCCCTGACAGGATGCTGGGGAGCTGATTTCCTCAAATCTGAATCATAGGTACCAATGAAAAAACAACTCTCAGTTGTGGATTGTGCCAATTATGCAATTGCAAATGCAACTCAGTAATAGAGCATACATTTGTACAAGGTCTAATTCAATGAAAAGAGACTTGGGCCTCTAGTGTCTCTCTCTTTGCAGCAAATATATCAATTAAGCTCCTCTATAAACCAAAATCAGTTCATGGTGAAGCTAAGAGTAAGAGATACAAGTAACTCAAAAGAAAAAATACAGTGATAGCACTACATCTTTTGTGAACAAGCTTTGGTTGTATACACAAGAAATCCTGCAATTCAGGTTGTACACCCCACATAGGTCTGCATGTCTAAACTGCAATTTTTTTCCCCCCAGCAGCTTTCTTCTGATTTCTTAGAATTGTTTCTTTTTTTGTAGCTTCTCTTTCCTGTGCCTCACTTTTTCTATTACTGGGCTGAGAATTATTCCCTCTTTAATTTTTAATTGTGAGCAAATATTCTAGTGGTGGCAGGTAGATGTAGACTTCATTTCAAACACTGAATGTCTAAAGAAGAACTGATTACTGGTAGTGAAGGACGCCCACATGACAGTACAGTGGACAATACTTACTTTTGTTTCACTGTACAGAATTAATGGAGTTGAACACCTAAATATTTGCATAAAGTTGGCATTTAATATGACCTTACACTGAATTAGTACTCGTATTTAACAGCAATTACAAAAGTAGGCATTTCAAATTAATAATTTAATGAACACACACAGTATATATTACTACATATATACTGTATATATTTTTATTGTTCATAGAGATGTAGAAGTAGAGAAATTATCTGCAAGTGGAAATTGTTAACATCTATTCTCTGGTAGTGATGGAAGTATCTTAAAATACCCCCTTAAGTCTTTCTTAGCAAGTATCTTTTTCTAAATAAGACATTTAGCTACAGTTTTTGCATGCACATTTAGATAATTGACTTTTTCTTCACCTCAGGCTCACCTGCTAAGTTTCTCCCTGATTTCAGGATTCTTAATTTCATTTTTCAGATCTTCAAAAGTCTGAGCTGAAGAAAGATTACAGTAAACTCTAAAATCATGGTAGGGAGGAATTCCATGATCTCTGCCTCTCTGAATATTCATAGCTGCCAGATCTAAAGCCACAGTACGTGCCATGGAGAAGAGTCTTTCTGTTAATTCTGTATTGAGTAATTGTGACGGGACACGCATCTTACCAGCAACACCAAAAAATCCCCTTAGAAGTGGATCAATGCCTCCTTCATTTACAATCCGAAATGGAGAGAAGAATGCCTTATGAAGAGGTAGATGGCCTTGTGGAATAGGTTCAAAGTTTTCATCCAGTCGATACAGAAAAGGATTAATGAGTGTGTGACCAAACCTAAAAGCGGCAGTTGCAAACTCATTAGTTATGCCAGAATTAACACTGGGATCATAACCCTTATATTCGCCAAGCATCTTCATGCCTACCTCTCCAAAGATCTTAGGGAGCCAGTGGCTAAATGTTATGTGTTGCATTTCAGCACCAACAATTTTGCGTGTTTCATGATATATTGTGTCACCGTCCCAGTGTGGATTGAGTTTCAGTAGCTCTGTGGCAATTCTGTTGTGCTCTCTAAACCACAACGTGTGGATGCTGGTAAGACCCAACTGTTCATTAGAGCGCTGATCACCAGCCAAAAAGCAGGGTATTGGGCTCTCATTTTCATCTCTCATACATTCTGTTGGTGGGCCAGTGGCAAATGGAAGAAGGGGCTTGCCAGATCTCTGTACAATGCCCTGCCTCAGAAGACCCCTTTGACTCGCCAAATCTCTGATTTCTAGCGCTTCATGGTCTGAACTGCCATACACGTTGGACGCATCGATGTATGAAGTCAGCTGGTTGATCTGTTCTCGTGGGTACACAGAATTCATCAGGAGAGACGTCATGCCGCTTCCACAAACTGGGCTGGAGCGTACGAAAAACATGCAGCGTGCACCATTTCTAACTCTGGGATCATTTGGTGGTATCATGATTGAAAAGCATGGAGGATCATTTGTACAAACGGAACTGCAGTGCTGACCATCTGAAAACCTGGCCTCACTCAGCGCAGCCACGGTGAGATCAAGGTCATGGTCAAGAAACTGACCCCACTGCATGAGCATGTGAGTGTACTGGTCGTCAGGAGTTACGGTTTCCGTCCCGATCAGAGTAGTTGAAACCAAGCGAGGCATTGGGAGTGCATAGCCGTTAGAGAGTCTTCTGGGTTCAATTCCACGAGGCAAATTAAATCCATTTTCATAGACTGACTTTAACAGACGTTCAAAAGCTGTCAGAGAAGCGCCCCACATGGGATGCTGAAGGTTGTTGCATGTTCCATCGTGTGTCCTGTACTTCTGGTGGAAGCACATATCTGAGCAGTTGTTCACTCGTCGATGGGCTGTACAGCCTGAGAGGTTGGCTATCAGATTCAAGTACTGTGGGGATACCAGGTCATTATAGTGATAACCTGAAAGAGAAAGCAGAGAAAGAAAACAATCAGAGAATTCATAGACTCATGGTCCCCCCACAGATCATGAATGTATTTGAAATGCTATTTTATTTTATATTTTACATTTCCCACTAGATTAAACATCCCTATTTTTAGACAAGGCAATAATCATGTATGTATATTTGAGCATTAGGTCATTTGAACAACTTCACCACCACTAGGTCAGGAGGAAACTTTCTAAAATGACAACTGAAGTGTAACTTTTATAAAATGATCACAAAAGGAGCTCATTACTTACTTAGTCACTTGGGAAAGCAGACATATTTCCAGAAATAAAAGTCTCATATTGAGACAAATGCAACATTTTCCTCATGTTAGTAAAAACATTTTAAAGAATGTCAGTAACACTTAAATGGACTTCAAGACTTTAGCTTTTGACACTTGCTCATTCACTGAACAATACTGTTTTGCTCTATTATAGCGAAACATGCAGATTTTAAGAAAAATGAAAAAATTAAATAACCACCAGCAATAGAGCCAAACGTGGAATGATCTCTAGGAAAAACTTTGTGGAGTAACTCATATTCACATTTCCCTGGACGAGTTTCTATAGAAAAGTAGTGTTTGTGTAGCATTTGGCACAGATTTCCTCTGCAATCCACACCATTCACCTCTGGGACTAAAACATACTTATCATTTTCCTGGATTTTTTTCTCAGTTCATAGAAAAATAATACATACAAAACACACACTGTAATTCACTAGAATTATGTTTTTAGAGCCTCAGACTAAGGTTATGTGCTGCATGATCTGTTGTGGTATGAAGGCATGTGGAAGGACTGAAGACCATAAGGCCTCCCAGTGAAGTGTTGGCTGACTGCAAACAGTAGAAGAGTCAGCTGTGCCTTGTCCTTGCTGCCTCTTAGGAATCACTGTAAAAGTGATTTTTACCTAGTAACATTTGGATTTAATTTCAGGGGGAAAAATTCTGGCTACATCTACATTATCAATTTGTGTAGACCAGCAGAAATGTATCAGTAGGTGAATTTTTTGCTGCTAAGACATGCCTACTGTATCCAGGAGTAGGTTGCCTTCAGAAAAACTTTACTTCGTACCCCTGGACTGAATGTGGCCTGGACCCCATTTTTTCATTTAAATTGAAAAGAATTAATATTGTTCATACCAAAGCACAGGATTGGGGACAACTTCAAAAAGGAGCCACTGACTCAAAGCAAAAGGCACACCATGAGTGACTAATGGGTATAAAGTGTGGTTGAATGAAGTTCCAGGATCCAGGAAAAAGTCCAGGAGATGGAGTATTTGGCAGTGTAGATGTACATTTAGCTAACTAGAAACTATCATACGCCACCATGGATCTTGATCGGCAAAGCTTGCAGTCAGGAATAAAACCAAACAAGCCATATAAAGGCAAAAGGAAAAAAAGAAATGAGTGAGTGTAGAGTGGTACTGTACTCCCACAGGCTTGAGGGGTTCCCAGCATGATGGCAAACACTCAAAAATATGAACTGAATGCAGTTTTGCTAGAGGTCAGTATTGATTAATTGCATACAGTTGGGAAATGTTACTTTTAGTCCTGAGCTCAGTCCCAGTGTGCCTGCAAAGGCAATGGTCTTCATCTAAATTCAACACATAATGGCACAATTGGCTCTCTGCCAACTTTCACAATGCAGGGCAAATGTAAATAAACTACCTAAAGCCCAGCCTTGTCTTTACCTTGAAAGGGACTGAGCTGCCCACAGGTGCCCAGCTGGGATAGGACCTGTGCTCAGCCAGGGAAGCTGTTTTCTCAGCATCAAGCTATGAGTACTCTACATGGTTTACAAGTCAAAGCAAAGACATCAGAGTTTTAGTGCTTGCATTAGACAAAGCTAACATGCTCATGCAGACATACAGAAATTATTTTATGGACTATTCCATACTAGGAAAAAGAAAAACCAACCACAGAGCAAAACCTGTAAGTGCCACTGGGTAATGCAGCAAAATACACACTTTGAGGATATAATTGATAGCGTATTTAAAATATCCTGGCTACCAGGGCAGTTTAATTCTAAAACTATGGCAGAAAACATCATCTTTATAATACCGCTCCTGTTTAAATGATCATCATTCATTATGGAGTTCTTTGCTTATGATCATTATTCATTCAAATAAACATTTGTGGTTATCCTGATTGCCACTCCCACTTCTGCAATCAAGATGTGAGCAAAACTAGACTGTGAATCTGTTGGGTCGAATGACCTTCAATACTAATTTAAAATAAAAGGCTCAGGTTCTCTCTTTAGAAGTTCAAGTGGGATGTAGTATCTCACGATGGATGGGATTTTGTATTTCTGATGCCAGTCCTTAATTACCTCTCCCACTGTAGGCAGCAGCTTTGCCTTTGCTCTCTTAATAGCTGGGTGCTGGGCATTTCCAGTGCATAGAAGCTGGCTAGCTCAATTCACATATTTCCTTCTTTTTCAAAGCAAGGAAGATGGTTCATAGGGTCATAGAAATATTGATTATAAGGGACCTCTTACTCAGACCAAGCTCCTGTTTGAAGTAGAGCTGTTTCCAGCACCTGATAGTTGTATAACTGGTGTAGAAGGCTTGAAAATCTGTGAAGTCTGAGACTCCTCCACCTTTCTGCATTAGTTGTTGCAGTGCTGCACAGGTCTTCTGGTGAGAAACTGTTTCCTAACATCTAATACGAACCTCCATTAATGGCCATTCCCCCTGTTGGACAGTCTGGCACTGTGGAGGAGAATTTGTCTCCATAGTCATTCCTTGGGATATTCAGAGGTTTTGCAACAGCAAAAAAAGTCTCTGACTGGCAAACTGTCACATTTCTCAACTGTTCTCAATGTAAAAGTGCTAAATAACACCTTTCATTTGGCTCTGCATTTTGAAATAAAATTAAATAAGGACAAAAATTACTATTAAAACTCAGAGTATTGGGCAATTTAAACAAAAAGAGATTTATTTTACTATTCAAGTTTCCATAAAAGCCAGGTTTCTTTGGATTCTGTGGGTTTGAAAAGCAAGATCTGGTTGCAAACAGAATTTACAGTATCACAGAGAATTGCCTGATTTTGTATTTATTGACTAGTATCCATAGGCTTTAATGCCTGCTTTTGGTAAACCTTAGGTGTTTCACTATTATGAATCCTAGTCAAGCAGTTCTCACACATTACATTTTATATATTGCTACTTCTATATACTTTTAGCATATATATTCAATATTCTTGCATATGCATCTAATCAGAGCACCAAACCAAAGAGGGTGGCTCTTATAAAACATCAGCCTTCAAAGAATTTTGAGTAAGTTTTTGTGGCAAACAATTAATCACAAATTATCTACTGACATCTAATAATGAGTAACAAGCTCCTTTCACTAGCAAATATGACAGTACACCACAAAGCTTGCTGCTTTGGTCTTATAAATACTTGCTAGTTCATGGTCAGTGCTAAAGTTTTCAGAAGTTACACTAAATACTCAATTATAAACATCAAAAAGAATATAATGAGTAAAAGTATTTCCTCTAGATTGTTGGTGTAGTTTTTGGCTATGTCTTAAGTCTCAAAAGCTCTCCTAAAACTCTATCATTATTTCCAAATGCTTCAATCCCACATTTCAAGCTATCCACACATATATCTACACACATTAGCTGTATGCACTCCAGCTGGACTTCATGAGTTTGACTGGAATCCAATACGTAAAAGGCAGAAACTAAACCTCATTTTTCTTTGCTAGTTATGAAAAGTAACAAGAACTGTATTTCTCATTACATCAGGTCAGTGTTAAACAAAGCAATTAGTTTCACACTCATTAATATAAGGTAGCAAATAATTGGATATTATTGTGGTACATGCAGAAGCCTTGGTTTGTAAGGTACACAAATCCTTCTTGTTAGGTCATGTTTTCTCCTTGCCAAGGCATGCCGATATTAAACAGTTTTCTTAAAGATATAGGAACAAATTTTGCTTATTTTTAATATACAACAGGAAAGTCTGTTCTGCTATGAGACAATGGTCCTAATAAATTAACACACAGGGAATTAACAAACGTAACATTACACTACATTATGCACTTCCATTACACTAAGTTCGACCAGCAGAACAATCAGAACCTGAACTTTTTCCTAATATGTCAATGTGAGAAAAACACTCCACTTGAAGGGCTCAGAGTTATATAGTGAACAATGTGCAAACCAAGGACAGAATTTGGTAAACTTTCGCACAGTCAAATACTTCAATGATTTCAATGCAATGGTTCTGCAGTTGGGACCAAACCTCAGAAAATTAATGTCTCCTGAAGTGTAATGACTTAAAAAGGCAAAAACACATCAAAGCAGAAAAATAAGGAAAGAATACTGACTTGTTCCATTCAGGTCAACCATTAGACCATCTTGTACATGATCTTGAATAAGCTGTAAGGTCCTTTCAAATATTTCCCCAGCTCTTGCTTGCTCAACAGTGTATGGGTCCCTTGGGTATCGAAATAAGGCTAGCAAATCATTTGGAGAACGAGGACGACTGATAGATAATTTGGGAAAAAATAGTAAGTGTACACAGGAGTTACAAGACAACAATAATTTACATAAATCATGTAAATGTTCAGCAATGTGATTAGTACATACCTTGGTTACTCATCTCAAAATGGAAGGCAAACCAAAAAGAAAAGAATTCAATAAAATAATAAAAAATTAAATATTTAGTAGAAATTAAATATTTAGTACCATTTTAATACACATTATGTCAGCAGAATAATTACTGCAGTGAACAGAGATCACAGCAGGAATGTATAAACAATAGGAATCCTTACATGTTAAACTGTTAGTATTCTCAGAAACAACCAGACATTAACAATGTCTTTTATGTAATAAAAAGGTTTCTTGTTTAATAAATCTCGCATTATGTCTGGTATATACAAAACTAATTGTGTCTTCTCATTTGAAAAAAAAAAAAAAAAAAAAAAAAAAAAAGGAGATACCTGTCAAACAGATGTGTACGTGTTGAATTTATTGCTCTGTCAACAGTTGCAATTGCTTCCACAATTGACGTTTGTACAAAAGGATCTCCATTTCGGCTGACATTAGGAACTAGAGAAAAAGGAATTCACATGTTATTGAAAAAATGGCCACACACAAAAAGATACTTCCATAAAACAGAGTCTAGACACGACATCATTTCAGTTCCACCTACATTTCAGTAAACCCTGTTCTTTAAATGTTAGTTCATCCAAATAAAAAATTCTTAACCATTTTGAAATTCTATCAAGGCATATTAAAGTAGCACAAAATTAATTTAAAATGGAAGTTAACCTAAGCTTTAAAGTCATCTAGCTTGCAATTCAAAAGCAAGATAAAGTTAAGAGAAATGCATACAGTGTTTACTGTCCTTTAAAGAGACTTACAATTTCAAATGATCAAATAAAAAAATTAATTATTATTATTTAGGGATTTTTCTCATGTATTATCAGGTTTCAGGTGTTGGTATCAAGAGTTTGACCTATACCCATGGAAATCAATGCAGATTTCCCCTTTGATTTCAGCTAGTTCTGAATTAAATTTAATTGAATTAAAGAACTTAAAGAGCTTACAGGAATGCACTGCAAGAGGCACATAACGAACAAAATTCACATAACTGAATGAACATAAATTAACATTGCTCTTCTCCTGATTTTAGTATAATAAGCAACACTGATTAACTTTAAAGGGCAGTAAATATTTTTTTAATTTAGATCACTACTTTGTTTTCTATTTTAAAATTATATTTTAATACTAGGTTAAAACTCACATGCTTAAATGCTATTTAACAACTGCACACAACACTGGAAATTCAATAATGCATAGGTCTTTTTATGCAATGCTTAGTTGCAGCTGGATGTTTGTACGAACTAAGTAGGACTAATAACCTTCCTTTCAGTCTAAACTAAAAACTACCAGATCCAGGGGCAACAGCTAACAATTTCCAGAGTATGTTTAGATTGGAGAAGTCACACAGGAAGAAGGGTAAAGTAGGGAAAAAGTCCAAAGCAAATATACTGGAATTAAATCAGCAGATGTACAAAATCATCAGACATAAAAACTGTTGTTTGAAAGCTTTTCATTACTTCTTTTTTTTTCCTAGGCAACTTTTCATTATTCCTTCCTAAGTGGCAGCTTAAATTGTGTCTACATGAGTTTCATAGTCTAGACCCACTTAATCAAACTTAACCATCTATACCATCAAATAAAACAGTCCCTGGAACTCTATAGCTGCAGATAAAGCCCCTTTCTGTGCCCTGAGGCCAGTCTCAGGCTTTTGGCAATATATTCCCAGCATCCAAAATCAGCTGAGCCTTTCCACACGGTCTGAGGGCAATAGTTCCTGATCCGTCCTAATCACCAACTGCCCTTGCTTGACAGCTTCATTTTCAATAGCAGCCATACAGAAACACTATCAGATAAGCTACTTATTTTAGGAAGAAATGTCATTTACAGGTCTAAATTTTAAATTTTAGTTGCTTCAGAGTGTTTGTGTGCCTTGAATAAGCTGAACAGTGCAAAATTTCAGTCTGTAGAAATCCAGTGGCTGGTTACCTTCCTTAGTGCTGTCTACATTAGATGTAAACTTGGTGCTTACTTGCAGGGCTATCTTTCTGATTAATAGTATACATGGGTAAAATTATAAACCTTGGTCAGATGTTAACTATTCTCTGCTTGATTTTTGCTTAGACTGTTTATTGCTAGCAGTTCTTTTTTTAGACAGATAAATGTTAGGGGTTAAAACTCCTTGTAAGAGTCTCCTACAATACTTTTTTTTTAATTTGAGCAGGGAGGGGGAATGACTTTTACAAAAAATGGAAAAGGACAGAAGAAAACGGCTAAAGAAATGCATCTTTAAAATGTTATTCAACACAGCCAGTAAAACCTGTTCCCAACTTCTATACACTTGCCTTTATTCAGTCTCAATCTTAGGAAAGTATTTTGATTTAGAAACATTCATAAAACATCGCCCTGTTTAAAAAAAATGATGACATGCAAATTTTTAAGCATTTCTGGCTGTGCCATTATAAATACTATCTACACAGCAATTAACCAATACTTATAATCTGTCCACTTGTCCTCCTTGTTCCTCTGATGGTAACAGTTTTCAAAGCAGCCATAGCAAAACAGCATCTCATATCCCACTAGTTTGAAGGAGAAATTTCATTTACAGTTTCAGATGGAATGCAGATTAATTAAGTGTAGTTTCACTAATTTTAGATTTGTTTATGCTACAGTTTAGAAGAAATTACCCGCATTACAATTATTTACTGCAAATTAGCAAATGTAGTTTTGTAGTTTGCCAATTTCAGCAGATGAGAATGATCAATTTACACCTATACTAAGTGAATGAAATTCATTTCCACTGGGGTTTTATTTCAACTCATGGTTTCATTTTGCAGCACTCTTAATGACTTGAGAACTAGCTAATCTTTCCTATTCAAAAACGGTTTTTTGCTACACATCTCCAGAGTAGCCAGATTAAGTGATTTTCATAACCCTCTTTCCTTTACTTGATACTCCTAGCCCTACAATTTTTCTCTCCGGAATAATCTTTACAGATTAAAGAAATATTTTTCATACTAGAAAGTATAGATTCTACTAAAAGCAACCTAAGACAGGTAACATCATAGTTTTATTGATACCATGTGATTGATACCATGGCAAATAATACATTAGAAATGTCACTGATACATCTTTATCAATTTAGTAAACAAAATACAGAATATCCCAAATAACACTGGGAAACAACATCCAATATATTGAAGATATCTTCACACCAATCTTCAAAATACCAAAGAAATCACCATTCTATACTAATTTTTTGAAGATACAAAAATATTGTCTTATATTCCCTACTGAAAGACAGAAATCATATTATTTTCTTTTATTTTTCTATCAAAATTAAACTGAAAAATCAGCATATTTAGTCAATAAGCCAGAAAAGCACTATGGTCAATCTTCACAGCAAAGTTATTTCCTTAGCCTCTTTTGCTGCTTTATTGCCATTTATTACATAGCAATAATTGGTAACTATTATTTACCATTATTACTTTCAAATAATCAGAACAAGATTGAATATTCTCCTTTCTTAGTTTTCTCTTTAGCTTCTTAAGGTCTGTATGACCTTCCTGAACTGTTTTGCAATAGTTGCAGCCTAATTTTCAATGAGTGCTGTAAGTGTCCCTTTGAAGATGCAAAAGACTTTTGTCAAGTTATTACTGAAAATTAGACTGGGTATTTGACTAGCAAATTCTAAAAGCTCCAAATAATATCTCAAGAAGAAAATTGAGAGATTAGCTCAAAGCACAGCTGGTTTTGGAGCTTAACACATAGAGATATTCCTATTATGACATTACCATCTCACTAAAATACAGTGAAAAAAAGAAAGAATCATGGGAGAAAAATAGAAATATTAATAAAATTACTAATTTAGTATTTTGGCAGCTTTATTTTCATCTTACATGTTAGACACTTGAGACAAAACCAATAATCCAGGTCACACTCAGTCATGTGTCTTACCATTTACACTAAGCACCATACTAACAGAGGAGTATCCTATGGTGTTGCGGGCAACGCATTCATAGCGACCTTCATCGGCTGTGCCAACATCGCGAATGGTGAGAAATCCCTCTGGACTAACATGGAATTTTCCACTCTCAGTAACCTGTACTCCATCCTGCAGGAAAGCCCAAAGTTTACTTATTCGAAACACACTTGTTTTCATACCTGATTTTTTGTCATCTTTTTCTCTCCTGCTTTAATTTTTTGTTTTGTATTTCTATTTTGCATACCAAGTTCATAATCAGATAGATTTACATAAGCTTATATAAAAGTCAAGTATACTTCTAAATTGTACAGTGTATTTCTTTACTTTTAAATGTGCTCATTATAATAAGGTATTTTAATAGGCTTTCACCATGTAAAATCTATGACCCAAAAATAAGATAGCACCATTTGAGAACATGCATATTTTGTTCTTCTCAAAATTAATCAACTGAAATAGATCTCAAGAGCTTTACATATATCAGTTCTTCATGTTCTTCATTTGGAAGCTATTTAAGGTCCATTAAAGTAAATTTCTAATACTAATAGAAGAATATAATCAGAAAAATTGAATATTAGTATTAGCAACTCATTAATTCACTGGTAACTCTGCTAATACTCTATAGTTTGATATAGCAATTATTACATCAATCGAAATCAAAGCCACAAAGCGGTTACCAGGAAGTTACCAAAGCCTGTCCTGGTTGGTCTCAAACCAGCAGTAGCAAATGCAACATTTCTTATTGTTTCATATCTATAATATCATTGAAAGTGTGGATATTAGTAGGATATTCACACAGAATTGTCACTAAATACAGACCTTTTAAGGCATACATTATGAATTTTAGCTGGTCTCCACAATAATTTGCGTAACTACTATGTATATTTATTTATATAAAATCCAGGTTTAGTATCTATATACAGGCTCAGTATTAAATACTCACTGATTGGACTTCAGGCAATGATTTCAGACACCACAGGAAGCAATAATTTGACAATCTGCACTTTCAATAATTACAGTAATTTCACTATTATAAGCCGCACCGGATTGTAAGTTGGACTTTCACTCACCGCGAAGTAACCAATTTGTAACAATCACACGATCACGGGTTTTACTGGCAGGTGCTTAACTCACAAGCTTGGCTCAGCACCATGGCTCGCATTTCTGGGTTGGGAAATTTCCAATATATGTTCATATATTGGCCGCTCTGGAGTGTAAGCCGCACTTCTGGGTTGGGACCAAAATTTTAGTCAAAATGGTGCGGCTTATAATCTTGAAATTACTGTAATTATGAAGTAATGGAAAGGCCATTGCCTTTCTGTAATTACTGAATATGTATTACCTTATTCCATGTAATGACTGGCTCCGGTTCTCCTTGAGCACTGCATGGGATCTGCACATTTGTGCCAACCTCCACTGTCATGTCACTGGGAACACTGGCAAATACAGGAGTCACTAAAAAAGACAAATGATACACTGATAAAGTATGAAATACAACTTGTGCAACATTTTTTAATCTATTACACAGTTTCATCTGCAGGCTTTTAGTTGCTTATAGCTTCATTTTAGGGATTAAATTCCTTTCTCCTTGAAGAAACTAGCTTCCTATGGTGTGGATGTACATTCTTTTCTGGATAAAAAACTGTCTGGATGGCCAGACCCAGAGATAGTAGTGAATGGAGTTACATCCCGTTGGCGGCCAGTCACAAATGGTGCTCCTCAGGGCTCATTACTGATGCCAGTCCTGTTTAATATTGTCATCAACAACCTGGATGACAGGATCAAATGCACCCTAAGCAAGGTCACAGACAGCACCAAGTTGGGTGGGAGTGTTGATCTGCTGGAGAGTAGAAAGACTCCACAGAGGGAGCTGGACAGGCTGAACGGATGGGCTGAGGTCAATTGTATGAGGTACAACAAGGCCAAGAGCCAGGTCCTGCCCTTGGATCACAGTGAGCTCCTACAGTGCTGCAGAATGGGCACACAGTGTCTGGAAAGCTGCCCAGTGGAAAAGGACCTGGGGGTGCTGGCTGATAGCAGCTGAACACGAGCCAGCAGTGCCCAGGCAGCCAAGATGGCCAGTGGTGTCCTGGCCTGTGTCAGCAATGGTGTGGCCAGCAGGAGCAGGGCAGGGATGGTCCCCTGTGCTCAGCACTGGTGACGCCACACCTTGAATCCTGTGTTCAGTTCTGGGTCCCTCACTACAAGAAAAACATTGAAGGGCTGGAGAGTGTCCAGAGAAGGGCTGGTAACAAGTGAGAGGACAAGAGGAAATGGCCTTAAGTTGTACCAGAGGAGGTTTAGATTAAATATAGGGAACAATTTTTGCAATAGAAAGGGTTGTCAAGTACTGGAACAGACTGTCCAGGGAAGCTGTAGAGTCACCATCCCTGGGAGTGTTCAAAAAATGTGCAGATATGGCACTTAACGACATGGTTTAATGGTGAACATGGCTGTAGTGCTACACTGACAGTTGGACTTGATGAAAGGCCTTTTCTAACCTTAATTACTCTATTACCTTATTCCTGATGTCTGCTTCAGGATGATTTTAAAATACTCTTAACTTCTAACATAATAGACTAGCAGATGTCAAAGCCACTTAAGTTCCATGAATTTAGAGTTCTGAAAAATATTTCTGTTAATAGCTAAATCTGTACACAGTCATCAGATTGAATATTGCATTAACTTGTCTTTTCGTTTTCTTTTGTTTTAAGTCTTTTAAATAGCAACAACTGCAATTTC
>PYHW01010255.1:2053179-2081512 GCA_013186435.1 Turdus rufiventris | reverse complement strand
GACCTTAAAACGAAAAAAAATCACCTTCAGTTCTAAGAACAGATTACCTAAATCCACTATGAATAAATTAATGTGCTTTTAAACTCTAATTTTCTTCAAATCCAGATTGATTCCTGGCACTCAGATATCATCATGAGAAGCACATACAAGTTTACAAGTTTATGAAGACATTAAGAATTCTATTTCTGCTGTAACATATACTGCTATGTTACTGATTGCTTGATACTGATATCTAGTGGGGAGTGAGAGAGGGTGGAGAGCTGTGCTTTACAGATAAGTATTTGGCTCCACTGCAGTCACTTACACTACCAACCAAATGTGGCTCTACTGTTAAACTGTGCAGAAACCAGTTCAAATAAGGCATCCAGAGGCAGGTGTCCAGCACTGGGAGGTGAGAGAGACTGGCTCTGTGGATGTGAGCTGAGCCATGCCAGCAAACAGACCTGGACCATTAATCTGTACTCATTAACACTGACTTAACCACAGTGACCTATGACTAGACACTCCTCAGATGAACAGTCCTTTTGTTAGAAGCCAGAAGAAAAAAAATTCTCTTCTTGCACGATTGAAAACAACATAGCAAAATAATCTGTGGAGAGCTCCAATTTCAGGCTACATATTCAGCCTTCAATCTTATATTTACTATCTTTTGGTGACTAAATTTTGCAACCTGAGTTGCACAAGAATTGTTTTATTAAACTTTACTCAAGTCCAGTGAAATTGAACACAGCTGGAAAGCTATAAAACTTTTTTAAACTGATATTTGTTGTATATCATTTAAATCAACATTTTATATGGGTTAAAAAATCATCTAAATTTTGACAAATCCATCTCCTAATACTACTCTTAACTAAGAAATATCAATAGAATTTTTTTCTGGCAAACTTCTAATCTCATTTGAGCCTCTTACTAATATACAGTTTTAAATTAGGTCAGTAAAAAGAAATGCTTTGAATTACATGTTTCATCTCCTTAAATTCAGTTAAACATCAAAGTAAGGAAATAAATTATGAATGGTATCATGATTATAAGTTATCCTAGAATAACTTACTTAGAATTTAATTGAAAAAAAAGCTTAAAAATTGAGTTTGGGGTTGGTGTTTTAGGACTTTCTTTTGTGTCAGTTTATTTTCAGTACAAAGAATGACTTTTCTTGGTGAGTTTCATTCTGCTTCTGTAAAATAAAGTGTTCTGCTTCTGGACATGAAACATTATGTTAATAACACCATTTAACTAACATCATAGAGCCTTATTGGTAACTAGACTGTTCACAAAATAAAATATTTTCCAAAGCATAGGAATACTGTCATCCTCAAAGTAAATCTCTACTTTTTACCAAAAAACCAAAAACTAAATCAGATAAACCTCTTTCTCAGGAGACTGACTGTTCTAAAGGAATGGTACCCTTCGCAAATACTGGTAGGAAGCCAGACGTGTTATTTATTGCAAACCACCTGGGATCTAAAAGGAGATATACTCAGAAACAATTACGCATGGTGCATTTTAGTGTAAGCTTAAAAACTTCTCTTTTTTCTCTTTTCTTTTTTTTCTTTTCTCTTCCCAGCAGCTGTGCATGGGTTGTACCTCTGGGCTGCACAGTCAGGTAAACAACGATTCGCTGAGATCCAATGATGTTAACAGCCTGGCATTCATACTGCCCCTGGTCGTGCAGAGCAACCCTGGAAATCCTCAGGGTTCCAGAGGATAGAACCAAGTGTCTTCTGTCAACTGACAGCTGGCCTCCTGAAACACAAAACATCATTTGCTCTTTAGAGCGCCTTATAGCCCCAAAGTCCCTTCATGTCAGAAAAAGGGAAATCCAGGTTTCACATTCAATAAAACATTGAAAAATATTAAAGTTAGTCAAAAACAAAACAAACAAGAAAAAAAAGTTTAAAACCTTACTTTAAAGAAGATAAACATGAAAAGCAATCAAATTATACATATGCACGCAATCATAATTCTGATCTCTGTATGTGATAGAAATAAATATTTTCATGTAAGGAGCATGCTAAAGCATTAAAATGAGAAGGCATAAAAACACTAACGTATTACTGTTCATGTCATATTATTGTCATGTGTGTAAGATACAATTTCTATCATTTGCCTAGGCCTAGATAATCCACAGAAAAATACACATGGCCCTGGAAAAATGGAATATAAGACCAATGAATGCACATCAGTGTCTGTACCCTACCCTCCCTTTCTGGACATTTCATTTGATTGGAGCAGTCCAAGTAGAGGCAGAAAAGGGATGTCATCAGCATCAAAATGATGAACAGTTTGTTAAGAATCTGCTTTATGTACCATAATTTAGAATGCCCTAGGAGTTACCAAGCCTGCTAGAGATTTTTCACTTGAATCAACCAGAATTCTTGCTTGCTCATAAAACATCCAGTACAATATTTCTTCCTGCTGGATTTGGCTTAATGCCTTTAGAGCCATAGATTGATAAAACAGTCAGCAGTGTGTGCCCCATTGTTTCTGTCAATGTGCATTTAGTGACAGAGATGCTGGTACACTGATGTCAGTTACAGGCTGGACTGTCCTGGTTTCTGAAGAGAGCACATCCCACCTAATTTCAGACCTCCAGTTAATGACAGCCATCTTCATTTTTTCTGCAGTACAACAGTAGTGATACATACTACTACATGTAATTTGCCTCATATTTCTTAAACATTTAATATTAAGACTGTATTATGGACACATATATTTTAGTGATTCTTTTTTAGTTAATGATGAAAAACACTTGGACAGATGGCTTATGTGGGAAACCTTGCCTTTCCAGCTTAAGGAGAAAGAGATGAATTCTGCTTCTTTCAGAGACTGAATCATCTAAAAAAAATACAGTAATTTCACGACCATTAGGCACACCGGACTATAAGGTGCATTTTTTTTTTTGCAGTGAGGAGCTGTGCCATGTGCAACAAAATAACAAATTAGTAACGGAATCCCACAATCGTGGAGTTTACTGGCAGGTGCTCAATTTGCAAACATTTTTCACAGATTGGCGTAGGCTTTCAAAGGCAGCCCCAAGTGCTCTCCCCGTGCAGTGGGCCCTGGCACTCCTGCCCACCCCCGGTGCTGGCTGGCATGGCTTGGCGCAGCGGCAGGGCCACCCCTCCCTTGCGGCTCCGTGCTGCCGTGGTGCCATTCCCCATCGCGGCTCCGTGGAGCCGCCATGCCGTTCCCTCAATCGGCTCGGCGCTCCTGCCGTGCCGTTCCCCCTCGCGGCTTCATTCTGCCAGCATGCTGCTCCCCTTCACAGCTCCGTTGTGTCGCCCTGCCACCTGTCCCTCACTCGGCTCAGCGCTGCTACCATGCCATTCCCCTTGCAGCTCTGTGGTGCCATCATGCTGTCCCCCCGGCCCGGGCTGCACCGACGGGCTTTCCCCCCCCACCACCCAGGTTGCTCCGCCGCCGCCAGCTTTCCCCCTGTGCCGGCGCTGCCCCAATGCCGCCGGGCTCGCCCCGGCCCGGCTCTGGCCTGATGCCACTGCTGGGCGGGCTCTGCTCGGGTTGGGACTGTTGCGGGCTCACACTTCCAGGTTGGCAAGTTTCGCAACTTTGTCCATTATATAAGGTGCACTGGGCTATAAGGCGCACTTCCAGTTTTGGGGAAAAATTTTAGTCAAAAGAGTGCACCTTATAGTCATGAAATTACTGTACATGCAGTTCCTTTTAATAGAGAAGTGATTCCAATATGACTGCTAAACTATCCTAGTAGTTTGAAATTAGGAATGGAACACACTTACCTCCTTTAGTCCAGGCAATAACAGGCTGGGGATAACCTTGTGCTTCACAAGGGAAGTCAACGGTTTGTCCCTCAATCACAGTTTTGTCTTGTGGAGTGACAGTAAACTGAGGTAGAGCTACAGAAGAGGAAATAAAACCATTAAAGAAAAACAAAAAAAAAGACAAAAATGCATGACTAAATTGCATACTATTTCCTGTGTAAGTTGCAATAGTTCATATTAGTGAGAAGAGAGATGATGATTCTTTCCTATTGTGACCCCTAGAGAGAAGAGAGTTAGGGCAGCCACTTGTGCAAAAGGAATATCTCTATCACAACCTGACCCTGATGTCATGTGAGATCTCCTGTCTCAGATCCAAAATAAGAGGTACAGTAAGACTTGTAGAATCAAACATAGAGTCTTCCCTGGATTAAAAAAACCTATCTTTTCTTTCTCTCTTATCTTCCCAATTAAATTCTGAAGAAAATGTAAAGTAACCAAAACCATACTGAGCTGCCTGTTTTCTTCCATGAAAGCAATGAGTGGAGCATGGGCCAGATTCTGCAGCAGCACTGTTCACTACCAGTGGGAGAAATATTTGTTCAGCTCTCAAAACACAGTTATCCACTGGTAAATAATAAATGAACAAACCACACAGACAACTCGTTTTGTAGAGCTTTAGAACTCATTAAGAAGGCATTTGCAATCTTAACTGTTTGCTAACTAAAGATTTTAACATGAGAACAGAAGCAAACATATTTAAAGGTTACTTAGAGTATTTTGGAAACAAAAGTTCCATCATGAAAGTGTTTGCAAAAACAATTATCTACATATACAGGAGACTTTTGATACTTTTTCTCAAATACTTTATAATTACGCTATTGACAATATCAACATTATTGCCATCACAAGTTAGAGTACTTTGACTTTTGGTTTGCAGAAAAGCTGTGCTAATGCCTCAGCTGGCAGAATGACAGTTTCTATCAAACTCATCCACTGAAGTGTCTACAAAAGAAAAGCGGCACAGACCTGTATTCAAAACTCCATTTCTAGTTTTCCAGGTACAAATTCTAATCTTTACCATTGCTGCCTGTTATAGAAAATATTTAATCATTCAAAAATTTGACATCGCTTGGTTGTTCCTCCATGCAAACAAAATATAAGAAAATAACATTCAAAAACATTCAACTTCCGATAATAATCAATGAAATGTAATCTTCAGGGAAATAGTAATATATCTTACTCTGTGTGAAATGTATAGCAACTTCCCTATGAACTAGAATAGTGCAATTAGAAGTAAAACCTCTTATTGTTTTTAGTTTGGCTCTGTCAACTCAGAAGAAAAGGCAAATGCACACAATTTCAAGCTCCTAGTTTAACATTATTTACCTTGGACTATGATGTATGCAGTCGCGTGGATGTTATCTATGCTGTTAGTTGCAAAACAGGTGTACTCGCCACTGTCCTCCTGCTTTACATTTTGGATATAAAGTCCTCCTGAAGGAGTTATTGTCACACGAGGGTCATTGGGAAGAGGGGTTCTGTCGCCTTTGGTCCAGGTAATTCGTGGCTGAGGGTGCCCGGTGGCACTGCACTCCAAGGTAACACTCTCTCCAACCAGCACTTCAGTGTTTTGTGGGTGAATCACAAAACTTGGCCGGGCTGTGAGAAAACAGCAATGTCTAAATGCAGCTTTTAGCATGTACAGCTCTAATTTAGACAAATACAGTCTGTAACTGGGGACACCTGGAGGGAGGTGGGGAAGTTTAATAGCTGTGTTCCAACATACCTCTAATCTCAGTGCAAACTCTGCCTTGCTTTAAGCCTAATCTAACTGCAGACATCAATAGCTAAAAACAAAAGCTCATAATTGCTCTGACTTTTTTTTCTCAACTCCCATTAAAACAATTTTCAAACATTTTGCTCTCCCATGCTGATCTTTATAAAGGTCTCTTCAGAGGCATGGACACTGAGACCAAGTACATGAGTAATTTGCAATGGCATTTTAAGTTTACCTGATGCTGTGTGTCAAAACAAAATGTTCCCACAGCAAAGTCTGTGTTTCAAAAACATTACAGTCCTGGACAGGAATTCAGTTCTTACAAACATGAGGCCTTGGCTAGACAGAGATAAAAGGTTCTTGAGCAAGGAGGGCTGCACAGGGTGTGCCGACTCTTCCATGCATGGCTTGCTCCGCAGCTTGTGGTTTTTGGTATTCAGAAAGAACATTACTGCATGGAGCAATGTTGGAATTTAAAGCCTCTTTTCGAAACCCTTCTACAGCCTATGAGACTATTATCAAAATTGCATACTAGAAGTAACATATTAATTAACCATCTGAGTTGCATTTTTGTTCTAAGGATATTATAGAGTCATGATCTAGTTCTTAAGATACCCAAGCCAAACATGTCAAGCACCACAGCATTGTACTTTTTAGCACTCTTATTATCAAAACAACTCTGTATCTGAATGCAAAATTCAGGCTTAATATTCTTTACCTGGTGACTCAAAGTATCTAAGAGTAACTTCCTGAGTTTTCACTTCTCCAGCCACATTTTTTGCCATGCATTGGTAAATGCCTTGGTCAGTTTCTTGAGTATTCTGAATCATCAATGTGCCATCATCTAGCAAGTTTAGACGGGAATCTTCTTTCATACTGAGCTCATTACTGAGAAGAAAAGGATCTGCTAGAGTTAAACCTTTAAATCACAAGTGCAGAAATCTGCCAAATAATAAAACCCAGGAGATAAATGACCCAAAATAACTTATGGGGGGAAAATGTTTTACTTCATTAAAAATAATGGAACTTTAAATTTTCTCCTGAAGAGAAGAAGAGGAAAATCAAATCATGAAACTATTTTGTTTATGCAAGTATGAATCTTCAAAACGAAACGTTAAAATAATTTTAAAAGGAAAAGCTTACAAGGAAAAAACAGTGAACAAATAACATACATGGTCTTTAAAAGGCTGTTCTAATTGGGAAAACAAACTGTTTCCACTGGAAGTATGTCATGCAATATTCATGACGCTTTCTACTAGGAGAGAGGTTAGTTGCTATAAAACCATCTTTGTGACAACCTCTGCCTGGATTGTTCAAGGAGCACTAATGAAATTGGTTATATTTTGTACTGGTTTAAAATATAAGTTACGGTTAAGTCTTCAGGTTAGGTCATGAATGAGTTTCTGTGATGTAACCTAAGAAGTCTTAAGAGGTTTTAATAAAGGAACTGTTTCTCAGACCACCCCTCACTACATGATAAAGAAAGCACAGAGGAGGGATGAAATCACAACTCTCATGTAGAAAACCCAGCCTACTGGTCTATTCAACATACTGCTCAACAGGTTGATGGCTTTTGACTGAAACCTTGCTATATTCAACTAGCTTGCAAAGAGCTTTGGTCTCATTCATGCAGCCAGGAAATGTGCCAGAATCAATAATCCCTCACCCCAAGCTCAAGTTTCTTCTTAAAACTCATATGTGTATTCTGAATACGTTTTCTTTGTGTATTATAAATACATGAGCCAGAAAAAAAAATTAAAGAAATAATTATAACATTCAAATTCAAGGCTCTGTTTTTTACATACTCCATAAATTCTGTACCTTTACTGAACGAGGGGTTCTCACTGACATCACCAGAAAGATACAGAACCAGAACTCTAAGCCATGCCATTTCATCAGCAAGTAACAAATGAAAATGTTTTATATAGACTGTAAGGGAATTTATGTTCCAAGTCAGGTTCTCCATTTGTATAAGAGCATTATTAAGCCGAAGTCTAATTCGCTAATGGCAAACTCACAGTTCATGTGTCCCTTGCAAGTTCACACCAGTTTAAGGGAGGGATGTGCCAGCACAAGGCTGATTCAGCTGTGCTATGCCCAGTGCAGCCGGAGGGAGCCAGGCCCTGGGCACAGCCTGAGCAGCTACTCTGCAGCAGGCTGACCCTTGGGCTGCTGAAAGATAGTCATCATTTATAGAGCCTTCCCCCTCTTCTAAGTGGTAAGGGAAAGAGGTGCAGTAGGTTGTGCTATCTCCAGCCTTAGAGGCTTTTAAGACTCATCTGGATAAAGCAACCTGGTATAATTCTGCTTTGAACTGGACACCTCCTCCAGCCTTGGAAACCTCCTCCAACTTGCATTATGCTATATTTTCTCATTTAAAGACGTGCCTGCCTTCCATGTACTGGTTTAAGGAAGATAGAAATGGATGTCTCTCCTTTCCTGGGATAGAGCTACACCTTGGAGGTAAGGTACCTCTGAGGAGCTAGGGTTTCAGAAAGAGTTCTCTGAAACTTTAATTGCATCTAGCTGGACTCCTTAAAAAAAATATCTTTTTCTCTGCCTCAAAGATATGCAAATGCTAAGTGATCCAAAGACTGTATATGCAACATGTCCACAGTGGATTGCCTGGTACTTATATATAAATAACTTAGTATTACAGGTGTGCGCAGCTTTGCAGCTACACTACAGCTGAACACCTTACAAATAGTACTAGAGTAATAATACTTTCTAGTTACCAGTTCTTAAATGTTTAGAATTACTAATAAAAAATATATGGCCATAATTACTTCATATGCTTACTTCAACTATGGCATGTTTTTGCTGTAACTATTTCATATATTACCATACACATGGACACACTCAGAAATGTATACACACTCACAGGCAAATGTACTTACACCAAGTTTCTCTCTTCCTCTTTTAAACTTACTTGTTTCGAAGCCAGATAATTTCTGGTTTAGGATTGCCTTCAGCCCTGCAAGTGAAGTACACTGTATTCCCTGAGGTAACATCCACATCCTGAGGCTCTGATGTAATTCTTGGCCTCTCTATATCAACAATAAAACATACAAAGAACTCTTACTTATTTTAAAACTACTAAAGACTGGTAAATAAAAATATTTCCACAGATCTTGTAAAAAATATTTTTCGCAAAAGTTACAACTTAAAATATATATATGCTTAGTCAGGACTAAATGCACTTTTCCTGTGCAAAAGTAACTGTGGGATTTCTGACCTCCTTCATTGTTCCTTAGGACCTTCCAGCAGACTGGAAATAGATTGTTCAAATTCGTATCAGGGTCTAAAGCAGCTGTTTCATTTATTTGAACAGAGACTCAAATTGCCTATGAAGGAAAAACTTTAAAGCAGCAAGCACAAGTGCCATTTAAAATAATTTCCTCTAAGTATCAGTGCCAAAACCTGCCTCACAGAATAATTTGTGCAGCTTGCTTCCTGTAGTTTCCATATTCAGGCTCCATAGATGTGCGAAGAGCTGGAAGGATGCCATGTGCACTACTCTTGCACCAAATTCCCTTTGTACTATCTTTTTCAAGAACCTTGTAGATGCTTATGGTCATAGTTCTCATGATCAGAGCTGTATCCAACACATAACCAAATGGACAATTTACTTCTTTTATACCTTGGCTTCATGTCATGGGTGGGCAGGCTAATGCTCATAGTTGATGAGAAATTTGCATTTTGATTTCAGAACACAAGAGATGCTGGGCCAAGTCCCAGGGTGCCCATAGGGCCAAGATTTTCCACCCCTTAGGGTGAAGGAATATAGACAAACAGAAGGATTACAAAGGTGCTTATCCATTAATCCTCATTGGCAGAGTATTTCAGTGCCTGTGTGGGGCACTCCTTGCAATTATAGCTGAGTAAAAAAAAAAAAATCAGTGCCCTAACCCTATTTCATACATCAACAAAAATTTTACAGACAAGAACTGTGTCATCAGGAGTAATTCAATAAAGTTTCTTTCCTTCCTTTCCCTCATATAGAAGGGAATAAATGACACCAAATAATATTAATGCAACACCATAGACCCTAGTTGACAATTCTGTTATGATCAGAACTGAAATATAAAAGGGAAACATAACTCCTTCAGGATAATCACTGTTAGTTCTTCAAGGGGAAATTTCAAACATGGTTATATTTCCTTCATTAAAGATAGGCTGAAGGGTAAAAGCAATCAATTCTATCAGAAGCACACAAGAACAGAAAAGGAACACGGAGAGATTTCTAGAAATAACCAATATTAGTCAAAGGTGGTCGGTGTTAATAAACAGAATAATAAATTCTAATTCCCCCAAAAAATACAGTTTAGGTGCATGCAACCCATTAAAAAAGCCATCAGGAAGTGGCAAACCCACCACAGTTCAGTTCTTCTGGTGTTATGGTGGCCACTGATCTTCCCTGGATCCTCCGTGGGTACTCACAGGTGGCTGCAGCTTGAGCATTACCCGACTCTGCGTACGTCTTGAGCAGCTCCGCCAGCCACAGGATCTCACAGTCGCAGTGAAGAGCGTTGGAATCCAAACGCCTGCACAAAACAAGGAGCAGCCACAGCTCTGTTAGCAAGCCTCAGTCATTCTGCCGGGATCAACACGGATCTGTAAATAGAACAATGCCTTTATCTGGGAATACAGACAACAGCCAACACGCGATACAAGTCATGGTTACTTGCTTTTAGGCATTCTGGTAGTTTTTATTAGAAGGAGGTGTATTATTTTTACTGCACAAAGAATAGGCTATATATATTATACAGTCTAAAAAACAATGATTACAAATAATCACAATATAGGAAATAAACTTTAGTCAGTAACTACAGAAAATAGATATAAAATTATGTTCTCAATCTATGCCCATAAACAACTGAAGCACAGTTAAGAAAAAAAAAATAGTATTTAAAACAATTACACCATAAAAGGTATTTGCAAGGAAGATAAATATTGCAAGAGAAGATATAGTCTAATTGGGTTATATAAGACTTCACTAGTTCAATAATTTAATTTACTTACAGTCTCTTCATAGATTCTAAGTGACTAAATGTTCCAGGAATCAAATGAGCTATTCTGTTGTTATGTAAAAACCTGTTAAAAACACAGAAATATGCATGGAATAATTCAGATTTTTGTGATGCATTCATTTCATTTACATGCTTCTGGAAGGTTTTTGAGAGAAAGCAATCTAAGAAAATTTAAGAAAAAAAAATTGAACCTATTCAGGAATTCAGGGTCTGCTATTTTTTAAGTGGCCTCCAAGTTGTACTTGGGTATGTCCATATGGGGAAAAAAAAAAGCCATAAGTAACTGCAAGGAAGGGAGTACATAAGCATTGAAAATTAGAAATTAAAAAAAAAAAAAGTCCTAAATAAATTGTCTAGTTCTTCATTCATAACATTTATTTTAGGCCAAACATTGATCACAGATCTTTGGGAAGTAGTTTTGCAAAAGAAAAATAAACCACAGGCAATGGTCACTTCTGCATGCCTCCAAGGTCAGCCTCACCAAAGTGTTCTTAGATAGACTATGTACTATTTACAGTAAAAAAAAAGGGATTAAAAACAATCTATGATAATGGGGGTTTTTTGGGGGTTTTTTTGGGTTTTTTTTAGTTTCAAATGCTTGATTTAATTCAAACAAGGAAGCAAGCTGTCTTCTGAATCTTACCCCAAGAAAAACAAACTTACAGCCTTTCAAGTTTTGGAAGATGAGTAAAGGATTCAGGTTCCAACGTTTCTATTTGATTAAAGTGCAGATACCTGGAAATATGTTAAACAAAAAGAAAAATACTGAAAAAAATTTTCTTAATTGGTGAAATATTTAAAGAACTTATTTTTCCATATTGTTTACACATCTAAATGGCCTAAAAAATCTAAATAGTGATGCAGTAGCCTTTTTCAGTCACCATCTGAATCTCAGACTTGAATCGGAACAATAAAAGACATGACAAACAAAGAAAGGTTTGCAGGTCCCTACATAGAGTGTATGTGTACATATATAGGTAAAAAAACCCCAAACATTGCTTTGGAGATTTTGGAGATAACACTTTGAACACTATTTTGCCAAGTCTGATGTTCATTGTATGCATGCTTGGAAAAAATTATTGAAAAAAGAGAATCATTATTTTTTTGTAGGAAAAATGTTAGAGGTTATTTAGAAAACATTTACAGTTTCCAGCACAATAACATTTTTCATAAGCAAATGTTTCCATTTCCGTGAGTGAAAATTTCAAAAGATGCTGAGAAACAACCTTCTCTAGTCCATGAACACTGGCATTTAAAGCTGTAAACGCTCTCAAAACCAAATTTGTAATACAAACCCAAGTTTGACTAATTTGACTTTAGACAAAGGGCTTCCTAGCAATTGGTGCTGTTTGATGCTCTCTTGATACTTATGCAAGCCATTAACATTACACAACAATAAATCTACACAGCTGTTAATGCTGTAAAACTGAGAATGTTAATATAACAAGATTATTAACCAGAGTATTAATCTTTAGCTGTTGTGAAAATGGACTGCAAAGGCAGGATTATTCCAGATACTCCTTAACTTACAGATGAGAAAACAAGATGTAATAGATAAGACTGGCACAAAAAACTGTGAAAATTATTTATAGACTTTGGATCCTGGTTATATCCAAATGCATTCAAAACTCGAAGTTTCCTATTTGACCTCTGACAAACTCAGGAATCTTTGGAGAATGTGCACATAGAGGAATCACTGTGGTCTGGAGAACAAAAAAGCCTGTCATTTAAAAACAGTGAGAATAACTCAGAGCTCAGTATCTCCTGAACATCAATCCCTCAGCATGAAAAGGATGAGGACAAGTCCTGTGCTGAGGCAGCGGGTGGCTGCACAGGGAGCAGAGCGGGAAGAAGCGGTGACTGCGGCCAAGGTCGTGCAGGGAGCCCTGGAAGGCGCGAGCAGCGCGGAGCCAGGCGCGTGCCTGGCAAACTCCCAGCACAAGCACGAGCCAGCAAGCGATGCCAGGGAGCAGTGAATGGGGACCACAGAAAAAGCCAATAAATCAGCACGGGTGTGATCAAGCACATCAGAGTGTCCAGTCTGCCTGCTGCCAGTGCAAGGCATGCCCACAGAGTATGCTGAGCACAGAGAATGGCCTTGTTATCATGAAGAATCAAGAACTGCATCACCTTGCTGGGACTGCCTCTTTTCATCTCCCCTTTAAAAATACAGGGCGATTTCTCCTAAACTAAAAAGACAGATCTCAAAGGCAGGTTTTTCCTGCAAGGTTCATTTGCCAGCAGAAAGAAGAGAGACCTCAGTGAGGGAGGACTGGCAGGACAAGGACTGGGCATGGCCCAGCCATGAGATGGGCAGGCACAGCTTGCCAGGAGCCAGGGCTCTGCTTGTCCACCTTCCAGGATCAGCAGCATGTGGGAAGGGGCAAGGCAAGGGGGAGATCACTGCAATGAAAGAGGATGAAGGGAAAAATCAGGCACAACTATAGGGTTTGATACCTCTGAACCAGCTTTCATTTTGTAAAAAATTACAAACACCACTTCTTTTGCAGGCAGCAGTGATTTCTTTCCTTTATAACCTTCTTAATTCTACTTGCATTTTTATGCCTCATGAGCATCTTGCAAACGTATCTTTTTATCTTCCAAATAAATTAATCTCCCATGCTTCTTTGGCATTGACAAGGCAAGATTTGTAGGCACCTCTTAATCAAATAGCATTGGTATAAGCAGACACACATAAGAGGCACACAACCCCTTCTTGAGGGCCACAAATCCAGATGAAATTAGAAAGAGAGGAAAAGAAAGAATACCTCTCGGATAGTTTAAGTAGTGCATATATTGCAAAACTCAAAGCAGCAGCCCATAATGGCTGTTTGGTACTCAGGACTATCAGAATTACAGATGTAATCAATATCTGCCTGAGAAGTCACTTTGTTTTTCTAAACACATTTTTAAAAATATTTCCGTTATAAATATTGCCTTGTTTACAAGCTCACATCATTGCAGATACAAACACAATAATTCAGGTGCTGAAGAACATTATAACAGCTAATCTAACTGTTATAACCTTACATTATAACTTTACCTCATCAGATATACGCTGTCTAAAGTAGCTCAAAGAAATCAAATCATGAAATTCAGCTGGAAAATACTCTCAACTGCTTCATAGTAGTTGTGATACACAAGGTAGTTGGGTTTTTCAGGTCTTTAAATTATGACCTAAAAAGTCCTGAGCAACTTACCATGCAATCTATTAATAGAACAAGGTGTTACATATATATACGGCCAAAATAATTTTCAATAGAATATAAATGGATGCAGAAACCATATTGCATTTTAAGTGTACAATAAAGATAATAAAATATCCTTGGTATTATGACCTACACTTTAATCCTGTTTTATCACTTAGGTTAATCACTTTATTATTTTCTTCTATGTACCACATTAAAGTTTTGTAAAGGTATATTTTAACATTTTAATTAATATGGTAATTTCTTGGATTTAAAATTCATTTTAAAGGTAATCATATTCAGGAAATATTCTCACACTAGAATATCTTTATAGGCATCTTTTATGTTCAGAGTTCAAAACACTAAAAATAGTAGTATCATGTAATAAATTAGATATTTAAAAGACTTTCAGAATGAAAATTGAAAGAAAAAACATGCAAGAGCAATTTTTAAATACCTACAAGTCTTTCTTTTTAAATTCTAAACTCACTATAAAGAATAAAACAGAAGGAAAGGAAATACTTATAGAGGAAAAAAGTCCAAATGAAACACCTTGAGAGGAAGATTAAGATTTTATCAAATAAGCATGGTATAGATTGTCTTTCTTATTATTAATCTCGTAGGACAAAAAGTTACAGTAAAATTCAGTCCCAGTGGCATTTTTCACAGCACTAAGTTTTTTTTTAAATTTATATCTTATGTAGTTTTGTGGTTTTTGTGGGGGAGGAGTTTTATCATATATACCAATTGTTCTTTTTCTAATAGTATCATCTCATCTTTGGGGAAGTACTTAGTAACCCAGCGGAGTATAATCTATGTTCTGAATATTTAAACAGCATGTTTACCCTTTTGATTACTTGAAAGAGAATGAACACATATATATGCTCCATAATTATCAAAGAGCTTTCCCTGGTCAGGGAAAACAAGTAGCATCTTTAAACCACAAGGAAAAGTATTCAAAAGTATGTTTTGGTAATGATATAAAATATTGGAACAGGATACTTAAGGACATGATGGAATCCTCACTGAAGACTTTTAAAATAAGGCTATTCAAGTATCTGTTTCCAGTTAGTTGTCCCAAGTTGATCTTATAGTAGAATAATAAGGATATACTTCTCAAGACTCCTGTCATGCCTTTTGGGTGTGTTTGTTTGTTTGTTTATTAATTATCTTTCATTATTCCTTCCCATGATAGACAGACTCCATTGTGTTAAATGAGCATAACTGCTGACATAGAGCAATGTAAAAATCAGGAACTTGTAGTATAAAACAAGAAAATAAATAGCAACACTCCAAAAATACTGAGAACTGAATTGAGGCAAATAAACTTAATATTAAAAATTGCATCACTAGATGTTATTTTAGGTTTTTGTCTATTTATTCCCCCTAAATATGTACATGCGTATATAAACTACATCATAACTAATAACAGCTTATAAAGAACAAAATAAGTATTTTATATGAAAGTGAAAAGAAAATGTATAACTAAGATTAGGTAAATAGATTTAAATATTTGGGGATCAATATTTGGGGATCCCACTAGTCAGATACTGGAGAGTACACTTTTTTCCCCTGATACATAGAACTCATAAGCTGAGATCTCAAAAATATGACAGGTATTTGGAAGAGAAGCAAAGCAATGCAAACACATCTGGAAATGGAGAGCTAGTTCTTTAGAGCTAGTTCTTGGGACCCAAACTCATGACCTCCCAAGCAGGGTATTTGTGACATTTTAGGTGGGATTCAGTTGTCAAGCCCAGGCACACAGAGGCATAGAGCACACAGAGACAGCCCTCCTTGCCTTTCGGGTGCTCGGTTTGCCTTTCTGCTGCTCCTATGAAAAAATCTATGTTTCCTGCAGCCTTCTGCTGTCTTTGCCAGACCCAAACATATGCCTTGCAGATTTAACAGTGTCTAAACTGGTACTAAGCGTCTACTTTTCATCAGCTGACTCTTTCCCTTCATGCTCAGCCACAGGTAAAAAGTTAGGTGATGAAATATGTATGGCTCAGTGTGCTCACGTACCTAAAACTGCCAATTTTTCTTCAGAATTTACCCTTGCACAAATGGTTTTAAGATCTGATTTGAAGATCTTATTCCCTTGGCAGAAATTTCCAAAGGAAAAGCTATTTTGACTATATCAGCAGCTAAGAATTCTGCTGCAGAGGTTTAAGGAGGAACCTGCCAGCTGCAGTAAATACTTGGGGGCTTTTGTTCCTTATACATGCAACAAGCCTCCTAAATCTAACTACATTTAGCTTCTGTTAACAACAACAATCACCAAAAATGTGTTTGTTTTGCTGTTCAGGTATTTTTTAGAAAGCACTATCAGTTGAAATCTGCTTCACTGGAGCAGAAGAAATTGCTGTGAACCAAGTCTTTCCCTGAAATGTGGTCCACAGTGTCTACTTCTGAGAACTCTGCTGAGCATTTGAGAACAGCATTTGGCTGAGTTAACACAACCAGTAGCAAAATGTGTTTGATAACTTGAGGCCACAGAGACCTCAAATGCAGAAACATCTACTTAGTGCTGTTAATACAGTTCAAAACTGGAATTAGGACACTTGGGAACTTGTTTTGTTTTGTCTTGTCAGCAGTTTTTCTCCAAAGCTAATGTGATAAAACAGACCCTGTGGTCAGAACATATTTTTATGCTTAAGGTGCACAAATGCCAAATCACTCGTAAACTAAAAATCTCAAAGAGTACTCTCCATTAAATTTATTTCTGTGTCTGCCACTGGCTCCATGTGCTCCCATTTTCCCTCCTGGCAAGCTCTCTGTTTAGGAGAGAAGAGCTCTAGGAGGCAGTGAGCTCTGATGCAGGCAGTGGGGAAGTACCTGCCCCCATTCCCCAGCAGCTGCAGGTGCTGCCACCACACCCAGGCAGGCAGTGAGCAGTGACTGCCAGGCTCCATTTCCATATTTTCCAGCTAGAGGTGAAACTCAAGCCCCCTGAGTTTGAATCAGTTTCATGTTGAATAATGTTGATATCTCAAAGGTTTGAGCTTAAGCTGATACACTGTGGTATCACCGTAGGCAAAGAGGCTTAACTGCCAGAATGGAAAGTGCATTCAGAAGGTGTTAATATTTCAAACTGATTTATGTTTTTCCTAATAACATAGATCATCAGGAAAAAAGAACACAAGAAAAAAGGACAAATGTTGCCTCTTGCAGCATATGAGGCTTGTGACATGGGGAAGAACACGATTTTGGAAACATTAGTAATTCAACAAATGGGTCTCAGTGTCCCAAATTCTACACAGAAATTAAGTATTGCTATTAGCATGCGAGTAAGCCCTACCAGTTGCTGTCACTATGGTGCAGTAATAATTTCTAGAGTAAAAGGAGAAGGAAGAGAAAGGCATTAAGGAAAAAAAAATTACATATTTATATACTTTTTATAATTAACACTTCTGTTTTACATAGAAGCTCCCCCTTCAAAAGGCATCTATTGCACTCTAAAAGGAACATATACAATTTTGTACCCATATGAAGAGTCATTTTATTTCATATATACTCTGTGTCTACTAATATCCATTAAAGGTTTACAGTAACAATGAAACTGGTACATATAGAACACTTGTAATACCCTAATACCTTTCAGAAGTTAAAAAAATTATATTCAGCCCCCAGTTTATATGCTACAAAACTCATTGGTTTACTACTGTTATTTGGTAGTCAAACTGTGAAACAACTACACATTTACAGCTTTTTCCTTTTTCTAAACATTATTACAATGAATGCAGAGCAGTGCTTTCTGATCATAGTCATAGAATTGTTAAGGCTAGAAAAGACCTTTAGGATTTTCAAGTCTAACCATCCTCCTGGCACCAACTACCATGTTCATCACTAAACCATGACCTCCAAGTGCCATATCCAGTCATTTCTTGAGCACTTCCAGAAGGAGTGACTTCACTGCTTCCCCGGGCAGCCTGTTTCAATGCTTTACCACTCTTTCCATTTTTTTTCCCCCTAATATCCAATCTAAACCTGTCACTTGTTACCTGGGAGAAGAGACCACTCCCCAGCTCACTACAATCTCAGGTAGTGGTAGAGAGTGGTTCCAGGTAGTGGTAGAGAGAAGTAAGGTCTCTACTGAGCCTCCTTTTCCCCAAACTAAACAACTCCCTCAGCTGCTCCTCACAAGGTTTGTGCTCCAGCCCCTTCTCTGCCTTCACTGCCCTTCTCTGGACTCACACCAGCAATTCAAAGTCTCTCCTATAGCAATTATAAAACAAAATATAGTTGAACTTAATGGAACCAATACAACTGGGTTTTGTTATGCTTAGGACTGCATTCTTCATTTTTTTCAGTAAAAATTATTCTTCTTTACACAGGAAAAGTATGATTTTAATTGATTTTTCTGGAGGACATTGCTGAAACATCTACATTGCAAATTATGAACTTCCTTACTTTTTAAATATCTGTATATGGCAATAATAGCAAGGTTTTTATTTAAAAAACAATCCTTGTTTCACAGCATTACAAAACTGGGTTGAACTTGCAGAGGCTAATTCAGCTTTAGTTATCCTGCATAAAACAAAGTAACTGCTGCAGTCAAAGGAATTGAGATATTATAAAAACCTGCAGAAATGAAAGCAGAATCTATCTCTAAGCAATACACATCAGTTTTCAACATTTTCCACAATAATTCTCCTTTTTCAAACTATTTAACAATGTATAGGGACATCAAGAACGCAAATCACAAATAAAAGACAAACATAGAAATAAGGAATTTGACACAGAGATCAACTGTGTTTTTTTCACATGCAAATGATTATGGGGCTCACTGCCCGACCCAGGGAGTGCAGACATGCAGAGCATGCAGGTAGGATGTACGGATCAAGGCGTGCACTTTTCCTCTGCAGGGGAACCATGGAGATGACAGCACAGAAGAGAAAAGGCACTTACAGTTGTTCTAGAGAGGCAAGTCCTTTAAATGCTTGCCTGTCAATTGACTGGATTTCATTCTTGTACAAATAGCTGAAACAAGAAACAATCAGTAATATTAGTACACAAACAAGAGCTACATGAAGGTGGAAAAGAAGAATTAAGTTGACACGTGAAGACAGTTTTTCAACTACATATTAGAAAAAATATACAAATCAAAAACTAAAAACATAAAAATATTCTGTCCTTGAGATTTCATCCCTAATATCTACTAAGAAAGACAGAAGTCTGGGGCCTTGAAGGCCCTGAGGCTGATACCCAGATGGACTTGGGCTTCCCAGTGCTCATGGTATTACTTACTGGAATTTTGTCCCTTGTTTTCTTGATTGGTTTGCCAAAGTCAAAGTAAATTCAACTCAATGGGACAGAATTGCATTAGAAGTGCCTTTACCAGAACACACCAGGGATGCCACTGGCCTCTTACTTTCTTTAAAATATTTCATCTGAATACTGGTACAAATATTCAAATTAGGATAGAGTGAGTCTTTTACTGGACTTGGAGAAAAAGCAGTGGGAAATTTTTGTAACTCTGCTTGTGTCACCTTTGGAATATTTACAAAAATACAAGTTAAAATACTGATATCACATCCATAAAGTAGCACTGTATATTTGTTTTATCACTGTAGAAGATGGACACTAGGTCCCCATTGATACTCTATAATATAAACAGAATAAACATGCAGAGTATCAGTATGATCATACGTGTTGTCTATATCTTTTCTATGGAATTAAAATAAATCAGGAATGATCAGTGTATGTGTTCATGTTCATCATGCTCTCAGAAGCAAGGATGGTTTAGTGAGGGGCTACTGGAGAAAAATCACACAGTTTAGCTGATGACTACAGTTTCTGCATGGAGGCAGCAAATGAAAATACTTTGGGCATTCAGTGTCAGTCACTCTTCTTGCGTTAGGATAGGCACAGGTTTGCATTAAGAACTTTTTCACAATTATTTGACAAATTATTTGAAACTCAGTTAATCAGGCATGGGTTTCTATGAAAAGGGGATGAAGAGATTGTGTACCACAAATGACTTTATTAGCAGGCATCTTATTAGTAGTGGGTTTGGGTTTTGGGATAATGACTGCAGTATTGCAGGCTTTTGCCACCATACTGCGGGGAAGGGAGCAGCCTTTAGGAGTTCTTACCAAGCCACTGCAGTGAGACTTTATTTGGGATTCAGTTTTAAACCAGAGTTGCTTCCATTTTGACCAGAAAAACCTCAGCTGTAGGAAACTCAACCAACATCAGTCAACCATATCCCTCCACAGAAAAACCCCAGCAACCTCAGGGCTACATGTCCTATGACAAATTAACCAGTCTTGCATTTAATTGTGTAGCTGTTTCACTGGGGATATTAACAGCAAGAAAAATATATAATCATTTGCCTGAGAGAGACATGCTAGAATATAAAATACAAATAAGTATTACTCACAAAAACTATTTGTCCCTCTAAAATGGTATTGCGTACATACAGTGTTACAGAAGTAAAACTTTTTAAATGCTGCTAAATTTTAACAAACATTCTCAAAATGTATCTTGATTACATTATGAGAAAACAAATTTAGCACAATTAGGGAAAAATAATTTATCATTTAATTTACCTTAATGCTCTCTTGCAGAATTTTACAGGAGATGAATAAACAGCGGATTAAGATGAAAAAGGGATATAGTCTATTAAGACATTAAATTATTTTTAGACAATTACTAATACCTATTTTTTAAAATGTTTTAAAAAAAGAAAAATAGAGTATTTTTTTTCCAGAAGCAAGTAAGGCTCCTAGATATCAGAGCTACTGGTCATATACTTAGGAAATTAACAAATAGGTAATCAGTTAACAGAAAACATGGGAGAAAAAACAGCTTTAATTTAAAAGCCTGCTAGATTGCCTATGAGGATATTATTGGGGGGGTCGTTTTTTCTTTTTTTAATGGGCCATATTAAAAATCATGTGATTCAAGGAAAATAAGATTCAGATACATCTGTTTGGAACTGGAGAGGAAAAAAAAGGCAAAAATTAACAGGTACTGTAGAGTTAAATCTCACAAGTGAACAAGCACCCAAAGGTTTACACAGGAACATGACGGAGACAGTGGAACCAGCAATATGAATTGCAAAGAAAAGAGATTTGGCATCACTGGAGGTGCCTAGAGGACAAAGTAACATGACCAAGAACGCAAAAGTGGCAGAAGGCACAGAAGGAAATGAGACCTAATCTTATTCTGAAAGGGTGAGGTCAGTCACTGCATTTTGGCCAACCTCTAATGCATCATCTATCACTATGACTTCATTCACCAGACACAAAAGAAAACTTGCATGGTCCCTGTTAGCATTTCTGGAACTAGTACACTTCATACAGTCTTAATTACCATTTACCATATGCCTATGGTAATATTACTATCTATGTATTTCATACCAAGCAAACATACAATGTTGTTGACAAAGTTAATTTCATTCCCCAGTTTTATTTCTTTCACTTCCCTCATATTATCTTCTAGTTCATTTCTCTGTAAATGACTAATACATGTTCTCTTTATCTGGAAAGCTTTTTTTAATAGCTAACATATATTATATATTTTTCCCTATCTCCTCCTGAATTCTTTCTTTTTAAACACACCTTCTTTTTTTCCACTTCTGATTCCAAATCTTCAAGTATTCTACATGTTGAAATGGTAATAATGTATCTATTTTCAATTCCCAACTATCTTCTCTCTTGGACAATAAATTGTTGAAATTTAGGCTTAGGAAGAATTACCCTATTAAGTTTCCACAAGTTTACCTTCATCTATATTATAAGGTTGGGAAGCTTACTAAAGATCCTTATTGCCAAGGCTAAGGTGTATAGAGTAAGGACAGATGGACAGAAAAGCAGAGAAGCAGAAAAAAAAAGAAAAAAAACTATCCTTTTAGTTTCACAACAATAATTACATTTCTTTCTTTCCAATCTTTAGTATATTAATACAAAACCAAATTATTATCACAAACAGCACTAAGTCACACAAAACTGCTTTTCTAACAGCCAGAATTTCAATTACATATAGGACAAGATAATAAAAAAAAATCCTAAAAAAAGGTTTAAAAATTACATGCACAATTTTCTTTTTATGATGTAAAGACCAACTTTTACAGTGATGAATACTTTCAATGCAGAGAAAATGGAGAAAATATTACTCTTTTGTCAAAATGTGTTCTTCTGACAGTTCTGGTGACAAATGCTCCTCATAAAAGTCTAAGGTCAACTTCAGAAAGGAGTAGTACCAAAGAACCATTTGAAAATCCTGATTTAGATCCTGCTGAAAAAAAACTTTGTTTGAAAGCAAAAAAGCTGATCTTCATCAGTCACACAAGATTGAATCTTAATCTCTCAGAGACTGCTTAAAAAATACACTGTGTTATAATTTATATATTTTACATAAAAATATATCATTGTGAATAGTTTTACTTAGTTTTATATATGTATGTTTACTAATTGTCATAGATTTTATATTATATATACTCACATTTTGCTAAATCAGGGCCACTGAGAAATGGTTTTTTAAATTAGTCAGAGAATTATACATTTTCAGAACCACATGCAATCCAGCACAAGTTTTCATAAGAACAGAAGTAACATCATGGATCAATGATCTAGTTTTATAAAACATGACAGTACAAGTTAGGTTTGCAAATATCCGCAGGACCAGATGATGCTAAACCTCAATTTTTCCAGACGATTTACTTTAGAATAGTATATTCTGAGCTCTCTCCCTCCTGATTTCTACTTTAGTGGATCCTATTGGAAAGAAAAATTGTTTTGTTTCCTTCATTTCACAGAATACAGTTAGCATTCAGTTACTCAGCTGAAACTTTCACGGCTGAATGGTATTGATTTGGTACATTTAAATCTTCTGTATTGATAACCTGACCACACCAGCTATTTTGTAACTTTAAGGCTGTACAATTTAAACATTCTTCACAGCCACTGAAACAGACAAAAAAAACCCTTAAAGTTTATTCTTGCAAAACAAAGGATAGCTTTAAAGACCTCTCTGCAGTTGAATAAATTACCACACTGAACTTTATATTTAGATTTTCCAGGGAACAACAGAAAAAATAAAAAGATCTTCCTCTTAACAGTATAGATACTGACAACCATTACTATATGCATATGAAAACAAACCAGAGTTCAGTTATCTTTTTTTGCTCTTTCATTGAACTGAACACATTGATGGTCTTTATTTCTGGTTTACTACAGCTAGGCAAAGGCAAGCATGTGAAAACAAACAAGTAATACAAATCAAGAAAAATCTTTGTACAGTTGCTGACTATAGAAACTTTAGCAAACATCACACAGTAAAACTTTATGTACTACACTACCAGAACCATCATGCAAATATTTCTTGTAACAAATGCAATCACCACGGACTTTAATCATTCACTGGTAACAGTCTGTTCAATATTCTTTTCCCTCCTATTGTGTATAGGTTAAACAATTTCATTACTGAAAGACAATACACATAAAAATGAGAGCAGGAAATGTAATCAAGCACAACTTGGAAAAACAGGTAATGTGTCTGCACAAATTTATGGGATTTTCTCCCTGCTCCCACCTCCTTAGAGGTCTTATGTCTGTAGTCTTGGAAACTGCATGGAAAATTCAGCTTCTGATCTGTTTCCAAAGCAATGAAATCTCAATGTGACCTTTTATTTCTGTACATCATTCAAGTACCCATCAATCAATACTCCAAGACAATGGAGTGAAACTTTCCTAAATGACACTCCATAAGGTCAACTCCAGAAACCAGAGCTGAGAATCCATGACAACTTATTATGCAGCTTTAGTCTATTATACAGACAAAAATAACATTTTTGATGCCTTTTGTTTATTCATATAATTAATGCTCTTGGTTTGTTTGTTAAAAAAGAGAGAAGTTAAGCTTAAAATATATAGGCTGGCTGAAGACCTAGAACTAACAGCAAATCGTATATACACTCTGGTATTTTGGGTTTGACTGAATTTTTCCCTTATTAATTCAGTGAAAAATTTAGAGATAGTTAATAAACTTAGGTAAGATATAAGCTTCTGCATACACAACCTTTGGACTAGCTACTTTTAAACCACTTTTCAAGAGACAAAAAGTACCTGTGTGAAGATTTCAGTGAACCATTCAGCAGGTGGTTTCCTACACCTTTCAATGTATTCCTTCTTAAATTATAAGTTGCATATAAAACAGCAGCTATTAAGTAATTTAAAATGTATTGCCTAGAGATAGCAGTTGTTTATTAGCAGCTACTTAGAGAAACACAGTTGCCCCCACCCCATAAATTCATTTCACAGATTTTCAGTGCAGCTTATCTCCTGATATACTGAGTCAGATAGAAATCACCATCTAGGATTAAAACTTTCCCACTGAAGCTGTTACACAGTGATGAAGAAAGTAGCATTCATTTAACTTACAGATATTTCAGATTTTCAAGATCTTCAAATGCCCCACTAGGAATTCTTTTAATTTGATTGTTGTTTAGAAGCCTACAAAAAGAAATAAACAACTGTTTATTTTAACATAAAGAAACACTAGGGAAAAAAAGTGTAAAAGCAGGGGCAATATAGTACTAAATAGGAAATACTTTTTCCCCTAAGACTAACTGCTAGAGAAAAAAAAGGTTATGTGCTTACAGCTGTCAGTCACTATCTTACAGGTAAAACCTGAAAAAATTAGACAAAATTAAAAAAAAACCAAAAAAACCCATAAAAACAAAAATAAACAAATTCCCAACCCCAAACAAAAAACAAGAAGATCCACTCAGAAGTGGAATAAGGTAGTTTCTTGCAGGTATCTGACATGTAGATGAAGGGGGGAAAAAAACCTCCTACATCAAGTCTATCAGTTTGAAACTGATAAAAACAAAGATTTGTCACTAGAAAGTGCATTAAAGTGATTTTTCCCAGATGTTTCTTCTCAATATCTTCTGTACTGGGCACTTTATATCATATAGGAACACAACTGTCTGTATGCAGAAGTTTGCACTCATCCCTCATATACTGGTTTTACAAAGAGAAGGGAATTCAAACTTAATGCATCCTGTCTTTATCTGGGACTTGTGGATATCAGATCAGTGATTTGGACAGTTAAAACTTGAGCTGGATATGTAGCAGAAATTGTAATTCAAAACTGGGGAGCAGCTGCAAACAAAGGTATGATCAAAGGAGACTGGAAAGAGGGACAGTTAGTAAGAATGTCTTGGCAGCACAGATTTGGACAATACACATTTTGGGGAAAGTCCTGTTATTTCTTCTGGTGTGAACAGAGAGTACAAGATGTGTCAGTATACTTGTGATGTGTCTGCAGGTAAGTAGTGATCCAAAGCTCACTGATAACACTACTGTATTTCAGTTCATACACTACTTGTGTTCTGGGAAACAGTCACATTTGTAATCATAAATTGTGTACACTTAAACTGTCTATCTTGATTCCTCCTCATGCCTGTTAATACATTAAAGAAGAGAAACATGCATGTATTTGTTTAAAAAGTGATGCCTGAAGGAATGATAGAGGAGATACAAAGTTAAAACAATTCTCATATTAATTGTATTATTGGTTGTAAAACATCTTTCAGAAAGACTTCTCTTAAGAATTATATATGATAACAAAGGCCTCCTGAAAGGCAGTTCAGTAGGAACAAACCATTTGACTCCTGCCAATCCTGGTAACCACATCAGAATAGTTCAGAATAACAAAATTTCTCAAGTATTTTGTAACTGCAATGCATTTGACATCTGAGTGTTTGAACAGCTTTCTTGTAACTCCCATCTTGCAATACAATTGTATATTATGTGATACTCCACCAAAGCAATTCAGCAATATATAAAAAAATATCATTCAATAATGGTCTGCATTTTTCAATAAATTCAATTAAAGTATATTAATAAAATACTAGTATGTAAATAATTTTCATTTTATTTTGATAGGCATATATTTGGTTTTGCCTTCAAATATTTTGGTCCTAAACTCCACTTCTCCCACCTGTGTAAATGCTACATCTCAAAGTTATGAGACTACTTACCCGTGAAAAGTGAGCAAATACATCAAACAGATCATATTAAGTCAAAAGGAAAAGGGTCTTAGGGTTGAAAAAGAACTTACAGTGTGTTCAGGTTTTTAAGCCGTCTAAACTCTCCAGGCTGGATTTCTTTAATCCTATTAAATCTTAGGTCTCTGTAGAATAAAAAAAAAAAAAATTAAAATAATGTTATTTAAAAAGCTATGTAATTTTTCATATGAAAAACTGAACTAAGCACAAGTCTTTTGCAATGATTGACCAGGCTCTGCACATAAACCACAGCTTTTGACCAAAGCAAAACAAATCCAAATGCTGTTTGACAAGTTTAGGCAGAGGATTCACCAAATCCAGCTGCAGGGGTCAGCTGAAGGCTGTATCTAAGTTAAACCTGTGGTCATGAAGAATGTTCTCTTCCACAGTGAAGTAACTTGTCGTGGGTTGTTCAGTATTTCACTAAATTTAATTGTCTCTGTATTTTAAAAGCTGTTTGTAAATAATTCCCTAGGATAAAAATGCTTATTTATAAATAAATAGGTATAGAAACATTTGCAGCAATCAGAAAAAAATATCAGGAAAAAGAAGAGACAGGTTAAGACTTTTAATCTACTCAGTTCTTTAGTTCTGAGTAAGGAGGCTTAAGTGCCCTATGTTGTCTTGCTTTTACAACATGCAAACTCAACTGAAACTAGGTATTTCTTTATTTAATTCAAATTCTTCTTAATTTTTTATATGTTTATACCACCTTTAGTTTCCTGTTAGCTCTATAGCTTTATGAGAACTTCTCAAAGAAGAAGGAAACCTATTTTCAAGTCAAGTTCTGCAGAGAGAGCAGGGACAGAGAACAAGGTGGCAGTGGAGCAGGGACATGGGGAAAGTCCTTGGCTGTGCCAATCTCACCTCTCTTCTGCTGAGAGCAGGCGGCAGGGCTTCCCCCTTCTGCCACCTCCTGCTCTCCCCTGACTCCATGTCTGGCTATTGTATTTCAGCAGCTCAAAATTCGTTTAACCAACTGGTCAGAACCAGAAATAAACCTATGCAAAAGAATCCACAACAACCAGGAAATAATTTTGTGCCTGATAAGCAAAATGGACAGAATTCCTGGGAGAGCACTCAGGTGAGAGGAGGACTACAGGACCAGGGGAAAAGAGGCAGGGTGGTAAGCCTGTCCTCTTGCCTAGCAACAGACCAAGGACACCAGGACCTTTCAGTGTCTCCTAAGTAAACAGGAGGGAAGCAAATGGAAAGTACAGTAATTTCACGATTATAAGGTGCACCCTTTTGACTAAAATTTTCCCCCAAACCCGGAAGTGCACCTTATAGTCCGGTGCACCTCATATGATGGACAAAGTTTGGAAAATTGCGAACCCGGAAGTGCGATCGGCAAGCTGAGCCAGGACCCACGGGAGCTGCGGCCGTGCGGGGGGAGTCAGGAACCACTGGAGCCGCAGCCGCCGGGTGGGGGAAACCGGGAACCAGCACGGCCGCCGGCCAGGGAGAAGTGGAGGGAAGCGGCGCGGCCATGGGGAAGCGCCAAGAAGCAGCGAGAAAATGCTGCAGAAAAGCGGCAAAAAATTGCCGCAAAAAGCAGCGAAAAATCTCTGTGAAAAAGCGGCAAAAAAGCAGCAAAAAATCATGGTGAAAAATCGCGGTGAAATGTTTGCAAATTGAGAACCTGCCAGTAACTCGCTACTTTGTTGCACGCCGCGCAGCTCCTCACTGCAAAAAAATAGTGCGCCTTATAGTCCGGTGCACCTTATCTGAGCTACAAAGTTGCGAAAGTTGCCAACTCTCGGGGGGTGTGCCTTATAGTCCAGTGCGCCTTATGGTCATGAAATTACTGTAAATAAAATCTGAAATACTGTGGTCACCTATCTTAGAACACACACACACTCACCAATTGCTTTCAAAAAGTAGCACATAAACATGACACAACTGTAATCTTTGCACCACACCCGGTCTCAATTAAAACAAATATGCTCTGCATTTTAACAAGTAATATGCTAACAAAAGTCTCTTTGCAATTTGGTCAAAGGGAATACAGAAAAGCAAGCAAAACATCAGCAGCATCCTAATCCCATACAACCCCACTGGCTGAGGTTGTATTAATGGGAGGTGTAGTCGTCTGAAGTCTTTTTATTATAAAGAGCATATTTAAGCATCATTTCTCATAAATCCACCCATCAGGGTTTATTCAGCTCTCGAATAATGGCCTCAGAAAGACTTTTTCTACATAAAGTGATTTAGGATGTGACCTACTGTTCGTTGCAAGGAGAGGATTAGACATGTGGTTCTGTATGCATTACACTCCACCAAAGCACTTGATCAGTGACTGGAATAAAAGAGGGATGGAAACTCTTATTTAGATGTGTAGTTCAACTGTCTGTAGACTGCTGGACAGCCCCTTTACACAACACTCAGCAAATTGAGAATTTCCAGTCTTAGAAGCACAAATTTTCAGTTTTAACTTGTTCTTCACAAAAGCACCTTCTTTGGTGCTACTTTACCAGCATTATGTTTTGCTTATCACTCAGATGTTTTATGTATTACACATATACATCCATGGTGAGAAGGAGATGCTGCCTCTGAACCTCAGTTGCCAAGATATTCTA
>PYHW01010255.1:1897321-2042889 GCA_013186435.1 Turdus rufiventris | reverse complement strand
TGGACAAAAGAACAAAAAGTTGCAAACACCTGGGAGTGCGGCTTATACTCGGTCCGGCTTATAATCGTGAAATTACTGTAAGTAGTACTAGCCTACAACTTCTTCCTTTCTACATTTTTTCTTCTTTCTCTACATTTTCTACATTCTTCTAATTTAAATTTATTTGCCAGCCTAAAAATAACAGCTTGGAAAAGTGGGTTGCTGAAAATTATGGATGTATCTGGAATTTCCAAGTAAATCTTACTAGTCTTATGTGTTTGTCAGAATTTTAGAGTTCCAGGGACCTCAGGAGATCACACCTATTTTGCATTGTCATGCACCTTCTTCCTAGCAGTTCTAATATTGGCAGCATTAAGCCAACAATCAGTTAGAAAGCATTCCTGAATCTCTCTGTAACTATTCCATCCTATTGACACAATATTGTCTATACCAGAAAAAAGTATGAAACATCTGTAGACAGAAAAATGTTTTTACATACTTCCATGTTGTTCATAATGCAAAAAAGGTAATTTCTGAATAAGATTGAAGTAAATTCTATCCTTCTTCAGTCTTCACAGTGTAATGCCTTTTAAAGTTATAATTTAGTTTGATTTTTCTACTTTAAACACATTTCAGCTTACATTTTTGCTTTTATTACCCCACACAAACTAGCCATACCCAGGCCACATAATTACCATTTGGGCCACCGGGTCCAGTAGCACATAAGAGCAAGTGGGGGTTCTCAAGGGGTCTTTTCTCAGCTCAAACATAAAGAACAACACTTTCAACATAGTGTGTATGCAAAAAAAAAGTCCAACATTTCACCACTCTTGCCAAAGTAGAATGAAAATACCAGAATTATCTATAAAATACTAAATTAAGTACAAACCTGCCTTTAATGAATATTAGATAGTTTAAAAATTCCACATAATAAATACCTAGCATAACAACTCAATAGAGGGGACATTAATTATAAATTAATTTGTGCAAGTTAAAACTGGAGACATTTCTGAGGCAGAACATTTGCTCTGGCAGATGGGTGCAGTAGCCCAGGGAAGCGCAGAGCAAGGGCTGGTGGCACTCACATCCCTAGCAAGCCTGGCAAAGAAGGAAAGTGGAAGGGGCTTCTTCTCAAGAAGGGGCACTTAGAGCTCTCTTACCCAAACCTGCCCCTTCAAGCTGTGTCACAGATTCAGATTATTTTATGGTTCTCTCTAAGGATAGGTCCTGTTCGGTGATGCCCCAGGGGCAGGTCAGCAGGTTTGCTCAGGAGGCAGCTCCTCCTCGTGCCACCTCTCCAGCCACCCTCTCTAAGACATCACAAAAACGGGGAAATGATTCAGAGCAAACCAAATGTTCTCCCCTTGCTTATTTTCAGCTAACTCTGAGACCTGATGAAGACACAGGCAGGACTGAGCAACTACTGCTGGCCAAAAGAAAGCTAAGGACCTCTCAAAGGGTTTTTCTGAGTCGTTTTTTTGGTTTTGCTTTTTTACTGCAAAGGGGTACAATCTCTGTTTTGGAAATTAAAAAGGAAAATTGGAAGAAAACAAGTAGGTATACACTAGCATTAATATACTAAATAGACCAGTTAAATACATTACACTTACTATTTTCTTTTAATATGCAATCTAAATAGTTTAAAAAAAAAAAAGACTACTATCTGCAGCCTGGTTTGGTTTTTTTTTTTTTTGTTTGTTTGTTTGTTTGTTTGTTTTAATCTTAGTATCAATAAGCAGATATCTGCCAATTAATTTCCAGCTTTGGATAAAAGATTCTTCCAATGTTTTTATTACTGAAAAACACATATCTACATGACTTGGAAATTTATAAATCAGTAGTATTCCACTTAACTAAGACCAGTATTATGTCATATATTTGGCTAAAAAGCCGGTGAAAAAATTCTTTTCCAGAAATACTAATCACCAAATTTTAAGTTCAACTACAAATGAATCCTCTGCACAGTTAAAGTTCATCATGGCTCTAAGAGTAGTCAGAAGTACAAATACACCCTCTGATCCAAAGGCATGCAAACACCAATTTATGGCTGGGATTTCCACAAATACTTAAGACACTTCAAGAACTGAAGAAGCTGAAGACTGCAAGCCACAAACCCAGCACTCAACACTTAAGTAAAAAAATTTCTACTGGTAAAGTTTCCTCAGGCATCAGATGTTGTACAAGTACAGCAATCCTGTGGCTGAAGTCTCCCCTGAGAGATTAAACATGTGCTCTGGAGGGACAAGTCCTTCCCATGTCCAAGTCATACAGCTAAAGGTAAGCCCATACTGAATGAACATTTGATTTCCTGCCCACTGAAGCTTCATCACTATGCAGATAAAACCAACAGATTTACATAATGAAAGAGACACGAATCAAGAAACAAACAAAACAAAGCACACCCCAGATTTTAAATCCCCAAAGGCATTCAACAAGATTTACAAATCCTGATGCTATCAGAAATTTCTTACATGTGGGTCCAGATTGGGTTAAAACCAATTTATTTTATGGGTCTATCATCATGTCTAACTATCTCCAAAACTCAGTTAAAAAATTAAATAAATTAACTCCACTTGAATCATAACTGTCTTATAAAAACAAATTTTGTTTACACTGTCCAGAAGATTGATTCCTGAAAAATGAAATATTCCTTCAGAGAAATACGGATATTTTAAAGCGAAGTCAGCCTGCAAAAGCCAGTAAGTATATAAAAGTTATTTAATGAACTAGCCAACCAAACAGGATACAATTTCTGTCACAGACATGAGAGAGAGGTACTTGTTCTATTCTAGGTCTATTAAGAAACAATTCCTTGTGGACATTCAGAGGGGAAAAAAATAAATTAAAGGTAATGAAAAACCCTCATCTAAGGAATCTTAGATATTACTGTGTTCTATGTACAGTGGGAATTCCAAATTTTACCAATATTGAAAAGACAAAACTAGTTTGAATTCAACTTGGTATTGTTAAATGGTGAGTACAGAACCACAGTTCTTACTACTTTCTCTGATGAATAAGGGATTATAAACATATGCCATGGAGTTACAAAAGTCACTTGCCTACCTCTCATATCTGAGTGTTGTTCACCTTGTAACTTCATCAAAACCAGAAAATTTCCCCTGTACTCTCTGAGGTGTTAGGCAATCCCACAAATTTCTTCAAAAGACAAGTCTATCTCACACCTATCAAAGGATATATATCTTTTATACAGATATGACCAGTATAAAGGTTGACACTGAAGGCTGGTTTATTTTGTAGGGTTTTGTTAACCAAACTTTGCTTTCAGCCAATTAATTATTGTTCTGATGGAAATCTCTAATGATTCCCAGACTCTTTTAACATATTTTTTTTTCTCTTTCCAAATCTTATATTCAATTATTCCCATGCAAGATGTATCTAAAAAGTTTATGTAAACAGAGGATGTCAAAAAGAAAACATCTACTCCAGAAAGTACACAAAATTGGCATAGTATAAAACATCCAAGAAAATACTTATATCACAATGGAGGATTAGAGGATTTGTTGGCTAAGTTTTCAAAACTCTTGGTTACGGAATCAAGAAAAATGTTTCAACATGTATCAACATTTTAGAAATTTCAAGTGATTTAATTATAGATAGAGGACTCAGAAAAAATAAAATATCCTGAGTTTTTAAAATTGTTTTAAATAAATTATAAATGTTACCATACTAAGAATGGTATTTACAGATCATTATTTACACTCCTAACAACAACATTTCCAATCTACAAATTGACATGCTTTAGCTATACATAAAAGTCTAACTAGGAAACGTTTTAATTTATTTTACCCCCTACATAGATGGTATTGCATTTACTTAAGCTTTTCCCAGGGCAATAAAATTAAATCAGGAAGTTAATGCCTTGAATCTGCCAGAGCAAGCCACCAACTCACAAAATCAAATTTTCTCACTGCTCTTACAGCTCTGCAGTTCCCTTTACCTGATATAAGTCTCTCCTTTTACTGGCACTTTAATTCAATTACCTGGGCCCTTTTTATTGGAGACTGACAACCTTACCAAAGTCAAAGATCTGAATTTTCTCATTCAGTTCATGTTTGTAATAAATAAATACTACTGCCTCTCAAATTTCTTGGAGAGTTTATCAAAATTCTTTCTTGAACCCAAATGAGCTATTGTCCCAAAGTGTACAAAATACCCCTTAAAAGGTATCCTGCTTTGATAGACTATGTACTTTTTAATATACATATGTCACACCATCATACTGCTGCTCTAGCTTTTTACTTGATCTTAGCAGACAATGTAATGTGGCATTTATTTGCGTCTGAGTTTTGAATGGCCCACTAGAGTTATCTGTGTACTGGAACACACATTGCCCCACATTTTTTTCAAAATATTTTGGAAATATTGGGAAAAAAGTTCTCTCTTCTCAGTATTAAAACATGGCAAGACAATAAATTAAAGATTTTAATATTGTGACTGATTTAATCTGATTATCATGATAATCTATCATTAAATAGAAGCCACCACAAAACACTAATTCATCTGCACTGAATCTCATGCTGCCCCAGTCATGATGCTCACACTGCCTAGAGATAAATCAAGCATGCAAGGGCTCATTATTCTTTTTTTTTTCTGCAACAAGGGAAACCAGCAGCAAAAGGGCTAATAAAATGCTATTAAATCCAGTCTGGCTAACACAGTGCAAAGAACTTAACATTCAGCAGTCATCATCCTGTTTACCAAAAGCAGTCACTAGTGAAGGTAACGCTGTGTACCAAGTAATATTTTTCCTTTTTCAGACCAGCCAGGCAATGAGCATGTTGTAATAAGTGATTTAAAGGGAAAGAATGTTGAAAGAAAATGTTTCCGAAAGATACAGGGAGTGGCAATTGGAAAGAGAATAAAAAATCTGAAAGTTAGAACAACAGATCACAACAAAAAAGGGAGCAATGTCACAGGCAGTAAAACTAATTTGGAGTTAAATAGTACATTTGCTCATTGTTTTTCTTAGTAGAACTTAAAAAAACAACTAAGAGAGAACACTACATTGCATGAAACTTCACACTTCCTATTCTACAAACTATCACATGGTTTCAAGACACCCTGCCAGCCACTGCACAAACTCTTCAATGTCCTAATCTTTGCATATCTTTATAAATACAGATTAAACAAAAAGACATGAAGATGAGAGACCACATTAATCTCTCCTTCGTGCATCTTTGTCAAGATTTTGAGACTCTTTTTAATTTGTAGTAAACATTCAATTTTCTTTAAAAGAATCACTTGACTCTCATTAGCAGCAGTAATAATTCCATACCAAAAAGAAATCAAATTTGGCAGCCTGATAAGCAAAGGAAGGAAAAGGAAATATTTGAGTCATTCCGTTCCAGCTCAGTCAGCTCTCATTGCACCATGTCTATGGATTGTCTTGAAACCCTGCCCACATTTGCAGTAAGAAAGCCTTTAAAGTTATTTTTGTTTTGTTTTGTTTTTTATTTAATCCAAATGGAAAAAAATATAAAGACAATTTAGCTCAGTTGTTTCCCTGTATCTCTCTATCTACATGCATTATGTACAGCATGTGTATCTATAAGCATACACACACATACACAAAAGTATTAAAAATACTAACGTCTTTTTATACATAAACGTCACAAAAAATATAAGAAACTATAAATGTTTAGATTGTGTGATATAGATTTTAAATGTCACCTTTATAAATGAATCTTTCCTGTAAGTGAAGCCTTATCCTATAAGGATGTAAACACTTTGGCTTGCTGGAAAGAGACTCAGCAAATGTCCATGTCCAGGAAAAATCAGAAGCTGGGGATTATTCATGTACACAAAGCTATGTGTAAGTTCTGCAAGAGGAGATCTGGACTGTACAAAATATTTGATCACAAAATACTGTAAACTACCATAAGCTTTGAAAGTCTCAGAAATTTGAATACAAAAAGAAATAATTGAAAAAATACCATATTAAAACATGAATCAAGATGGATTAAAATTTAACTGGTTTTTCAGTTGTTCAAAATAGAATTGGAGTCTCAAAACATTAATCTAGCATTTTCATTTTACCCATTACACGCAGCAAAATATTCCTGTAAAGGCCATTTAGCAATTAAAAAAATAAAATAATACACAATTTTAAACACAATGCACTACTTTTCTCCTTTTGTTATTTCCTGAATAGCTGTCTGCTCTTTTTCATGACACAATAGCAACAGCGATTTCTTCTATTATATTATGTTGGTTTCTTTCCACAGTTTCCTTCTATCCTCATACCAAGCTCTGTTCTTCACTGGCTGTATTTCTTGGGTTTTTTCTCTGCTAGACTTTCAACCTTTCAATTTAAACTTAACTTACTTGCAAGGCAATACATAAGCATATGTGACAAGCCTAACATTTTATTTAACACCTAAATGACAAAGTTTTCTGCAGGATAATGACATCCCATGTGTCACCTCTTAATGAGCACTGACCTCACCTGGGAGAAAAATCAGTAGGGGCAACTCGGAAAGTGGAAGAGGTTAAAATATTTATTAATCATATTTTTCTCTTAGGCATGTGTTTACCACATTTTTAGGTGAGACACTCCTCTCCCTGTGTTTCAGATCCAGACCCTCCTGGTGATGTAAGGATAGGCATCTCCCAGTTATTTTTCCACCAGCTGCCTTTGGGAATTAGGAGAGAAAGAATATATTTACTCATGTCCAAGCATCCATTTCCTACTCTTTCCAATACGTAATCCCATGTTTGTCTCTTTTACACAAAAATTTCTTATTCACTGTCCCCCATGCCCCTAAATTCCCCAGAGTAATGCTGAAAATTCATTTAACTCATCATTTTTTAATTACGTTGTTTGGGAAAATTGAGTAACAACAGAGACACTGAAGCTCTCTGTTAAACAGAATCAGAAAGTCAGAAAAATGTTTAAGACTGAGATTTTGAACCGGGGATGCAGACAACAACACAAAGCAATCCACTGAGCTGTATAATCCTTCTAGCTTTCTAAAACATTTCAGCAGAACAAACAAACAAAAAATCTTGTGCTGACAACAGTCCAAACTCCCAAAATTTGGGAATTTGAAGACAATCTTTTAAAACAGCTATAAAGCAAATATTCCACAGTCTAGATGAGCATATGAAGAGATGTATGCATTGAATGGAGAATTTTGGTAGTTGGGAAATGTCACCAGTAGAGTTTCACAGAGAGCTGTGCTGAGTTCTTCATTGCTCAGTTTATTCCTAAATGGAATGGATGAACCACAGAAAGAACAAACTTTTGCTTATGATATCCATCTATTTTCACAAAGACTGCCTAGGAAGAACAGCAAAAACACCTGTCGAAAGTCCATGAATGGCTATTAAAATGTAGACCTAATCCATGTATTAATACAAAATAATGTATATAGAGAAAATCAAACCTCACAAATAAAATGGCAGGCCTAGAAGTGGTCATTACTACTAACAGACAAGATCTTAAGCTCCCTTTGATTAGTCCATGAAACCTCATACCAGATTTGTCCGTACAAAAACTGGGCAAAGTTACAATTCCCTCACCTTCAAACACAGCAGAGTGGGGAAGCAACAGTCCAGATGATGAGAGATTGATACCAACCTTTCACTGAGAAGACTTTAAAAAGAAGGGACTAGAGAAGTTTAGGATCAAAGATCACAAAGCCATGCTGGCATTGGAATGACAGAGAGAGATCAAGTATTGACTGTTCTCCCAATACAAAAAATGGGGAACACTAGGTGAAGCTAATAACTTTCAGTCTTCCAACAGAAGAGAGAGATTTCCACCAATAGTTTGTGTAACATTCCTTGTCACTGAAAGTTATAATGTAACTTAACAGCTAAATTAGTTGAAAAAAAGGCATTAAACAATTTGTAGAGAGATCCACCAAGATCTACATCAAATATGTAGATCTTGATGGATCCCCAAAAATCCATATCTGCAAATTATTATAACATACATAAACAACTATATGCTGCTCTATACTCTCTACCTGTTCATAAACTGTGCTTTCCATTACTCTCTAAAACAGATATCAGGTCAAACAGGTCTTTGGGCTTACTTATTAAATCTATCTTTCTGTAAATAAACACATTTACCATTTTAACATTTGAATGTTAAGCATTTATTGCTCAAAAATGCATCTTAATAAAAGAAGATAAAAACAAGAAATTGTATTTAGTCACTGTGACATATGACAATGTATTCCTCTGATGACAGAACATTAAGTATATGGTAAGCTACTTGGTCACAATGATGGATATGATTTTATTCCATATGTCTTCCCATTCTTCAGCAAAGAATTTGATGAGGGCTAGCATACTACTGAGATGACAAAAATATCTTCCCACCAGTGAACCCGGTGACTCGAAGAGAAGACTCATTTGGGCTTTCTGTTGCAGCTCTCAGCAGCTTTGCCTCTTGTCTCCCAGTAAATGTCAAACACTATCAGTGCTGTGCCCTTCTGCCCCCTGCTAATGACCAAACACATTCTGCAAGCTCTGCAAATGTCTCCTTAACACACTCATGCCTTGGTCCTGGCTCATTCCATCAGCAGCACAATCCAACTGCATGGGAATGGCTTCAGCAGGCTTTACATCCTACACACCCTCCACAGCTGCTTTGCTGGGGAGGATTAGTATCTTCTGCAGTATCCACTTGATTTGTTGGGTCTCAGGATGGGGCTTAATAGAGAGAAAATACTTTTCTTTTAGCAACAATTTATGTACTTCGAAAGTTAATTTTTTAAAATCGCTTATGACTCCCTTGCCTGCTCTTTGCAAGTAGTTTCTTCCTGTTGAAAATTCTATTAAAACATTCTCATCTGAAAAATACTTTAAGCTTTGGTTTAGACAAATAATTATCAGCATCTACATTCAGACATTTAATCTCTTTTCATTGTGAACAGAAGTCTAGTCAACACACTTAGGCTGGAAAGGCACAAATAAATTAATAAACTGCCCAAACAGTAGCTAATTTATTCATGTGTCTGACCGGTGGTGCCTGCTGTTGATTTAGATGTCCTAGGCTGAGTGCAAGCAGCTATGGCACAGTCCAAGTAGGGACCTAATCTGAGGTTAAAAATTATTATTTCAAATAAACGTGTCCCCTTTTGAGTGAGCCAAATTCTGCTCCAGGCACCATGAACTGTACTGGCTGAGTTGTTTACTTGTTAGAAGGGAAATTCACGAACCAAATACAGACATATACTCCTGTGTATAAAGACTTAAATGTAGATGTTTTAATCTCAAATTGAATTCTTTAGTTGTTCATAAAATTTCTATGAAGGAACACTAAGACAATTTTTATTGAAATAACCTTGTGCTTTATCCCCTGTTCTGTGTCATTCAAGGAAATTATCACTGGTACCTACTGCAGTTTGCTGCCCAGCCAGGAGTGACAATAGCTGTGCCAGTATCAAGTTCATTTCAAGCCCTTCACATAAATCTTCAGTATGTGTACTTATTTTTTTAACATAAAGTATGTACAAATCCCTGCATCTTGAATAAAATCTTCTGGTGTGTTATCTCTTGACTAACTCCTACATGCAAACTGATGTTCACTCTTGAAGTGATCAAGTTTACTCACATTTGAGTCTGCAATCTTTCACCCTTCACAGTGATGAGGTATGTTTATTTTATATTGTCTTGATTTTAATCTGCTGGAATTTTTCTAAAAAGGTTTCAAAGATCTAATCAAACACAAGGACATTGTATTTTCCAGATGAAAATATGATAGCTGTTTGCTGGCTGCAAATGCTTCATTTCAAATAGCAGATATGCAAACAGCATGCAATAAGATTTCTGCTACAATAGCCCAGAGACTCCTGCACTAACAGTTCCCATACATATCACCCATTTCATTTTCCTAAATGTCTCTGCAAAGAGGTATAATATTAGCACAAATCAACAATGAAATGAGAAATGTCATTACATTTCCATCTCCCCTACCTCTTTAGTGATTCACATATTCTCCAAATAGACATCTGATTTGTGTAATTTAGTGTTGTGGGGTTTTTTATTTGTATTAAGACAGATACTCTTGAGAAGCCTTAGTAATGGTTTTCATTGCCATTATGAATGCACATTTGATTCCACCAAAAGTTCTTATCCAGAGATGAAAAAAATATAAGTACTTCTTACTCAGCTGTCTAGAAAGTCACCACAGAATTAAACAACTAACACGTCCCCCTTTCCCTTTGACATCCACAGTATAAGCCAGAAATTGAAACACATTGATAAATGAGTAAATAAAAAAGTACACACCCTAAACTATCCAATGTCAAGAGTATGTCAGAATCATGTAACAAAAGCAGTTACATGCAACAGAGACTGCTGCCTTCTATTCCATTCCAGAGCCTACCTTCAAAAACTGTTCAGCTGGAATGGCTGCAACTTAAAAAGTCCTATTAAGGTTTATCACTTTAAATTACTTGTATGTTAAAAAGGTGTTTTATGTGTAGCAGACAGGCAGGTGACTCAAAGTAACAATCACACAGCAAATACAGAATTACTTGTTTCAAAATTAAATCCTCTCCTCAATAATTTGCATATCATTCTCAGTGCAAATCAAGTCCACTTTCTTCCACGCCAACTATTTTTGTCAATTTTTACCTTTTCTTCTACTAACAGAACATTAATTTTACCTTTTCTTGTTCAGTCGGCTAGACTCAAGTGCAGTGAATACAATTTTGTTTGTACAGCTAGCAAGAAATAAGAGAGCAATGAGGTGCTGCCAAGAAAAACTGTGAACAAATTTCAGTATTGGTCTGAGTATGTGTAGCTAGTCCTGTAGACAGGATTGGATTTGGATTGTGTTTAGATACAAATAGCAACATATTGAATCAATATTCAAAGGTCTCCTGTCAGAATTATCAACACCACATACAAGAAATTGCTCTAGAACACAGAAATCCCCTAAAAAGTGTAAGACAGGACACAATTATGGGAGGAGGAGGCAGCATGAGGAGATACCCAAAATTTTACGTTCCTCAACAGTTTAAATGGTTTAATAGAAATACGTTTCAGCAATTTCTGTGCATATAAGCACTCTAAATTTAATCAGAGATGAAATGAAATTTCCATGAATGTATTTATGGCATTAAGTAGTTCTTTTCAAACCATTTTGACATGAGTCTCCATTTTTAAGGGAAGTCAACAGGACTGGGCTGTTGGCTCTAGTCCAAAAAAGAGCCCAGGTAACAATCTCATTTGGGGTGAAACCACATGCTTATGCAAGGCTCTATGAGCTCTTTCAAAGCTGGCAGAATTCACCCTGCAGAAGCAATCTAAACCATGGATCCCAGCCTGCAGCAGGGAAGGGGAAATGCCAGAAAGTGGGAGAAGCAAGGGAGAGTGAGAAAATGTACAGCCAGAAGCAGCTCTGGCAAGGTCAGCAACTAGTAACGTTGTGAACAGTTTTCAAAAGAGAGACTGAGATTAGGAGTAGACATTTCTGATATGTGGGGGGAAACACTTGGCTGCACCATTGCTCTGGGCCTCATGCTGTTTTAATCCATGTAACAAACCATTTATGAAGTAGAGCAAAGTCAACTCAGCTTCCAAAATAGGGCATCTTTCAGAACCAGTACTCAGCAAAATATTTATAAACTAAGAAAAACTTAGGGCAATAATTTTTTACAAAATTACTTTGCACAGTCAGTCTATGTTGTAAGTAAGAAATAAAATGGATGAGAATGGGGAATTTATCAATGCCAGTAAAAATGGACTTAACCCATCAGCAATACACAGGTAATCTTGCAGGATTTCCTAAATTTTTGTTATAAAAGGGAAGGTAATTGATTTAAATTAATTTATTATTTTTAATTATCTAACTATCAACACCACTACTAAAGAAAATATATCTAATATACAGACACCACTTGAAAGGAAAACATTGAGAGTCAAATCACAGATTAAATAAATGCTTATTTTCATGCTGAAAAAGAAACTGTAGAAAGTCCTCTGTGGGTGATGGGCTACCTCTGTGCAATGTCACACTGCAGTCAGAACTACAGTTCAACATCACAGGTAAGTAAAAAAAACAAGTGGTAATTCAGTGACATGACATACTTCAGACATGTAATAGTTATTCTGAAAGTACATCCTATAGCTAAAAGTAGGCAATTTATATAAAACAGGTAAGGTATTTATGTATGATTGGTACCTTCAAATTACTGATTACGAAATAAATTGTACCATTGCTCTTTGTCTCAAAGACCCACACTGCCAAATATCTTCTGACCCAGCTCCTTTCCATTCACAGCCATTCAGCAGAAATGTAGCAGGAGTCACTGAGCATGCACAGATGTAATACTGCCTATTTTATTTCTAATAGTTCCCCAGTCAGCTGTCCAGAAAGGATAATACCCATTACTAGATGACAAGTAAGGTCACCACTAGGTTTTGAAGAATGTTGGTCACCCGCATATTTTGAAAATTGCTATTCTTTGTTAAGATGAAAACATACTTTTAATTTCTTTTGCATTTCCTCTGTAGCATGGTAGCTTGCATTATACTAGAATGACAATTCAGATTTGGGATACTAGACAACTTGATATATCAGTGGGGTTACACGAGTATAATGCTTGCATTGTTCACACATTCTCCCCTGACCCACTGCAAGATTATAAATACTCACCGTAAGGGGAGCTCCATCCTGGTGAGGTTTAATCTAATACTTTCTGCTGTTGCAGACCCTTCTACTTTTAAGATGAGACCAAGTCATTAAGACTTGATTTCACACTCTAAGGCTTTTTTTTTTTTTTTTTTTTACATTTAGATGATTCACAAAACTAGCTTTACACTGTTTCCTGTAATCTCAAGGCAAAAGGTGTTCTGTAAATGTACTTTGTTTCAAATGTAAGAAACATTAACCACCCACTTCCTGTACTGTTCCCTAAAAGGTTTACAAGTACTGCAGGACTAATCCCATTCTGCCAAAAGGCTGCTCTTCTTGCCAAAGAGGGACTCAGTTAACGCTAAATGACTGTACTCTTCACATTAAATAATACTTGGAAGCTGAAACACAGCAAGACTTTATAGAGCCCTTTTGAAAATATCTGACAAATTTATGACAGGAGGCCCCGCAGAAAATTCCCAGGGCCAAGCTCTGCTTAGCTTCCACGGCTGCGTGTGCGTAAGGAAAGGGCAGGGCTGGTGCCAAGAGCTTTCTGAGCCCAAGTAACATATAAGCAGGTCAGTGGAACAAATCCGTTCCTCTTAGTACGCCACGAAACAAAATAGCGTGTGATGTTCGTTTGGAACTTTGCCTTTCTTGCAGGGAAATATGCCTGGAAAGGTAACTGCTTCAGTCAAATCAATGTGAACTAAATGTCAATCCTGAAATTTATAATGCAATGCCACCCAAAACAGACCAGAGGAACGGCCGGGCACTTAAACTGACACATTTGTGTCTGAACTAAAAACCTGGTTATTAAGTAATGTTCTCACATCTCTGTAGGAATCTGAGCCGGGTTCGTTTTCAGCAAGCCCAGGGTTTGCGTCCCGGTTTGTTCGTACATCCCCGACACGTCCAAGAATTGAGCAGAAAGTGCCACCTATGTCCCTGTCGATACCCCCGCCGTCTGAATAAACTTTTAAACAGGATTCTAAGGACGTATTGAAACCTTTTTGGGACGGCTAAGCTGGGACACAAAGCCCGCAAGCTAGCTAGAACATCCACGTCTAGGAGCGCCGCAGAGCCGGGGGCACCGCTCCAGCACCCGACCCCGGGCACGGCCAGAGCAGGGCAGGAGCGCCGGGGCCGGGCACGGCCGGAGCAGGGCAGGAGCGCCGGGGCCGGGCACGGCCGGAGCAGGGCAGGAGCGCCGGGCCCGGGCACGGCCGGAGCAGGGCAGGAGCGCCGGGGCCGGGCACGGCCGGAGCGCGGGGCCGAGCGGGCAGCGGGACGGGCGGTGAGCGCAGCCCCGGGGCAGCGCACGGACGCCCGGGCCCCTCGGACAGAGGCACCGCCGCGGGTCCGGCCCCCTCCCCCGAGCGCAGACAAAGAGCTGAGGCTCCGCCGCCACCCACCCCAGTGCCTCTCACCCCAGGTATCCATCCCCTCCTCCGCCTTCTCCTCTGCCCTCCCCTCCTGCCTCCCTCCGCCCCCCTCCCTGCCCCGGGCCCCGCGGCAGCCCCCGCCGGGTACTCACAGGATGGTGGTCTGGGGGGACACGGCGGGCACGCTCTCCAGCATCAGATGCATGCAGCGCACGGTGGTGCGGAAGCAGAGGCAGCGGCTGGGGCACCACACGCTCCCGCGCTGCGGCGGCGGCTGCGCGGCCGCGGGGGGAAAGAGCCCCTCACTGCGGAGCAGCAGCAGCAGCAGCAGGCACAGCCCGGGGGCGGCCGCCGCTTCGCGCCGGGCCATGCTGCCGGCCGGAGGGCGAGGAAGAGCAGGAAGAGCAGAGGGGCTTCTGCGGATCGGCGTCGCGCCCGCTCCGCTCCCGGCCGCGGCTGGCGCTCGGGTCGGCGGCGGGACGATGCCGGCCCCGCGCGGGTGGAGGAGGGGACGGCGGTGGGCCCGCCCCGCCCGGCCGGCCGAGCCATGGGCGCCCGCCCCGCGGGGCTCCGCGCCGCCCTGCGCACGCACCGCGGGGCAGCACGGCCCGCCCGGGGTCCGCCCGGGGTCCGCCCGGGGTCCGCCCGGGGTCCGCCCGGGGTCCGCCCGGGGTCCGCCCGGGGTCCGCCCGGGGTCCGCCCGTCGCCCCCGCTGCTGCCCCGCCGGGCTCGGAACGCTGAGCCTGAAGGCGACCCCGGAGCGGGAGGGCAGCTTGTAGCTCGGGAGAGCGGAGGAGGGCAAAACGAGGGGAGTGCAGCAGGGGAAAGAAGGGGTAAGGGGAGGGAAAGAGAACACGAAGCAAAGAGAAAAGATGAGGACAAACAGATCAGGGAAAGATAAACCCTTATGGGAAGAAGCAAGTCCAACAAATCAATTTTCCATTTCTGCCCTGCTTTGAAAACCCACATACACAGCCCTTGGACTGTCCCCTGCGAGTGCTGCAACTTTGCTGAGTTAGGACAATCTGTAGGATTTGCCCTGAATGACTTCCTGGTGGTGGTTTTGGGTAGGTGGGTGCACAGGCAAGGAGGTGTAAAGAGACCCACTAGAATGTCACATAGAAGAATAATAGTTGCAGCCATAGCTCAAATGATTATAACACTTTCTCAAAACAAATCTTGCCTGAAAACAAAACAAAACAAAAAAAGTAGATTGCCTTTGAGATTTCTAACATTTCCCTAAATACTTTGTCATTCCTATGTGATGTGTCAGTCCTAAGCAGATCAATACCTTATCTCCAACACTTTGTCTATCCTAGGTGAGCATTGGCACATCATTTCTATGATGACAATTACAGTGATCACAACTAAACTGCTATGTCTAACAACACATTCTCTTATGAATGATGGACGTCAACATCCCCAGTTCCACTCAAAAAATAACCCATGGCACTTCTGCAGCATTGCCTGAATCTCTTTTTCTTCCAGAAAAAATGTAGAGGCCATTCTTGCTTAAAATTTAACTACAGTAAATCATGGAACAGATTGCTCAGAGAGGTTGCAGAATCTCCTTCACTGGAGATAACTGTCTGTGATTTTGTTATTCTGAATATTACTGTGAAAACCTCTGTTTAGCCCATGAGTCTGGGAATCTGGGAATGACTTTTGGACACGTTTTTTTCTTTTTTCATTTTTTTTTTTTTTTTTTAATAACATCAAGTCGAATACCTCATCAAGAAAATCAAAGCCTGGAAGTCTGCTGTGATGCTGGAAATCACTAATGGGCCCAGAATTAAAATACACTGAGATGATTCATTATCTTTGACTGTGTTTTTCATGAGTCACTATGTCTCCTTCTCTAACGCCACACAACTGCATATATCTTTAAAAAGTGGTTAGCTGATGGAAGTACAGAAGTAGGGTTTGTGTTCAGGGGTTGTGTTCTGAATCCTTTAAAAGATCCTTCACCACCCCAGTGGTTAACTGGGAGCCTGTGGGCTCAGTCTGTGTCTGGAGATAACGGAGATACTGATATGCCATCAGGATGATTACTGAGTTTTTAGGCTTGTCAGAGACTCCTAGAAGACTCTCACCAGTTAGGTAGACTTCTAAATTGGATGCATTTCTAAACTCTGTTGCACTGCTGGGCTTAGTCTTCTATTTTAATATACTAAGTTGCTCAGAGACTCATACATCCACATGTTTTACAGCAGAGGATACCAGTCTGAAGTAGAAGATAATTTTACTGAATAAGCAGGTTAAAAAGTTCATCACCTCAGTGTCAATATAGCAAGAAGCTGCTATGTGTATCACCTCCTCTGCATTTGTAATCAGTGTTGGGATATAAGCATGTCTTAATCTGAAAATTAAATTTGATTCCTGGTCCAGGAAACCCTCAGGCACTTTGACCTACAAAGTGCAAATGTTGGCACAAGTAAGTTTTTGTTGCAGAAATGACACTCACATTAGAGCATCTTGGCAGCTGTAAATCTGTCATCCTGCAGCGCCTGTACTGAAAGCAGCAGAACATCTGTCATGGACTCAGTCATCTTAAAGGTATTTTCCTAAACAGTTCTGTAATTGTGTGATTTTAATATTCATTGCATGTATTCTAAATTGGTGGCAGGGAAGGTTTCTGATAAATAAAACTTCCAAATGGTTTTGATATATGTTTCTATTCTTAGCCGGTTTTATAGAAGAATTTTTATAAAATGTGCAGGGTCATTTTTGTTGACCCTGCATATAAATATCCATGGGAAATTTGTCTTCTGTTTTCAATTTCTCTTGTTGAAGAGCTGACCTAACAAAAAGAAGGGGAAAAAATGCTGGAAATGAGATATGTTTCTTTCTGAATGCTTGCAGAAATGATTACCTTATAGTTAGATATAGTGTAAATCTCCATTTGCTTTCAAAAGTTTCCTATCCATCTCACAATTTTTGTCAAATACTGCCACTTGCTGGTTTTGTTCCATACCAGTAATTTAGCTTTATAGATTTTGCTTTGCTGAGGTGCTTAAAAAACTTTCTAAAAGATCAAATAGTTAATACTTTTATCTTTTGTTTTTCTAAAAAATCAGGTATAAGAAATAAATACTCGAATTCTTTTCAGTTTAGTTTATATCTCCATGTTAACATTCTATCTTTGGATATAAAATCAGGCCTTCTATACATTTCAACATATCTTCAGACACCTGACAGTGAAAATGCTTTTCATTGTCTTTAGCAGACACCGAATCATGACCTAGTTTATTAATTAGAATCTTTTCATCAATAATAACAGTAACATTTAAGAAAACCAGATTGATAAAATCACTAATGAAGCACCATAGAAACTTATATTTGAAGTGTTTTCATGATAATATACCAGCACAGGGATCCAAAGATTAAACACAAGTGATGATTAATTTTTTGAAGGCATAAACAAAACTCAAACTGGTTTTGAAAGCATGTAATCTTACCTTTTATTTCTAATATATATACAAAGGGAATGTCATGGAGTAGCTGGAGTAGCACGTCAGCAACTGTGCTAAATGCAATTATTAAATTTGTTAATGCTTGTTAATAAACATTTTTCAACTCTCCAGGAAAGCTTGGGCTATACTCAGATACATCGTTCTTGAAACACCTCGTGCATCTTCATAGCCAGATCTGGCAGAGGCAATGTAACTTCTCTGACCATGGGCGTTTGAAGGTTTATGACACCTGCAAGCACAGCAAAGAAGGCTGAGGACATTGTCTCCACATACTCACAAATCCTTCTTCCCCTCAGCTGGGATAGTAATATCGATATCTTTAAAAGCTGCCATTCTCCTTTCCTGAATATAATACGAATTTCAGAAGGAAATTATTCCTTCACTGGTTCCATGATAAAAGATGTTCCCTCCAAGTTTCAACAAGAGTGTGCCTAACTGTGGAATGTGATGGGCAACTTTATTTGCCTGGTGACTTGCAGACACCTGAACAAGTATTCTTAGTTTCTTTGCAATAATAAATTCCTGTAACTGACAAAAAAAAAAAAAAAAAGAGAAAAAGCTTTCTTCCAAGTAATCTTTGAATCTGCACTTCAATCAGACTACCTGATGCTAGTGAATATGTTCAAGGAAAGATTCTTACTGTTTCTTAAATCAGCCAGTATGACTTACATTTGCCACATATTTCTGTTCTTTCAGCCAGTGCCTTTTAATGTGTCCTCCCTTTCAAAGGAACAGTTTGGTACACGCAGGAAATGGATCTTGCTTACCCTTTAGCTGATATTTAGGAATATAAACCATAGGCTTGTTTTTTTTACCAACAGTGCAATAAGGATCTGTTAGACCTAATTCATTTGGTTTGATTCCACACAACTCTCACAGGTAACACAGTAGTGATAAAACACTTACCAACTGGCACTGGCTAGTGAAGCCAGGCTTTAAAAGTTGATAGCACAGGAGGATAACCTGTTTTCATCCTTCTGGCTTTTAAAATTACATGCTAAGAAAAATACTGAATTAAAAAAAAAAAATCATATTAAGCCCTGCTTTGGCAATCCACTTCAAATGCAGAGAAACGTGGCCAGCCAGCATAAAATGGAAGAGTTTGCCTGTGATGATAAAGAAAAATAAGAAAACTCCCCTGAAGAGACTTTCCCAAAGGAAAGTGTACTTGAACCAATGAGCTCCTGGTTTCCCACAGAGTAATTTTCCTTAATATCAGCATAGCGGGAAATTGGGCATTATTAGTTTAGTCCCTTGACTACACGGAGGAAATACCTCACACAGAAGAGATTCCAGGCTATGATTTGTTCTGCAGCTGTGCCTGGAGGCCTCAGAGTATCAGAGCCACCAGCCACATGTTTTAGAATCATAAATAAAACCAAATGCCCCCTCTGAAGACTGTGGGACTGTGCCCACTTCCCAGCTGGGTACTGGGTTGATCCTGGACACCTTGAGCCCAGGGCCCTGGCTCTTGGGGTGCTGGGACAATCTGGGAAGAGCAGAGCTGCTGTGGGGATGGACAGAGCCCCTGTGAGGGCAAGCAGAGCTGCTTTTAAACAAACAGCCATTTCCAGCCTGGTTTCAGCCCATCCCCATCCCCTCAGCCCTGGGCTGGGCTGCACACTGGTTCCCCCTATGGCCCTGATCCCAGCCCCAGCTCACAGGTCAAAATCCTGACCCAGCCTTGGCTCATCCCAGTCCTCAGGGAGGTGCTTGATGCCCTGGCATGGCTGCCCTGTTCCTGGCTGGCAGGAGGGGCCAAATCCTTGAAGGGTCCTGGAGGCAGTGGTGAACAAATGCTGTTCAGCTCTCCAGAGCAGTGTAGATGTTTTCTGTTCTCAATTTTAAATGAATGAGCATCAGGAGAAACATAGGCAGCAGATCGAGGGAAGACACTTTCTGCTACAGCTGGTGCACGTGAGGTCCTACCTGGAAGGACACATCCTGTTCTGCCTCACCAGATCAAAGGGGACGACAAAAAGGTGAAAGAGGAACACCAAGATGCCCAATGGGCTTGAGTACATGACCTGTGAGCACAGACTGAGGGATCTGGGCTTATTTCATCTGGTGAAGTTTGGTTAAGGTTGTGGTCCAACAACAACCTGTGATACTTGGAAGAGAAAGTACAGACATTGATAAAACAAAGCCATTTTTTTGCAGTGGCAGATGATATAATAGCAGTGATATAGGTGTAATGGTTGTAAATTATGGTTTGAGAAATTTAGGTTAGATGCTGTATAAAAATATTTTTTACTAGGATGGCAGCGTGGCATTGGCACAGGTTACATGGAAATGCCGGGAATCTTCTTTCTGAGATTCTCAGATTTGATTAGACAAAACTATGACTGCTATGAAAGATTGCTGTCAATAGCCCTTACCTCAGCAGGAGGCTGGCCAAGAGGTCTTCAGACATTCCCTCCAGGCATCATCAGTTTTTTCCATCAGCTGGCTTGCCCTTAGGCAATGACACCTCACTGTTAATAATACCTGAACCTGGGTGACCAGTTTGGGCAAGATGCCTCTCAAGCTTAAAGGATGACTCATGGGCAACTTCACCAACTTGACACAATCTGGGACAGGAATGGTCTGCTCTATTCATCATGACCCTTTCATTTCACCTAGTGAAATGCAGCAATTGTCCTGGAGCAAAATCAATTTACCACAGTTTAACTGGAGTAATAGTTTAACAAAGATCTCTGAAAAATCAGAAGTAATACAATACTTAACAAGACATTCAGAAGAATATGCAATTTTCCATATAGATGTTTGTGTATAAAAAAATAATATACCAGAAAGATGTAGTTTCTCAAATTTTCAGGTGAAATACCAAGGTACACCAAGAGGCAAGAAGGTGTGTTCAGCTAGGTTGTCTGAGGTTGAGGCTATCAACAGACCTCCCTTAATTCATCCACGCTTTCCAGGCTGATCAAAGCCAATATGTCTGTTCCACTAGGGTGGGCCAGCTCAATACTGTTCTCTCCCTAAGGGCACTTTGGATGTCCTCTAATTGCTCCCCAGATTGACTAATTGCTGTTTGATCTTCCTCCTTTAGTCACCTTTGATGTTCTGTTGTTTGTTACAGTCTCTGGTTAGAATTAAGTAATTTTAGAGAGTCCTGTGAAGTGAACACAGACAAATAACTACTAAAAAGAGAACAAAACAAAACAATGTTCTTTGCTCCAGGGTGCCAACTCCAAGTTACAACGGCAGTGAAATCGGGCTTCTTGATTTCTAACTCAGGTATCATGTCCAAAATATCATGTTTGCAGCCATGCTCTTTTCCTGTTGGCCCTTGAATTTATAGTGACCTGCCAAGACAGCAAAACAGGCATTCCAGATGCAAGACTTAGCTAAGAGTAAGAAAAACAGAGTGTGCTAAAGAAACAAATGGAGGAAAAAAAATCCACTGCTAAAATCTGCAGGGATATGGGCACCTTTTGCATGCAAATCAATGTAATGAACAATGCTCTTCAGTTGCACAGACAGTAATCTTACTCTTCACAATCCTTGCTGTACATGCTCCACTGGCCTCCACTGTTTGTCCCATCACCTGTTTGTCCCATCTCATCCATAAAATGGACATTTGGCTGGTTTGGTTGCTTCCTCTCTTTTTGCATAGCTTGGGGAAATCATAATATATTCCCATTCAGTTTTTACTGAAAGTGGCAATATCTTTAAATATATTGATGAGTTAAGACTCTGTTATTTATCCTTATCACTTGAAAGTTAAGTGAAATAATTTTAGAAAATTAGCAGATTTTATATTTTTTTCTGCTGATTTTTCTGGTTTTCATTGTTTTTCTTTCATTGCCAATTCTCATTCTATTCTCACTAATTTTTCTAGCAGAACAACAGCCAAAAGAGCTCTTAGGTAGTAATGAGTGCAAAAGAGACAGGGTCATTGTTTGATTTTTCATTGAGTTTTTTGTTTTATTTTATCAAAAAAGCAAAATATTTGAAAACCCCCGTGCAAGATGTCCTATTCCGTGGAGAAATAGATCACAAGAGACCTCGTTCTCTTTAGCAAGTATCTATTAAGAAGCTGGCGTTATAGTACAAAACACTAGCCTTTAAATGGAAAAAAAGATCCCTTTATGATTTGTATGACCAACATGAACAACATACTTCAAATATTTATTTGTAACTAGGCATCAGAATTAAAAGGACATAGTCATTATTTTTCCATTTCAAACTCTCTTCTTTCATCCTTCTTCATGCTTTCCCTGCCCCTTCTATTCAATGCACAAGGTTTTTAGATTAAAAACCAAAAGATTAGAAGGTGCTTGAGTGATTCCTAATTCCACTTCTATTTTTGAGTCATGGTGTTCATTTTATTTGACTCTTACAAATTTGTGTTATTGATAAATACCAAGATAGGTGAACCCTGTGGCACAGAAGCACAAGGGTTGCTCCTTTGTGCGAATGCAGGGGCCCAGAGCAGTTAGCGTTTGAGAGACTCTGACTTGCCTCTCAGAGAGGGTTTGAGGAGCCTCCTAGGACCAGGGGGCATAAACCAGGGCTTAGCCAATGACTCACAAAGTTGTTGGTTAGCTTGGATGTAAAGACATGCTTGAAAGGAGCTCGTGAGAACATTTGAAAAATCTTTTTACTTCTCTTCTTGTTATCTAAAAAACAAAACTCCTTTTGTTAAAACCCTGTCTTCTTCTGTGTTTAAAATAGTTTTGGTCTTCTTTTGAAAAAGAATTCCTAGGCAGACTTTTTCAAAGCCAGCTCAGGACCTTGCCACACTCACATTTTTCAGTCCTGCTCATTAAAGTCATACGTTCTCTTGACTGCAATGAGATTTGGAGGAAGAACACTTGGAACATTTAAAACAGATAATTTAATAGACAAGTATTATTTTGAGTATATATGCTGCAATTTGTTAATATATAGTATTATAGGTGGCATATATGCTTTACCTTTTTATTTTACCTTTTTTAAAAATTTTATCTTTTATTACGTTTCATCCAAATTTACCATTTTTATTTTACTTTCTATCTATAGGTTTGTTTGTCATGAGTGTTTAACTGTGTATCGGATTCCTTAGGAAATAGTGGGAGAACACACACTGCACTTTGGAAAAATCAAAGTTTATCCAGGATTCTCAAAGGGAAGCATGTGAGAACAATGACTTCCCAAGGTGTTGATCATCTCTGTTCTGACAGCTGCTGATCATGTGTGGACAAGATGCACCATGGAATGGGTTTCTTGATCCCTATCTACAGATGAAATCACCTCCTGTGCAGTGCTAGCAGCCTCACCTGAGTCAGCACATCCAATGAGAGGTGCAACCTTTGCCATGAATATTGCTATCACTTCTTGCTTATTTACCCACCTACCCTGAAAGATTCCCTTCTCATGCCAGTCACTTAAAAATGGCTTATAATTATACAGTCATGAAAGCTATGAATACAAAAACTTAACAGTTCTGCTGATATTGTCATATCTGTTTTAAGGCATACCACATTTTGCTCTTGGTTTTAAGTATTTTGTGTCAGGTGTCCTATGGTAAATGCAATTTCTTAAAAAGATCATGCCTTTCTCTCTCCTGGAATGAATTATTCTTCCAGACCTTCCTCCTGGGATAGAAATTCAGCTTCAGTAATTTTCAGAAATTGTCCTCACATATATTCTGATAATCATAGATGATGCAAATGACAAAGAGTGAAATAACTGGAAGGGAATTGCAGAAGATAATTTTTTTTTGTAAAGGACCATATAACTAAGCAGGTGAGAATCAGAGAAATTGGCAGCTGATAGAAAGAAGTTTCTCCTGAATAGGTTTGAATTGGTTAAATTTGCTGCTATTACTGTTGCCATGCCATTTTCCTGGGAGGAGCAGCAAAACTAGATTTTACTGTGAACTTTTCTTTTTGTAGTTTACTGAAAGTATAAGTGAAATAAAGATAAAATTCTTTCTTGGTCCAAGACATATAGTGTAAAAAGGCTCTCCATCTTTTCTTAGGAAACATTAAGTTTTGGTTTATCAGCATTATTAATCAGAGATTAACTCTACATATGTATCTGGGAACATAGACATGAAAGATAAATAGGTATTGTGTCATGTGTAGTCAGAAGAGTTGAAATATCCATTTTAGCAATAAAGGTAAGATATTACTCATATCTGAGCAAGACCTTACTTCTGTCTAGGCCTGAACATGTTAACATGTGGGGGTGTTAACAATGATCTGCTTAAATATGAATGTGGCTCACACATCTCGGGCATCCATCTGGGCAAAGTCTAAGGGCTCCAAGGCATGATTGCAGATTTTGTGAAGCGGCACGCTTCACGATTTAGGAGTATATGCACATGTGCACACACTAGTCTTTCATGTTAATGTTACAAGGAAAAAATTCAATCTTCAGTTTCATGCATGAAGAGAATAATCTCCTTAGGAAAAATGTTTCAAGCAAGGACAAGGTGGTCAATACAGAAAGCAATCTCTGTCTGAAAATCTGTTTTCATTTTGTTAACATCTCTTTAATGTGTAAATCCAGTAATGACTTGCACACTTCCGTTCTCTCATTATAAAAGCCATGGTCAGTGAAGAACTGAATAAAAGCAATTCCATATGTTATAAGGGTCAGCTCATTCTTTACAAGCCACATTATTTCCTAGATGCATACTGTTCATTGAATTTAACATACTTACTTATATTAATTGAAGTAACAAACCAATTTAAAAATAACCACAGCCATCTCACAGTCACCACAAAAAATGGAAAAAACATACTGCTGCTTGAATTGTTCCTATTATAAGTAATGGATGGATATAAATTTATGCCTGACTTTCATAACAAATAACCACAGAAAAGGATCTAAACCAGAAGTGTTCTCTAAAGCATAGTTTGAAGCAGTTAGTGCTGCTGTCACGCCAGTGAAGTTTTTGCTGCAGCTGCTGCTCTCCCTGAAGCTGCTGCAGGTATTGCTGCCTCTGGGACCACTGGCAGGGGAATAGCAGGACAAGCATCACCAGAGGAGCCAGAAGCAAGGGAGATCCTCAAGTGAGGTTACAAGATCTGACAAAGAAGATTACCTGGCCCGAGGCTCTGTCCTTCAGGGGGATGCTTTCTTTTAAGTGTCAAGTGGAAAATGGGTACTTGAGCAAAGTAACAGGTACCCACAAATCCAGGTCATCCAACATACAGAGGCTTTCAGGGCTAAAGAAACAAATTTCATCAGTCACCCCCACAGTACAGCTGGGTGCTTCTCAGACATAAGCTCAATGTCAGTGTGTGCAACCCTAATGTTTGGTGTGCACTAGGAGACAATATCAGGTTTTTCCAATGAAGCAGTTTGTCTTTTCAGTCTTAAGAGTTTCTTATTTTCAGATATCAAAAGCAAGACACATCTAAAGATAATTTAAGGTTTAAGCTTCTCTCACTGGCAGCCTGAATCATGTAGCAAAAGTAGCAAAACCTTTGGATGGGGCAGAGTCCAGGGCATAATGCAAAAGCAAGGAGTAAGTACAAGTGTCAATAGTCGACTACCAGAAAAATGTAATTACTGCTGAAAAACATCCACTTGGCATACCTGTGGCATCCTCTAGCTTCATTGTGGCCTGTATTCTTTTCCTTCTTGAAAGGGCTGTGCATTATCCCATCACAAGTGTTCCTATTTTTTTTGCTACTTGCTCCATTTTATACATCTGCATTTTTGATGGTCTGTCAGTCCTGTTTCTTTTGCATCTTACTGACCATGTTTACTTGTTCAGCAGCTTCTTTTTTTTTTTCTATTTTGATCTCTTCCCAGACAGTTGGGCTGATCATGCTTTTTGGAGGCACTTGCAAGAGGAATGATTATCAATGCATTGTCAGTGAATCTGGAGAATCCCCAAATTATTCTTATCATTCATGAGAGGTAGTTAAGAAAATCAAGTCTGCTGTTCGCTGGATTAAATGGTCTGCTTAGAGATCAATTCCAATCAATTTAAAAAAGTGTCTGTAATGAAAACTCTTGCTCTAGATTTAGATCTGGTTTTCTCTACAAAAAGTGTTGAATGAATAATTGATTGCACATGCTCCATTCCACATCTTCCCCAAAGCTTTATGAGGAAGTAAAACCCTCCATATACTAGTGACAAGACAGAACTCAAAGTTATTTGTGCATACAATTTTTGTCTTTTTGATACTACTGAGGCACATAATCCCATTACTAATTTTAAATAACAAAACCAGAAATGACCACAGATGAGAAGATTGAACAGCACAGAATTGGTATATTGTACATAAAGAACTTGATGATATGATGGACTAAATAGAAAGGCAAGGTTAGAGGTTGCTTAGAGATAATAGACATATTTTTGATCTACTACAAAACTTGATCAAAATGTAGCAGTTGGTCATAGGTCTAAGAGCTGTCAGTGAATGATCAAGAAAAAGCAAAATGTAGTACAAGCATTTAGTGACATGCAAAGTATTTCTGGGCAATAGGAACAGAGAGATCTAGTGCTATTTATGAAGACATTGTTTGGGATAGGCACAAGAGGCTCAAGAAGGATTAAGGGAAAAAAGTTCAAGAAGGATTAAGTCCACAAGCACAGAGAATAGCCTGTTGATCAGAACAATGGAAAAATGGTCCTACAAGACCAGAGGAGTTGGCTCATATCCTTTGGCAAAAGGATTTGTCGGAAGAAATACTGATATTGGCAGAAGACAGCAGGAGGGAGTGGCATTAAGTACTTCACTGCTCATCTGACTACTGATGTAGAGAACATGATGCCTTTATGTACTCTGCATTATACCAGCCCATGGGTGTACTGAGATTCCAAACACAGATATCCTCCAAAGTATTCACTTTTTTCATCTGTTCACCTCACTTTCTCAACCTTTTTTTTTTTTTAAGCTTTGCTTGTTTGTTGTGGTTTTGTTTTTTTTTTTTCTATAAAAAGTTCCACAGTTGGAGGTAATATGAAAAAAACTTATATGGCTCTACATGGTGTCACAAGGTAAAGAAAATGGATCATATAGGAATGATAAAGAATAAGATTTTACACATGATGCTGAAGAAGAACAGATTTTCTGAAATGTTCCCCATCTTCCCTACAAAAACATTTATATCACATTGTGTATACACACAGATTATCTTCCTCTTTCTTGCAGTGATTTCTGTAGTTGACTGCACATCTTTTCCTGCCTTTCTATTCTTCACTCTGCCGTGCTAAGTGTCCTGGACCCTCCTTGTTTCCCATTCCCCCAGCAGCTGACCAGCTAGGGGCAGAGAGACAGTCTACAGTTTGTATTGGTGCTCCTGTCTTGGTCATTTAGGATGATCTCTAAAGAATGCAATTAAGAGGAATTGCATGCAGGGATAATGCACAGCATTAATTACTGATACCACTACATAATGTTGGACTTAATATATAATCAACACAGGAACCCAAGCATATGGTAAAGCCATAATTATGCTTATAAATCAATTAATTACCAATTCTCTGTGTAGTCATTCTTGTTTGTTTTCAAGTAAGGTGTTTTTAATTAGGCTGTATTATAACACTGCTAGCAGAATCTAAAGCAGTTATTAAGTTACTGCAGGGGTAACATGGGTACAGAATATGGCATGTGACAGATGTTTTGATGGTCTCAGTTTCTGTCACAGGCAGTGATGACCACAAGTGCTGGCTGACTGTTGGCACTCTTCAGCTGACTGGTTCTAAAAGCAGCTTGAGGCCTTAATGCAGATCAGAAGAAAGGGAAAAGCTTTCCAAGTGAACTTCATTTTCCATTGACTTATTCCTCATTTCTGAGTCTAGGAACCTGAATATCAGTAAAACTGTTGTGCACAATACTTCAGTCACACTATTTGGGCCAGGAAAACACTGTTCAATTTCTTTCTAGGAAGTCCCGAAATGTTAGAATAAATATATTGTGCTTATGCATTTGTGAAGAATGGAAAGAGCACCATTTGAAGAGGCAACCTGTGGGCAGATTTTGAGGAATCAACAGCCAAGTCTTCTTGTTAAAAAAAGTCTCTGAGGATTTCTTTGTAGTAATGTCATGTATGAAATAAAGTGAAAATGCTGAAAGTGATCATAGAACCACTGTGCTACAAATGTGGCAACACATTTTTTTATTTATTTAGAGTAAGATGTGTTAACATCCAGCATGACAAAATTTGTACAAAGTTCACAATTTAAAAATGAAGTATCACAGCAACTTGTGATTCCACACATTTATAGCAAAATTAAAATGTCAACAAATCCATGCCGTGTAGTACAAAAATAAATCAAACTTCAGTTCCACAGAGAGCACAATAAATAGTTTATACAAAATTCTGTCTTAATAAATGATTACTTAAATTAACTTAGAAATGAATATGAACAATAAGTTATAATAAATAAACTCTGATGACTCACAATAATTTCATATGAAAGGTCAGCATTCTAATATGTGACACTTTTGTGATCCCTATATAATAGTCACAGATAACTTTTGATTTGATATTATGTACCAACATTAGATGAGCAGCAGATTTGTGCTTAAAATCCCTTTCCATTGTACATAGGTGATAACAATAAGAATCCAAAACTGATACTATCTATTACTCTACTGAAAGCATTACTATATTGGCAAAGAAGCTGCAGACACAATGCAGTGGAAAAATGCATATGCCATTATGAACAATGAAAGCCCTAAAAGGAGGCTAGGGCAAAAGTACAATATATATGGCAGAAGGTGAACAACAAGCACCTTGCTTCAGCTCTCAAAAAGGCAATTCTGAGCATGGCAGCTACAACTAATAGCACAACAGAAAAAGGGCACTGTACAGATAAGATACTGCAGAGCCCCAAAGTAATTACATAATCTTTTCCCAGCTAGTTATTAAAGTCCTCGTGGAAAACTGTAAGCTTTTGTACAGTGAATAGTATAAAGTGCCGCTGGGATATACATATATTTATACATATATATATATACCGAGGTTGAGTATTGTATCAGAATATTTGTTGTGAGATCCCTGTAGTCTCCCTTAGCAATATTACTGGATTGGCCATAATGGCTTCCACTATAATTTGTTCAGGTTTAGTGTCACAAGGCTAATGACACAAGAAATTGCACACCTCCGTATGGATATATAGGGCAAGGTAAGTGCAAATAGTCAACTGGCACATTGTGGGGACAATGACCCTGTAAGTCCTGTTCTGCTAAAAATATTTTATTTTTTACAAAACCCATCTTTTTCATAACAAAATTTTAAAGTACTTTTGTACTTTCTGCATAACATCAAGACATGGAAGGAAAAGATATGCTATCAAATTTAAATAAATCCAACATCTGTAAAACACAACACATCACCAAATTTACTACTTAAAAAAGAAAAATGTAGTAATAAAAAGTGGTCTTATGCATACATATAGTGCAGTCATTTTGAAGAAAACAATCAAATCTTGAAGGTACAAATAAGTTTTACCTTAAAATGATCCTGTTTAAAGCAAAAAAAGTGCTGAAGTATATTTAATTACATTAAAAATTTGATTGCATTCATTTTTGCAATAGGTGATAGTAGAACAAATACAAAGCATATGTGAATGCTGCAGTAACGATTGTTCTCCAACAAAAAGCAAAACATAAATATTTAAATGTTAAAAGTGGGGTCGAATGTTTGGCAAAGCAAAAGGAAAAATCTTTACTGAACTGCATTCCTACTACAGACAGCAATGAATGCAGTTCAGTAACTCTAATAGACACTAGATCATTTGTATTTATCCCAAAATTAAAGATGTGAAAAGGCAATATTAACTTTTAAATATTGTCCTCCATCTTGAATTGAAACCACAGAATTTCTGAAAGATGAACTACATTGCTATAACAGATAGTTCAGAGGGGCACTAGCAGTCCGGTAGAAATAAGTGAATGTTGGCTCCAAAGTTTATTTGAAAACAAAAGCTGAAATCTTCACGTTGTCCACCTCTGATATAGTTCTTTTCATAATGGAAGTTCCCATATTCATACCATGTAATGCTTAGAAGTTAATTAAAAAGTGCTGTTTAAGCTGCTTTGAATCTTCTGTCAAGTTTCCATGGCTTGATGTTGTCTTACAATAAATTACCCATTTTGTAACTTACATCTAATCCATGCCATTTTCTTGGAATTCAAAAAACCTCATTTTATTGCCCCCACCACACACCATCCTTCAAAACCAAAAGTCACATAATATTTTCAAGCATTGTTCAAAAATAAAGCATTTTTGCAACCAATTCTTGCTATGAAACAATATGCACACAAAATGTATTTCTTAAATCCCATAAAATCCTCCAACATGAGGCAAAATGATAGTGTTTAAAAAGTGGCTGCAGACCGCAACATTGTCATTCAAAGCTGTTTTTTTTTTTTGTCCATTTCAGTTCAAAATACTAAAACATTTAATCACTAAAGCATTAAAAAGAATTTACACTCTATTTATTTTGATCAGCTTACCTCTTCAGAAATATATATACCCCAAAAATGTGCATACATTAGCAGCTATAAACATTACATGGCATATCACACTATGTCAGCTTATATGAAAACGTACAAAATGTGAATGTATTCAAAAAACTATTCTGCAGTTACTATCTTTAAAGCAAGACATAAAATCATTATGAAGTCTTGTAAGCATAACACTGTTTCAAACAGAAATAAATATATAACACTTTCTGGTAAATTACAGCAGCAAAAAACAAGAGGCATCCTTTTTTTAAGCAAGATTTTCATCACTATAGCAGCTGTTCAGACCTGAATTCCTCTCACAGCCTGCTTTATATTTTCCAGTAGGGCTTTATTTTCTGGACTCTGATAACGATCTTGATTTGTATACATGTCCGTCAAAGTGGTCACGTAAGCATCAAAATTTTGTTCATTGATTGGTTCCTACGAGATATTAAATAGTAGTTCATATACAACTTTTATTTTCTTAATCGTATATTCATTTAAGCATAACATATTAGTAAGGCATACTGCCACCATTTTTATAATATTAAAAAAGCCTATTTAGTTCTTACTTAATTTTACAGGATACACTGGAACAGGCCCTCCATGTCTGTTAGCAGTTAAATGTATCTCTATGGTTTCAGTGCTGTTACCACAAATATCCAACTGGTTGATGAAACATAAACATAAAAAAAGGTATCTATCGTATGAGGTGAACTGAAGATCGCCAAATTCCTTAACTTGTGCTCTCAATCACTTACCATATGTGGCAGCTGGATATTAGCTAGACTATGAATTAAAGACTGGCTTAAATTGGCCAACTCATGAAGAAGAGACTCATTTTGCTGTTCAATTACTTTGTTCTCCTCTTCTATCGTCTTCAGGTTGCTCTCCATTGTGGTAATCTAAAACGGACAAATTTGTGTACAATGTAATATAAGGCAAACTGCTACAAAGCATGCACTGTTTGAAGGGAGAGAGAACAGAAATACCAGGGAAAGGAGAAAAGGTCTATTCATTCATGTTTAAAAAGGTTTTCCTTGAGTCTGCAGTTCTTATCATCACTAAGGCTTTCTTATTCCCACTATATGTTCTATAACTTTAACAGCTTGTCTTTTCAATACTGGTAATAGTAAGTAAATGAACTTGGATTTGATTCCACTCCTTTAGAGCTTTTCTTGTACAGTTGAAAGGCATTAAGGACCTTAGTTCTGCAGGTTCACCCATGCAGTTAAACTCCTAGAAGCCAATCTTAGGAGCATTCTGCAGTAAGCCATGCTTTTCTTGTATTTTCAGCTACACATGTATCTTGTTAATTAAGCATACACAGTTCTTTGCTGCCTGAGTTTAGCTCTTTGTAAGTATAATATAATTCTGTGCAAACTCACAGGGCTGCTTTTGAAAGCTGAACAACTGCACGTTATTGCAATGTATGCACAAATTCAGAGTTTTCCAATACATACGATGATTTGTAAAACTGAAGAAACTGAAAATATTCGTACATAGCCCTGTGGCATTGCTTCATGTACAGGTGAAAACAACTGAGACTGTGCTCTGCCTGTGTTTCCAGGTGACCAGATATGTTAGCTCTGACCTTGCATGGTGCCCTGCTTGAGCTGAAAGCATCACTGAGAGAAAAATTCCCTGACTTAAGGAGAGCATCGTGCTAATGGAGTTATAAGGATTTCAGATGAGCACAGGATTATGTCCAGCTCATCAAAAGCACATGCAGAGCTCACTCACATCTGTCTGCACTTTCCTCTGTAGCCCTGTCCTTACTTTCCACAAGGGGTGATAACTGTTAACATCTACTACAGAAGGTACAGTGTGCTCTGTGTGTGAGTAGGTTAAAATATGCATTGACAAGAAAAAAGAAGCCGGTGAAGTGGAAAAAATGCCAAAGAACACAAGGTTTTGAATTCCCAAAATGAGGTTTAGCCACTTCTACACTGGCCTAGAGAGTGAGCTATGGGAAGAATTGATACAATTAAAATGCTGATGGGAAGGTCAGAGGTTTCTGCAGTAGTAATGGGCAGAAGGGTATAGGTTTTTAAGTGCATATTAATTTGACCATGGGTGAGTAAATGCAGGGAAACTGCTGGCACAGTCAGACAGTTAGAGATACCATATTTTATTTTGGACCTAAACTTTCATTCTGCTTATGGAAATACAGCCCATCAGTTGATAGAAGTAACTTCAAAAAGTGATGTGTCCACATAAATAGACTCCAAGTATCTCTTGCTTTGACTACAGGTGCATATTGCAGTTAATCCAAGTTGCCAGTATTGTAGGGACTTGATTTTGTCACAACTAATTGATTCTGAGCTATTTGCACAAAATGTACTAGTAAAGAAAATACTTCCTTCATCTTTGAACCTGGACACCTGATTCTCCTTTTTTGTTTTGCTTTCGGCTCGTTTCTATTGGAGGGAAATGCTGTATCCAAATACGAAACATCTTTCATAGGTGCTTCTTAGAGCCAAGTCATACTCCAAAATCTATCCTAATTTTTTTTTATGTTACAGACCAGCATGAGAAGTCTGATGCCAATGCAGACTCAGTTCAGTATGGCATACTGCAGCCAACTCACACTAACTTCAGCAGGAGCTGACATTCTACAGATTCTCTATGTAGCTGAGCATTGTAACTTGAATCATCTTTTTTTTTCTTTTTTTTCATGACATGCTGACTATCTGCAAATACAGAGGCAGATGATCACCATATCTCACCACTTTGCTTGGTATTCATCTGTAAGTTCATCTGTTTTAAGTTTAATTATTATATTTGTTCACTTAAAGGCTGAAATTTCCCTCCCCATGTTGCACCCTAAAACTAAGAAATGTTTACTTGCATGTATTCTGAAAATAGGATAATCTGTTGCTTGTATGAAACAGAATTATTTGCAGATTTGTTCTTCTCCTTTATGCGTTTCTGCTCCTCTCATATTTGCATGTTAAATTGGAACAAATCTACTAGAAGATCTTAGGTTAAAAATACTTTCTCCAAAGTCTTAAGTAAAAAGGTAGTTGAGTAAAGGAGCTTACAATTGCTCCAACTAAGAAAAAGGCTTGACTTGTCACTTAATTAGCTTGAAAAATTCTACATGGAAGAATTTCCTTTCTGTCATATGAAAAACTTTCCCTGGCGCTTACAATCAGATGGGTTGCAAATCTGTATCAAACAAGACTGTTGCTACTTCTGGTGTTTATATGACTTCCACTATTCTCCCACTGCATATTCTCCCATCTGTCAATTTTTACTGAGTTGCACAATGGTTTTCTAAAGGTTTATCAGCAAACATTTTGTTATGTCAAATATAATTTTACTTTTGCAAATAAAGGGGACTGTTAACTTTGATCCCCTTAATAGTTTGATAATGACTGTGATGTAACTCTCTATGTGTTGTAAATGAAAATTGCTTATCTTCAGGAGAGTGTATGAATTAAAAAATTAAGGCCTCTGAATTTTTTTGCGAAATTTAACTCAACTGGGATTCTCTGCAAGGCCTTGGTAGCTAGTTGAGTAAGAACAGGTAAGTATTAGACCAGATTACCCAGAAATTGTGGAATTTCTAGTACGGGAAGTAAAGAACAGGTTAGAGAAGCACCTATCAGGTTTAGCTTAGGAAAACTTTAGGAAGTAAAGATGTCTGGTGGACAAGATCATGTTTTCATGGTCTCTTGTAGCTCTTTTTAAAATCCTATTAATCATTTTAATCTAATTTTTCTAAATCCACTGCACTGAAGTGTGAAAAATATCCTTTTAACTTAATGGCAAAATCAACAGCTGAGCTTGCTTTTACCAAGAACATTCAGTAGTCCCACAAAGTGCCTAATCTGATTTCTAAGAAATTGCAGTGGCACTAGTCTGAAGTATGAAAGCTGGAACTGAGATCACTAAAGTATGGTTTCTCTACTCAGATCAAAGCTTGATATGAAATTCCTAGATAAATATGAAACTCAATACATGTTTATGCCTGTGAGAGTGTTATCGTGGCTTTATTTTTCAATTCATCTGGCCAAATATAAAATTAAAAGTGCAGTAAATTACTGACAACTGGAGCCTTTACCTAATGTACATGTAACAGCCCAACTGCTTCACATTTATTAAAAACTTGCCTAAATCAGTCTATGTGTGAAGAGCATGTACAGTGTATTAAGCAGAAGAAAACATAAGGCAATTGGAAGCTGCTGGATTCAAATTTTATGACCAAGTTTCTCAAGAGAAAATATATGCATTGCATTGATTATTCTTCTTGCTTTATGTTCTTGCAGATTTTGTCCTCATTACTCTACAGTTATATTTGGTCACATCAGGAAACCGTGTAAACCACAAATCAAGTCCTATGCAGGCTAAATAATGACAGTAGAACTCTGAATGCAGGTATAAAGTAGAAGTGAGGTTTCAGAACCAATCTGGTTAAGGTTTGGAAATCAAAAAAACCCCAAGTTGAACAAGTAGATCCTGTCTTGTATTTATGACTACACAAGAGGAGAAGGAGAATGAATATAGTGCCTCTTTCCAAAAGCAGCAGACAAAGAAGTCACAAGGAATGGTTCATTGTTTCCATTGAGATCATTTGGGTGACTATTATCATGGGACTGAAGGCTGACAAATGGGGACTGTGATGAATTTCACTGTTGGAGTCTGTGCTCAAATCATGTGAAGAGACAAGCACCAAAATCTATGCTGGACAGTGAAAAACTCTAGGGGAATTCAAGTGATTTTCTTCTTTTGCTTTTTCCATCCAGTTTTAGGACTACTGAGTAATGAGATTTTAGTTAACATTCTAATGTTATGTTTTCTGCTTTTTTTCCCCCCTAAAAAATTTATATCAAAGCAAAAAAAAATTAAGCTGGATCTCTGGAATCACTACTGTTGCCAAGGGTTGCATTTAGTGTATCACATGATGAAGTTTAACAGGTACTCATTCTCTGCCTAAATTTCCTCTGTAAGACACAGCAAAAGCCATGTTGTTCATCTGGGCTCCCTCACCTTGTAACTTATGTTAACTACCATGTTGTCACACAATATTTTAACTGCTATTAGAAAGGCATAGCCTTATCAAGGGCAAGGACCAAGCTGACCAAGACAGGTCACATTTTGCCATTATTTTAAAGAATGTATTTCGCTGAGTTATTTTAGGGTTTTTTGTTTGTTTGTTTCTTTTTTACTTTTGGCAACTGATGTGAAAATTGCGTAATGAACACTGTTTTCAGATTTTATAAATAGCAAAATTATGCATAGATATCTTAATATATAAGAAATATGAAAGGGAATAATATATTTCTTATATTTTTTAATCAGTCATGTAGAAAAAGCAGCTTGAATTTAGGGCTTCATAAAACTGTTACCTGAGTTCTGAGTTTAATCATATCAGCTTCCATCTGGGAGTTGGATTCATTTAGTTCTTTGATTTCTTCATCTAACTGTTTAATTTCTTCATCATTTTCTATACCTGTGTGACATAAAAATAAAAGGGGTGTTAAAATAATTAAGGTTTAAATCAAAGTTCAGTAAATTATTTCCATATTTGAAAATCAATTTATTTAAAGCAAAAAAGAAAAAGGAAGCATTCTTCAAACTTTTATTCTGCAGTTTAAAAGAAGCATTTTCCATTACTTTTCCTTTTAAAATTGCAGTAATTCTCCAGTGAAAGTGCTGAAAATGCCTGGAGGATCAAAAGGACCTTTAACTTTATATACACTCATTTAACTTTATTTTAAAAGAAATGCACCTGCAGCATCAAATTTCTCTCCACTGTCATATGTAATTTATTTAAAGAGCGTGTCCACTTACAGATCTTTTGAAGGGAAATAAAAAATCTTAACATGGTAATCTCTTCATATTACAGCATTATCAAGAGAACCTGTGACTAATTCAGAATTTTTTTTCTCAACAAAGAGAAATTTTGTTGATGTGCTGGGATATATTGTGATTCTGCAGTTGTTTTTAATGCTTGATGAAGGCTCAGACTGGTTCGTGAAGGGTTCAGAAGGGTATTATTAAAAACAATCTATAGAGTAATTAGCAGAATGAAAGTGGTTTCTCTCATTTTGTGACATAAATATTAAAACCCACTGAATTTTAAAGGTATCTGCATTCCTAAGAATTCAGACAGGAATAAACTGTAGCAGTTTAATTTTTTATCCTTATAATTTATATAACAAAGCAGAAAATATTCCTGGGAAGAGACAGATAGATCTGTTTTTTCTCAAGTCAAAGTGTGAACACCTAAAGCCAGAGAAACTGGTGTTCCCACTCTCGTTCTTCGGCTGGTGTGAATCTTTCACACCTTTCCCGACAGTGCCTGACTCTGATAGGAAAGATGTCACAGAATCACAGAATGGCTTGGGTTAGAAGGAACCCTAAAGATCATATATTTCAACCCCTCTGCCACAGGCTGGGACACCTTCCACTAGGCCATGTTTCTCAGAGCCCCTTTCAGCCTGGCCTGAAACACTTCCAGGGATGAGGCATCCACAGCTTCTCTTGACAGCCTGTTCCAGTGTCTCATCTCTCTCAAAGTAAAGAGTATTTCTCTAATATCTAACCTAAACCTACTTTCTTGCAGTTTGAATCCATTCTTCCTTGTCCTGTCACTACGTGCCTTTGTAAAAAATCCCTCTCCATATCTGTTGTAGGATCCCTTCAGGTACCAGAAGGCTGCAATTGGGTCACCTCTAAGTCATCTCTTTTCCAGGCTGAACAATCCCAATTCTCTCAGCCTTTTCTTATACGAGGAAAGGTGAGGTGCTCCACCCCTCTGATCATCTTGGTGGCCTCCTCTGGACTCACTCCAGCAGCTCCATGTCCTTCCTGTGCTGTGAACCCCAGAGYTGGATGCAGCWCTGCAGGTGGGCTCTCACCAGAGCAGAGCAGAGGGGCAGAATCCCCTCCCCAGCTGCCTTTGGTCAGCCCAGGACACGTTTGGCTCTCAAGGCTGCAAGGGCACATGGCTGGGTCATGTCCAGCCCCTCACCCCCTGCATCCCCAAATCCTTCTCAGCAGGGCTGCTCTGGCTCTGCTCATCCCCAGCCTGTGCTGGTACCGGGAATTGCCCCAGCCCAGGTGCAGCAGCTTGCACTTGGTTTTGTTAAACCTCATGAGATTCCCAGGGATCATTTCTCCAGCTTGTCCAGGTCCTCTGGATGGCATCCTGTCCTTCAGGAGGGTCACTGCACCACTCAGCTTGGTGTCATCTGCAAATTTGCTGAGGGTGCACCCGATCCCTTTGTCTATGTCATTATTGCAGATATTAAATAAGACTGGTACCAATATGGGCCCCTAAGGGACAACACTTGTCACTGATGTCCATTGGGACTCTGAGCCATTGACCACTACCCTGGATGTGACAATCCGACCAATTCCTTATTCACCTAACACTGCATCCATCAAATCCATCTCTCTCCAATTTGGAGAGAAGGATGTTGTGGGAGACCATGGCTGTGGCTTTACAGAAGTCCAGGTAAGTGACATCTCTAGCTCTTCCCTTTTCCATTGTAGTCACCCCATCATAGGTGGCCACTGGGCTGCTCAGGCAGGCTGTGTGTCCAAGTAGCCAAAATATCCACATATTACTCTTTAAGGTGTTCTTCCTGGGCATGACAGATACTTAAGAGTTTTCAATATTACCCAGGTTGCACAGAAAATAACATCCAGATCGTGCCCTCCCTGGTTAACAAGCTCTTGAACAAAGACAGTCACTGCTTTCTCCAGCTGCGCTGGCCATGTGGGCTGAGGTCCCTCCTGCACTGTGTTCAAATGTTCTGTGGCTCTAAAGGCACTTAAGAAGGCAAGCACTGTCACAGACTAAGTGACTACATAGTTTTCCAAGAAAACTCAGGACTTGGGCACCTCCCAGACAAGTCTTTATCATCTTACTTACTTGAACTGAAGCACCTTCATTTTGCTTTTACTGCACTACGAGGGTACTATCCTGACTTTCATCCAAGGTACTTTCATGCTCTCCCCTGCAACTCAAGATTCCCAAGAAGAATTGCAGATTACTGGAGATTAAATGGCACAAAGCCATCTCGGTCTGCCAGAAGTTATAGAGCCACAGGTCCAAATGAATTCAAGGGAACTCAGGAGGAGTTGACATCCTAGAAATAAACCCTTTTTCTCTTCTGAATCCTGCAACAATGTCAGACTAACTATCACCCTTTGATGAATGACATGTGAACCAGAAAATTATAATGGTATATTCCACTTTGAAATATTTTAGAGTTTTAGATTTATATAGACGTAATTCAATCTGACTGCTCTACTCCTGGTTCAGGTTTCCAGAGCATAAGACCTGTTTTCACTTCTACTGACAGTGAATTCACAATTTATACACAGTGGATTTATACATGTAGGAAAAAAGGCAATAGAGTAACGGTAACTTTTAGTTTACAGAGAATTAGTATTTAAGAACATAATGATTAAAAATTTACCATTACTGGCCCGCTGCTTTATTGTTAACATTTGTTCTCCAGACAGTTTTGCTTTCTTCATTGCTGAAGTAGCTCTGGGGCATCCTGATAAACTGTGAACAGTAAGGAGCCTGTTAATTTTGACAGGTCATTGAAAAGAAATCTGTAATCCAAACCTGTAATAAAAACAGTATCAGAGACATAGTTTATCTTCGCTGCCTAGCACTGAAAGAGTGCACTAATTTGAAAAAAAAAGGACTTACCAGTAGTGATTTCATTGTTTTGTTTTTCTTCCAAATTCTTTTTGCATAGACAGCTAATATAAAAGTCAGATATACCATTCAATTTTCTTAAGACAAAATACTTTTAATAAAAGGTATTATTTTAAAAGCAATTATTGTGTAAATACTCCCAGGTGAATTTACATGTCCCATGAATGTCCCTACTCTGAACTTCCACCCTTTTTTGATTCAAATCCTCAAACATGGAACTGAATGCTGAGAGAAGAGGACATGAGCTACCTTTCACATCTAAATGACTAACTCTTATAAAACTGCTTTTCTTTGTGAATATCACCTACTGAGCTAGCTATATTGTCCTTTTCTAAATTTTTTCTTAAAGTGGCAGTAACTATGTGGTGGCTTTTTGTTGGAGCTCAAGGAAAGTCATTCCAATAAAAATGACCTTGTTTTAATGGGGAATATATATGTCTTATCATGCATATTTGTTACATTTATGGATGTACATTTAGTTATCTCTTCTCTCTCACATTGCCAAAATATTAAGCTTTTTAATTACATTGTACAAAACAGTTTGATAGCAAATGCAGTCTTAGCAGGCTTTATTGTAAAAATGAAAATACAGATCACACAGTGCTCAGTATTTAACAACTAATGATGCATCGAACTACTCCCTTTTTCCAAAATCACATCTTTTATGTAGTTGCACTACTGCAGATAAGAGAAAATACATATTCAATCTAATTTAATGATGGAAAACTATAATCTTATTCTGAGGAAGATTTAGCTTTAGTGAAGATAATTTGGAAGCTTGCTAAACAATTTCCTGTTGCCTCAACATTTCAGTTTGCATAGCCATGCAATCTGAGTAACGTTATGTAACTTTTCATTGCATACAGGCACAATTATATTTCATCTCCAGATCTAAAAGGAAGACTTTTTTTACAATTTTTAATCGTGCAAATCAGATTTAAATCTAATACACAAATAATTGCTCTGTAATATGGAGGAAAGTGGTGTCTTTGATTAAAAGCATTTAAGTAAAGATGCAACTTCCTCCTAAATAAAGTCCTCTAATTTAGGTATAATGTTTGATTATTGAAAATGTTTCTCTGAAAAGCCTGGGCTGCTATTATCAAGTGCAGTCATACAAAAAAGGATTGCTTTTAGAAAAAGATATTAAAAAATATAATTTCTCAGCAAAAGAATCTGTGTTCAACATTTTATACAGCTTTGTGACTAAGAAGATGTATAATAAAACAATACCAGTAGTATCAAGAAATGGCATGACCTAGTAGCTTTTGGCTGTAGCTTAATTGATAGGATGCCAAATTACTACTCCAAGGTCTGCCATAGACTCAGTGTGTGACTGTAAACAACTGTCTTCTTTAAGCGTCAAAGGGAGTCTCGAAGACAATTGAGGAGAGATTTGGCATTTTGGGAAAAAAAGCTGGCACAGATTAAAAAATGGGATAACAGTATATTCAAAGTTTCTGCATCATTTGAGTGACTTCATTTTTGTAACCTTTCAGTTGATTTAATGAATTTTCTCATATTTTGTCCTCACTTTTTCAGAAGAAGTTAGCATCACAGGGCATTATAACATTAATGCATTAATGCATTAGTGCATTAATTTGGTCTCATCTTGTTCTGTAGCCTTTTCCTCCCTAGAAGTCTTAATTGATGACAACCTCTCAAAATAAAATCAGCCCTCACACAGCCTATAGGTACAGCATTCAAACAGACCAACAAGAAACCAGGATGCTAGAACAGCACACCTGAGAGCAGAGAAAAATGATCAAACAAATCAAATTTATTCAGAAGTATTAGAAATTTACTGTTTGATTCAGTGTGCCTAAATCTGAATTTTGGTGCCAAGGCCCAATCTTATTATCACCCCATGATCCCATACACCAAGTTTCCAGGACTGCCTAAACCTGTAGATACCTTCTCAGCTAGTCTGGAAGGTTATCTCTCCACTGGTGTGTCCAGGGTGCTCTAAGGTGTGCTCTCACCCTGAGACCCCAGGTACACAGTTCCATATGTTCAGTACTAAGCTTTCCTATTCCACAGAGTAGGGTGGTCACATTCTAGCTGCCAAACAGCAACCGTCCATGGCCCATCACCACTGGAGAGAGATGTATTGCTGGGGTAGGCACATATGGAGCACTTATAGCTTAGCTGCAGCTCAGACACCATGGCACCAGATGTCTTCTGCCTATACTGAACCACAAAGACCTGGGTGCTGTGCTCCATCCTTGCTGCTGCAACTGTTGGAGAGTCCTTCTGCAGGGATTATCTACCTTTTCTGGAGGCACCCAGATGAATCATGAGTTACTGAGGGGAAAGAAAAAAGACTGCCTATTTTTTGGGCATTTACCAAGAGCTGTGAGTTTCTGAACCTTTATCAACAACCAGATGACTACCAGCACCTTAATTTGTTGGGATGCAATGTGCATTGGCCCTTGATAAATTTCTACTGTTGGGCTTAACCTCTAGTTAGAGAAAGAAAAGTATTTTCTGGCACATCATCCTAGAAATCACCCTCTGCCATAACTTACAAAATCATGTAAAGACTATATGGTGATTGTATCTATTAGAGTTGAACATGAGGTGAAAAATGAATTTTCTTTCTGGTTTAGCACTGTGGTTACCTGACTGCAACCAGTGCCTCACCATATATTCCAGTGGATTTGGAAATAGGGTGAAATTTGTTCAAAAATAAAATGAAAATTAGTGGGGGAAAAAAGTTTTAAAGGGGTTTTTAGGCAGTGTTCAGTGCACATTTACCAAAAAATGTAGTTTAAAAATTAATAAATGGGCTAAAATCCTGAACTGTTTCAAGAATGTAATTGCACTGTCTTCAGGGATGCAAACAACAGAGGCCACCAGAGATCATTGATCAAGTGGAGCAATTGTCTGGGTGACCAGTTTTAGTTATCTGGGTTGCAGCTGTGTGTTAAATATATTTTTTTTCCTCAGTAGACTGATGCAGCTTAGTTTCTCTTGAAGCTGGAGGATTTGCACTTGGCTTGTCAAGTGAAGAAAATATTTTCCAAACAGAGGAGGAGGTATTTGGGAAAGGACGAGATAAAGGTCAAATGGACCACAACTTTTATACTTGGTATGTCAAGTGTTGAAGTTTACAAAGAAAGAAATAACAGGGTGTATAGAAACCAAAGCCTTAACCTGGAATACTCAAAAAAGCATCCTGAGGACAAACTTCATAAACCCTGAAAGATGTTTATAGATTCAATACCACAGTGATTTTTCAAAAAGTAAATGAAACGCTTCTCCTGTTTATTAAAAACAGCATTGTCTGTAGACTAGGAAGGAACAAGTCACTTTCAAGGGACTTCTTTTAACTAAAGATATATTCAAAACAAGCCCTAGATGTAAATCCTTTTGAAATTCAGGAAAATACACATCACAGTGAGAATGACTACCTTATTTTGTTAATGGCTGAAACCTTACTTTTACAACTAAGCTCTTCAACTATTTGCTAATGTTTGAAGTTCAAGTTAAGAGATGAAACTCAGTGATCAAAGTAGCCCATTCCTTGGTTTAATATTAAACCCACAGACCACTCTTTTTTTTCTATGTTGAAGGGTATCAGCTTTAGTGATGTCATTATTCCCATGAGTAAATTCTACTACACACCTTAAAGGATGAAATACTCTATACACAACTCCAGCAGAGATAAAAGGAAACCTCCCTAAACCAGCACTCATTTCTATTTACATTCAAGGATGATTGGCTTTTCCCCAGGTTCTTACTGAGATGTGAAGCAAAGGGAATCCAGGAGAGAGGTTCTGCAAACAAGGTAGTTTTATTTTCATGGAGATTGCTGTGATTCACAGAGGAATCTCTTCTCCCCACACAGCCCCAGCTGCCTTTGTGTGGTATTGGGTGTCAGAAAAAAAATAATCTGCTCAGTTTCAGAGTTCTTCACTAGAAAAAAAAATATTTTTATTAATGTAGCCCTTTATAGGTCTTGTTTCCAGGCTGAAGCTTTTTGTTTGGTGGGTTGTTTGTTAGGTTGTTTGGCTGGTTGGGGTTTTTTGTGGGTTTTTTGTTTTGTTTTGGGTTTTTTGGGTACCTTTACAACTCACACCTGAATCTTGCTGTGAAAAACTTCAGTTTTGAATCAGGAGGGAAATCTAAGTTAAAATTACTAAAAGCTTCATGCAGTTTGGAAAGTGACAGCTTCTAATTAAAGTTGTTTTCCAATGGTGCTGAGGAAAGTAGTTGAGATTTTATTCTGTTTGGATAAATCTTTGCTTCGGAACTAAGAAAAATCAATCCACTACTCAAATTGGCATAAAAAAATATGTAGCCACTCTGATTAAAACAAAATGCAAGCTTTTCAAATTTATTTTACTAATATCTGATCATTGTTTCAGAAAAACTTGCTGGAAAGAACTATGTTTTTATTTTAGCAGGCGGAGGGTTGGATTAGCAGTAAAATCTGGTGAGTCAGGCACCAAATGGACATCATGAGAAAGTGAATGGCCACCCAGAAGAAGAGAAGTTATTTGGGTTTTTTTACTGGAGATTTAAAAGGTAAGATAGTGTTATAGCTTAATTATGCCTATACCTTATAACAAAAGAACAAAGCGGGTATCAGGTAAGAATAACAAAAACAGGAATTATGCAGAATTGTTAACATGGCAAAGCTGAGAGGAAAGACCCTGAGAGCAGACTCAATTTGAAAGGAATCCCCCTGGGGCATAAATATACACCTGAAAAGGGAGTAATGAATCTTGAAATGCTGGAAGTGTAAGAACATTGCCAAAGTTGCCCTTCAGCTGGGCACAGTAGTCCCTTGGCAAATTTACATCATATTTAGCTAACTGAAGTCAGCTTTGTGGGTGGGCTTCTCACACGTGTTAATGAGCTTTGACCTGTATCATCCCTGAAAAGGGAAAGAGGGTTGGCTCTTGCCCAATGTGCAACAACTGTTCAAAAATCTCTCATTTATTCTTTGGTGAGTGAGTACCCACTGCAGCACATTACATGACTCACAGGTGGCCCCAGCACTAAGCCATGCACTTAATGGATCACAACTGAGTGCCCCAGGAGCTGGGGGCTGGCTTCTGCAAAGCTTATCAGCCTCTCTCCTGTGACTGCCCACAACAGGGCAGATGATGTGAAGACCAGTGGATTAACTGGCTGTTGAATAGGAAAAAAGGTTGAGACTTCCCTGTGTTTAAATAAGTAAGGTGTATGTTTAGCTACACACCTCTGATTAGTGCTCTTTTCAGCTGGATAAAAATTTCAAGTGATCTATTTAGTGACCAAATACAGCTCACTTTAGTACTTAAAATGACGCACAGTTTCTCTAAATGCTTTGGAGAGACAACAAGGACAGAAAAAATGTATTTCAAGAGGAGAAATCATCCCTCCTGAAACCTAAAAAGTCATCCTGTATTCTCTGCTTTTTTATGAGCTATGTCTGGAATGAAGACAAGCAGACTTATAACCAGACAGCTTCTGCTAAGTGCCTGAAATCAAGGAGGTGTCACATTGCAAACACCTGTACAATTGCTGTCTGCTGTAATTTGTCAGCTCTGCTAAGCAAAGTGATTTTTCTTGTTTATATTGTGTAGTCTGCTTTTTCTAATATGGAACTCATATTATTTTCTCTTTGACTTCCCAAGGTAAGTAAATATCTTAAATCCTTTTTGATTATCTTACTATCAAGAGCCTTCCAGTTTAACAAATGGCACACTTGATTGAAATGCTATTCATCCTTCTTCCAGCTCATAATGAAAAGAGCTGGCAGAACTACCTGCAAAGGGCCTGACTCTTTCAACAGCCATGTTCCTCATTTAGTCACTTCTAACTTTTGCCAAACTTTAACTGACTGGACTGAAATCTTCAGTGGTAACTGTCAGGCCAGGCTCATTTTTTTTTCCCAAATGTCATAGGAAAAATATTTCTATTTCTCAGAATATACTTCTACACCACTGTTTTGTCCATATGCATTGTTTTGTCCCCACTGAGGAGAACAAAAAAGTCCAAATAATTCCATTAATAACACTAACTGTCTGTGAATTGGAGCAAGAAATGACATTTCATGGGGTGTTGCTCTGAGTTTAGACATGCATTCTGCTGTCCTCATGAAAACAAAAATAGATTGGGCAGAGCTATAAGCCTGTCCAAGACTGTCCCTTGGACATGCTAAGTAGCTGTGAGTTAGTGTCTAGTGCCAGACCCTCCATGTACTTTGTGTGTACAAGAGGGAGCCTTCCCTGCCCCCAGCTCTGCTCAGGGCTGCACGGCTTGGAGCAGAACTCTTGCTGGAAGCAAYGCCTGAGACTGCCTATCTTATTCTGCCAGTGCACCAACTACTGCAGATGGTGGGGACTGAGTAGCTCAGAAATAAGAAGACTGAACAGGAGCCACAGGGACTGAGAGGGGAAGAGGGCCAGAACACTACAGTAGGAGAGAAGGAGGATGGAAAGAGGAAGGTGTTGAAAAGTGGTTCAGGAAGACTGTTTTCCTTTAAAGTCAACACAAAATTACTAAGTAAAAAAATCCTTTGCACTGCAGGACCCACCTCTTTATGTATTGCCAGGATTTTTGGTTATTATTACATTTAATTGCCACATTTCCTTCCTTGTCTGCTTGGAAATGTCAACACACTTACATGCCTGTCATCTCTTAATGATGGCATCCTGATGATGTTTATCATTGTCAGTTGTGGCTACTGTTAAATACAGTGAATTTGGTTAGTTCTATACTCTTAATGATGAATGGTGTTCTCCTACTGAATTGCAATGTAGAGCTTGTAGGAAAAACTAAGAGACGGGAAACAGCAAAAGAAATCAATAGCAGGGAGACAACAGGCAGATTAAGAACAAATGAACAGACACCCTAAACAACTTTAAAAGCCTACCAGAGAAAAAACAAAGCCATGAGAACTAAGAGTGAATTAATTTTGACACAAATGCGGCACTCTGTCAACTTACTGTAGCACAAATAAAAACATGGACAACAGTTGACCTGACAAGAGACCTGGCTAGAAATAGAGCAATCAAATACTTGAATGCATTGCATATTAAAAGCTTCTTAAAAATCTGGATTTTGACAGTATTTATGTTTCATAAATAGAAAAAAAATTAGATTTCTCTCTGCAAAATTTTTACCATTTTCAATGTACAATGCAGGAATATCTTTCAAAATATATTGCTGGACACAAACTTCTGACAAATAGGGTATTTTGGAAGTTTAGAGTATCTTGAGAATTCAGCTGGCAGTTTGGATCCTTTGTGTTTTAAAGGATGCTTGCAACTGGCTTACCTGTGAGCTTCTGGATCTGCTCAAAACCAAAAGAGAAGTGGACCAGAGATGGAAAAGTTGGCAAATACCCACTGGGAATGACAAGATTGTTGTTAGGGGATGCAGAGATGCAGCTGGAATAGCAAAAGCTCAGCTGAAATTGAAACTGGTTAGAAATGTAAAAAACTCCAAGAAATGCTTCTTTAGGTACGTGGAGAGCAAGTGGAAACAGAAGGAAAATATTGGCACACTGTTACATGGGAGAGGTGAATTAGTCACCAGCAAGGCAGAAAAGGCAGCGGCTCTTGATACTTCCTTCACATCTGTCTTAAGAACACTGTTGGGCCCCAGGCCTTGAGAGCAAAATTCCAGCTTGATGCAAACAGAGACTGATCATTGCTGATGGAAGAGCTGCAAGTGAACTGTTACGGGATCTTGGCACTACAAATCCATGGGCCCTGACATTGCCCACCCGAGGGTGTGAGACACACTGGCTGATGTTGTTGCAAGCCTCTTCATAATCTTTGAGAAGTTGTGGAGATCAGAGGATAGATATCCCAGAAAACTGGGAGATAAAAGTGACAACCTCACCTACAAGAGGGGCTTAAAGGAAGATCTACAGGCTCTTTAGCCTTATTTCAGTCTCTGGGAAAGTGATGAAATGAATCCTCCTGGGGACTGTCATAAGTCAGATGAAGCACGTGATTGGAAAAAGCCAGCACAGATTCACCAAGGGCTTGACAAACCGGCCAAAGCAAATTTGCTTTTTGTGACAAAGTAACCTGCTTGGTTGATGGTGGGGGTGACCTGTGGACATTGTCTACCTGGACTTCTACAAGGCTTTTGATATGGTTTCCCATGGCCTCTCTTCCTAGAGAAATGCGTTTTAGCTTGGACAAGTGGTGTGTGTAATGGGTGGGAAACTGGCTGAGAGCTGCACCCAGGGTGGTGGTAAACAGCTCCTTCTCTAACTGGAAACCTGCCACAAGTGGGGTCTGCCAGGGATCCATACTGGGCCCAACCCTGTTTACAATCTTCATATGCTATCTGAACAATGGGATCAATTATATCCTGATGAAGTTTGACACTGATACCAAACTGAGTAGGGAAGTGAACTCTTTGGAAGGGAAAATCACACTGTAGGAAGACCTGTATAGCCTGGGAGAGCGGGCTGGCAAGAACCTCATGAAGTTCAACCAGGACAAGTGTAAGGACTTGCACCTGGGCAAGTATTCAAGAGTGCAACACAGGCTGGGACCTGCCTGTTGGTGGAGCAGCTCTGTGGAAAGGGACCTGGGGTTCCTGAGGATGACAAGCTCAGTGTAAGTGAGTGGTGCTGCTGGGGCACAGAGAGCCAGCGGGGCACTGAGCTGCATCAGCAAGGGCATCACCACAGAGACACAGAAGTCATTGTCCTGTCAGTGCTTGTCAGGACACACCTGGAACACGGTGCTCAGTTTTGGTTCACACTATTCAAAAAGCTGTGGACAGGCTGGAGAGCCATTGCTGACCTAATGATAAGTAATTTTTATGCTTTTAAATGTTGAAGTTGAGAAATGCTGTTGTTAAGACAGGATGTGACTTCAGGCAAATAATGAAAGCTCTACAACAATTTTGGAGAAAATTTGCAGCCACTAGCCTGTGTTTTGTAAAGCATCTGTATTACAGAGCTACTGGCTTTTTGGGGGCACCTACCCCAGATAAACCCTGGGGTGAGATGCTGTTCCATGGTCTTCAGCCATACCAGGAGGTTTGACTGTAGGTGGTATTTGCAAATCTTCCCTTCAGAAGCTGAGGATGATCACAGAGGATTTTTCTGCAATATCTATTTCTAGCAAACCATATTTAATGAGAAAAAGGATCTGCATATAAAAAATCTACATGTCCAACCTTCTTCCCTCACATTTGTCATCTCCTAAATGCTTTGAGTGTTTGAGAACTTACAGTTCCTCTGAGGATCCATGTGAGTGTAGGTATCAGCCAGCTTCTAGAAAGCAGCTGCAGAGGGCAGCTCCTGCCTTGAGGTTTTTTGGTTGGTTTTTTTTTGTCTTTTCCTCTTTTCATAATCTGTCTGTTCCCATGCTTAACAATGCAATTGTGCAACTCAGAGCTATGACCAACATAGAATTTTTGGAGGAAACAACACTGGCAGTACTCCTTCACCTAAGGACATGCATGTGTGGTAATGGATGAACTAAATGAACTTCCTGTGGGCTTTCTGACAACCTTACCTTTAACTAAACCTTCCTATGCATAAAGTGGACAGTCTGTAAAAAGTGTCATATGTAATCATCTCCTATTACCATCTGATAATTTCTACATACATTCTTTCAGAAGGGAAAAGGCAGTGGATGATGCCCATTGCTTCCCCCCAGCACATCCACACATTTTACAAACACAGTGGCATGCCCTTGCTGCTCAAATACAAATCCTGTTCTATATTTTTTTACGGATCTTGGAGTCCTACTGTCCTCAGCAAGTATACAGGTTCATTAAAGAAAAATCACCCTTCTCTACACTTTCATCTTTATTTAGCATTAGTCTGTTAATGGGAAAAAATATTTGATCATCTCTTGTATATGCATTGTATATTACAGCTCTGCTAACATATTTTTTACTGGTTTTGGCTGGAATAGAGTTCATTTTCTTCAGAGTAGTTGTTATGAGGCTGTGTTTTTGATTTGTGCGGGAAACAGCATGGATAATTCAAGGATGTTTTCCTTACTGCTGAGGAGTATTCACATAGAGTCAAGGCATTTTCTGCTTCTCACCCCACCTCACCATTGCTGGGGCTGGGAGTGCACAAGTTTAGGAGCTGAGTGGGGACACAGCTGGGACAGGTGATCCCAACTGACCCCAGGGATATCCTACAACATATGGCATCATGCTCAATATATAGAGTTGGGGGAAGAAGGAGGAAAGGGGGAACATTTGGAGTGATGGTATTTGTTTTCCCAAGACACCATTACTTCAGTCTTGCCCTCCTGGGGTGGCTGAACACATGGGAAGCAGTGAATTAATTCCTTGTTTTGTTTGCTTATGAGTGTGGCTATTTCTTTCCTACTAATCTGCAACGATTTTCACATCTTCACACGCCAGATTCTCTCCCTATCCTGCTGGAAGTAAGCAAGCAACTCTGTGGAGCTGAGGTTCTGACTGGGGTTGAACCACAACAGTTTTCCTTAATAGCTACATTAATATGTTTGAAATGGGTGAACACTGATGTGAATAAAAGTGAGCTGAAGATGGGAGCAAGAACACAGTTTTAGACCTGAAAAGGCATTTCTGCAGGTGATTTCCACTGAAGTCAGCACAAGCAGATTCCCTCTCTGTGCTAAGGAGCAGGGTTGCTAAATTCAAATATATTTTGAGCAAGTCTCCATGGATCACAGCACTAGAAATGATGCCATCCATAAAAGTCTTCTAAAATCAAATATGGGGATGTAAGGGTCTGGTCAAGAACTAAACTGCAAAGCTACAGTATAATAAGCAATTTAAATTTCATTATAATCTATTTAATTTATCTATCTACTGATTCCATGCTTACATGCCTTCCAATTCATTTTTATATTGCTGATTGGTCACCTAATTTCACACTGGCCTCTCTTCCTAGCAGAGGCTCCTTTTTGAAGCATAGCACACCTAATCCTACGCTTCAAGTACCTCCTGATAACTCTCTGTTTCCATTCTTTCCTAATGCAAACTCCTTGACAAAATAAAGCTATTCAGAAATTTCTCCAAGCAGGCAATGAAATGTCAAAACCCAGAACCTTTACTTGGTACCTTTGACCATAGAGTAGGATTCAAAATTCACTGAAATTTATGACTTTTTTCATTGTCTACTTAATTCTGCTTCATAAATGTGAATGTAGACATATGCATGTATTTAAATTTCAGACCACATATCAGTTGGAGAAGGTTTTTACCAATTTACCAGCCCTTGTGGATAATCTCCAGTGTTCATTGATACCAACACAATGACACAATGTGTACAATGTCAACAGCAGCTCTAAGAAATCTCTACCTGAAAAACATCTTTCCTAATATATATTTGATAAATCCAACAGCTGGCATCATTTTCACAAGCCAGTTTGCTGTTCATTAATAGAGTATTTCAGCTATTTTAATAGCAGCATATTAACAGCTACCTCCAAATGCCAAAATATAAAAATCTCGGAGCAGACATAAAGGACAATTACATATGCAATGAATGTATACATATGCTTAGAGAAGTCTACTGATAGAAGAATATTTCCACTGGGGAGGAAAACAAATCCTAACAGGAGAGCAGCAAGGTGTACTGGCAAAAATTGAGATATTAACTATTCCTTCCTGAGGAGCTTTTACTGGCTCAGTTAAAGGCCACAGTCCTGCTTTCCCCCCATGCACACCAAAACCAGCTCTACCAGCAAAAGAATTTCCTTAAGTCTGTTCTCACTGGGTAACTGGCATAGCATCGCTCCTCTTCAGAAGGTGAGAATTTGAGATTTGTTCATGAGACCACAGTCTGTTAGAATGGATACACCTGAAGTGAGGAAATATTTCACCCTTATGTAAGGAGATGGAGAGTCTGTGATTTAGGTGGGATTGAGCTCCAGGTTAAACACATGGGTTTAAATGTCTGCATGGGAACTATGTGTCAAAGCTGCCGTGGAGGTCTGGGGCCCGTTCATTTAACAAGACCAGCACCCCTATAGATTCCCTGCCAGGCACATTCAGCTCTCAGCTGTCATAATCAAAGAATGGAGTGTCTCACAAGTCTTCAGTCATTACGGCCAACCCAGTATGGCAATACTGCATGCCCCAAGAACACTTCAAATGGCATAAAGTACCTATTTGTAGGCAGGGGAAACCACTCCCTCTTGACACACTCAGTGACATTTATGGTACAATTGACTAAAGGCCGGTGTCTACCTCACTGAACTGGTCTACTCTCCAGGATCCATTGATCCTGGAAGTGGAGTAAATGCATCCTACATCTTGTACAAGCAGATTCTTAAGATAGGTGAACTGTTCTGCTGCTCAGTCCTACTTGCAGGGTTGGATACAGTTGTCCATATATAGGCATGAAATGCTGTTTGAGAAGATGTATCAGTAAGGCTGATAAATATTACACTGGACCTACCTTTCTGAGCAGCAGCTGGAGGCAATATAAGTAACCCAAAGGCATCTAAAATGGCTCCATGTGCTTCTCTTTGTGTGAGCAAATGAACCAACCATTTTTAACAGCCTGAAGAATTCTACAAAAACTAATTATATTTTTAATTATTATTTTAAAATAATAATATAAATATTTTAAATAATAAGTTGTTATTAATATTACCACTGCTTATGGAAGCTTCAAGAAGTTGTTCAGTTTGCTCACAACTTAGAATACTGGCCCTTTGTTACATCAAGACAATTAAGTAGGATCAGTCTTTTAAAGCAACCTTTCATCTTGTGGTACTCTCCTCTAACAATGGACCTATCTGCCCCAAAACTGATCTTATAAAGTAAGACATTTACAAGTCTCTGTTTCTACTTAAGATGGTGGTACAAAAAACCACACATGGCTGCTCTGTAGCTAAATGTCACATTCAGGTCACTCTACTAGGATTTTTTTCATTAAAGCATTCTTTAAAAAAAAAAACAAAACAAACCACAAAAAAACTCTAGCCAAAATTTGCCCTTTAAATTGTTAAACTTAGTACATTTCTTTTAGAAGTTAGTTATTCTTGTTGCAAGAATTTTCTCCTTGAAATTATAACTACTATGTGAATATGCCTTGCAAGCAATCTCCCAGTAATCATATTGTGCCTTTTAACTAAAGGTAAAATAATTTCAAAATTTTAATGACATCTCTCTGAGTTAAGTAAATGTTACACCATTATGATGAAAGTCAAACTGAAATACAAACACTAATACTGATATTTTACAGAAATTCTGAAACCTAAACCCACATGTGGTATCTGCATAAAAGATCAGTTTTGCATCTCCTACTTCCTAAAGCCTCTGGGAGCTGCAGGCTGAGTAATACATTTGGCTACTCAGGTAACACCTCAGGCCACAGACCAGAATCCTTTCATGGTAGATACCATAAAACACTGAGTAGAAAAACAACACTGAGCCTAAACAATAAATAGGAACTATGTGTGCAGAATCTGGAGAGGTTGAAGTAAGGATAAAGCTTCTGAGTGAAACTGTAAAGGATTGTCAAAGAAAGAATCAAAGGAAATAGTTACAGGCAAGAGAAGGAAGAAGTACACTTTTCACCTCTGTATCTACAGCTGACTATGGAACAAGAACAAATTGGTTTAGCTAACAAAAGGCTACAGAAGTTCAACTGAGGTCTGCCTGGAGAGGGTAACAAATTAGGGACATCACCTTGATGTATTTGAAGTAATAGAGTTTTATATTAGCGATTATATAATAAGAAATTTGCTCTGACATTATAATCATTTTCAGGCTTAGATTCCAAAGCAGAGCCCAAAAAAACCCTTGTTTCTTCATAATCTAATATCTAAAATGGCAGCAAGTTTTATCCCTAACAGACTGGCCACTTTCTCCTCCTTTTACAATCTATGAAAAATGTTACTGAAGCTCTCATATTTTTGCCAAGTTCATGAAAAATCAAGCTTTGTATTTCATCTGTCAAATATTTACATTCCATTAGCTTTAAATAATGTTCGGTATTCTACATATATTGTTTTCAACAAGCATGTACATTACCAAATGAATAAAAGTACTCTGGTTTTATGGAGCTCTTTCCTAAAATTCTTCAGTGCCATGCTCTGATGTTTGACAATCAAGAATGTGTTTGACATCTCTGAAAATAAGGTGGACTTAGATATGTCTTACAATGTCTACCCCCAAGTAATTTGTCCAGAAATATGCAATAAAGCGATGGGAAGTTACAGTTACTTTCATACATTATTTTTGCCCTAAAATTATGTATATATTATGGATTCAAATGCAGGTCTGTATCTGCCTAAAAACCTTGCGTGTTTGGATTTCCAGTTACCAACAAATACATGTAAACAGATTATTTTTTTTATGCAATAATAGAATTCAAAAGGAGCAGAAAAATGCCATGAAAAAGCTGTACTATCAATCTGATTTAAGTAATAAACATAAGTGAAAAATGCAAGTGATAGTTACTTACCTACGATGAGTAAGAAAACTACCACTGACATGTCCTGAGCCATCACATCCTGGTGTTGGACATGACATTCCTTCCGTCTTCACTGACTTCCAAGAGAACTGTGAGCCATTTAGGTACCCATCCTTTTGCCTTTTGGCAGCAAGAGGACACCCTGATGCACTGCGATGGGATGCGTATTTTCCAGTTATATGACCCTGACCATCACAGCCAGGAACTGGACATCTGTATAGACAGACAGACAAGGTAAACTTTACTGTCTTGCCATTATATAATACCTGGTAGCCTTTACAACAAATTCAAAATAAACCTGACATGAAAAGGAAAGAATAATCCCACCCTGTGGTTCCAAAAGTAGTCAAGATACCCTGTAGTGGGTAAAATTACAAGCAGAACTTGACAATTTGAAGGAAAAAAAAGTTCTTTGATAAATTCTAAGGAGGCTAGCCAGTAGATGCAGTCACAGCTGTTGACATTATGTAATTGCAACAAAAGGACTGAGATATATATTTGAATTGCAGGTGTTTATCACAGTAAATATCACAGTGGAATAGAAATATTGGCTACTGAGCTCTGATCAGCAGTGAAATTGCCCGTAAAACCCCTATAAGCATAAAATACTACATAGTATAATTCTTGGTACATTTTATTTATAGGTATGGAACCCAAAGAAGACTTGTCTGAAGTCATGAAAACATGTATACACAGTTAGTTATGGTGTGATCAGGGCAGCTCATTAGAAATGCTGACCTCCTTTAACCACTCTTTGAATAGTTATGATGATATAAAACTATGTGCTATAGCCCAGAGAGCAATGAAGGCAGCTCTGTATTTGTCTGATGGTTTTCCTTACTTGGCAATCTCCTCACACATTTGCTCTGTATACTGCTCTGTATACTCTGTATACAAATAACCAAGGTTAGAAGGAACAGGTTAGAATCTTCAAAGTGAAATTTTTAAAGAAAATTATGTTGGCTTTTTTTTTTTTTCAATGTGTTGCTATGTAACACACATCTAAACTAAAGGCTAATTACTTCACTGTTTGTGAACTAAAATATTCCTGCAACTCTTCACTGAGGATCTGGTCCTGAATGGTCTAAGCAGCCACTAAATCCACCAAGTTCAGCGGCCACTGATATCAGAGTGCCTTGCAAAAAGAAACCAAGACCTACACATAGGCATTTGTTTCTTTTGCAAACTGAACAATCAGATTTGTTGCAGCAATCTCATATAAACACTCAATTCTCTATTCCCATAACTACCTTTATTTAGCGTGTATGGTTTGCTTACTTGTAATATGCAAATATGTTTAAGGGGTTTTTAGAAGATAAAGATCGAAGTGATTTTTTTAACATAATGTGAAAATGATGAATTTAAAACTATTTCTAAATTGCAGATAATTGTATCCTTGGCTAATGCTGTGTCTAGTATCTGCTGAAACAATCAGCACAGATACTAGATTTGCTCATAGATATCAATGTGGTCATCTGCCCTTGGATAACTATCACACAATAACATTTATGCCTTAAAACCTCTGAAGATAAATCTTATAAGATAAGATAGACCTTATAAAAGATAAAAAAGCCCTTTGAAAATATTTGTTCTCACCTAATTGGCTCTTGATCTTCTTTGTCTTCCTTGCTTTGTGCTATCCTGATTCCACTTTTCTTTGCTCGCGGACAGCCTGAAAGACTGTGTGAAAGAAAACATTTTAGAATGCAATTTCTCATTCTTGGGTACTTCTATCCAAGAAACTGGCAAAATAGGCAATCCTGCCCAGTTTCCACAATCAAAGCTCAGGTGGGTTATATGAGAGCTGCAACAGCCACCACAAGGGGGGATCCATGCGTGTGGGTCTGTGACACAGGACAGGACTGCCAGTGCTGAGCACACCCCAAACACAGGAACCCCAGGAGTCAGGGAATGCAGCTCTTAAACCCTCTGCCTAATAATTCCTTCAGCTGCCTCAGCAGCAGCACTGGCATATTTAAAAGGAATAGAAGCCAGTGCTTCAGGCTGAGACATTATGTCCTCTATGTCTGAGAGAGATGGAAGAATAGATAAAATAGGAGTATCTCTTCATAGGACTAAAGATTTATCTCAGGAGCACATTAGTAACATTATCAAAACTTCCCAAATATCACATAACAATTCTATAGAATGATTGAATAAAAATGTGACAGAGCTCAGAGCTTTCAATGCCTTCTGGAGAAGGGGTTCAAGTGCTCAGAATTCATCCAAACAAAAAGATTTGGTAGAGACAAAGTTATATATTAGGCTAAGCAATCTTATATGTAATTAAAGACTGAAAATGGTGTTTTCAACTACACAAGCTCATCTTCCCTTTGCATATGAAAAATTCATTATAGAAACCACTTAGTATACTTGACAATGACCTTAACAGATTTTTAAAGATTTTTTTAGGTAGTTGATATCTGAGGATACAAGTATGTCTATAAAAAAAATCATTCTTGGTCCTCTATTTAAATGTTATGTCCATCTTAATTATCTACATTTAAAAAACAAATCCATCAGCAGAACACCTTCAAGTGTTGACACGAGAAAGAAGTGTCACCAAAGAAAAAATTCCCTAGAGAAAGAAACAAAATAGAAGATTAAATTTTTGTTTTCAGCATGAGTGTTGTGTAGTAGGTCCTGTCTTTGTGAAGAAGAGACAGAAAGAGTGGTAACAAAATTTTCAGTTATTTTGTCTTGTCTAAACCAGTGAGGCTGAGGGGAAGAAGCACACAAAAAGGTGATGCAATCACAGACAGAATTCTGTGTTTGAAAAAGAATGGACAAAATCAGAGTTTACATGCTGCAAAGTCATAAAAGTCAATTAAAGAAAGAGAGGAATGCTGGCACAGAATATTGGACATAGTGCATTATCTAGAAACTTTTAGTGAGACGTCATGACTACACCTGTAGTGTTAAATAGAAGGCACCTAGAACTGCTGCTTTGACCCAAGACCAGAAAGTTCACATTTGTACAGCTAAGCTCTCTATCTCTGTAAAGCAGGACAGCTAAACTCATATTGTTTGTAAATAATGATCTGAGTCCCAAATCATATCTTAGAACTGCCTGGGAGACTTTTAATGGCCAGGGGTCATGTCAGTACTAGTGGAATAGGCATCTGCATTCTGATAGGTGGACCTGTGCTCTCATCCCATTTCATTTTCCGTTTTAAATGCAATAAACTGCTGATTATTTGAGCTTGCAGAGTGGACACCAAAGTATCATAGTTCCTTGTGTACAAACTAAATCTAAGAAAGCTTGTGGCAATTAAGAACATTTTTCTTCAAAAGTAATAATGTTGTCTGTAAGAAGGAAGTAGGAGGAAGAGAGTCAGAGGGATCCAAAATAAGAGGAAGCTGCCTCTGGGGCAAGAGAACAGTCCTGGAACTGGCTGGTTCACTGCCTGATACACAAACTGGTCTGCAGAAAGTGAAGGGGAGGGGATGGGAGTTAAAGATTCCTCTCCTTTATCTCTGAGAGTAGCTGTACTCATTGTGTGAGAATAATCAGAATCTGCATCTGGAAACTACAAAGCTAATAGGAATTCCTCAGAAAGCAATACTTTTTTTAGTAGGTATACAGATGGTATGCTTGTAGATGGTGACATTTTCATAAAATCTGAACAAAGAATTTCTGCCTTGACTAATGATTTAAAGCTTTCTACCCATTGAATCAATTTAATTATCACCTACTTACTGGTATTTTGGTGCATCATCTCTCTGGATCTTTCTGTTCTGGTACTATGATTTATTAGAAATTTCTAAGACCTTTCAGGTCCTCTAAAAAGACATTTCCAACAGACAGTATCTGAGGCTGTGAGTAATTCATTTTTCTTCTGATAGTGGATTCATCAAGAAAACGTATGTCAAGGACAAGCCTTTGTTTTTTAATTTTTTTATCCTGTAATAGCCAAAGCTATTACAAGATAAGCACATTACTTCATTTTTCTATGACTTTAATTCCTCATATATGAAGACAAAAGACAAGGAGGGAAATTCAACAGCAGTGCACGGTGCTATAACTTCTTGCATAAATTAAAGGGGTGTGCAGAACTGCAGAGTTATGGCAGAGTTGAACCTGCCTCATGTATGCTTGCTGTTGAGCAGCCATTTTAAACACTGATGATACCCAGCCAGCTCAGCAGCCATTTAGGAGAGAAGTCTGTCATTCCTTTCCTTCTGAAACTGAGAGGGTTTCAAGTGATGGTGTCAAATACAAACAAAAATGCTAATTCAGATGCAGGCAGAGCTAAATGCTAATTTTCAATCTGGGAATTAGAAAGCCCAACTGACAACATGCTGTGGGGTCTTCCATGCTTAACAGCTCCAGATTTAGGCTACTGGTTTGCTGCCCTTTGAAAGCACTAATTTTGCCAGCCTTCGCACCTCAGAAATGGCCTTGACACATGTCATGATCTGAGCAGGGTAAGGCTGGCTCTGTGCAAATGTGACAGGTCTCCTGAGGACATCTGTGGATTTAAGCGAAGAAAATGTTACTTCATGGATTACGTGTCAGTGCTTCTGTGCCTGCAGGCAGCTGAAGACATGGGGGTGCCAGAGGCCTTTTTGCAAGAGAAATGAAGGAATTAGTGGTCAATATAGTCATGGTGGCATTTCAAAAGGCTGAATGTGTTGCATCTCAATGGACTGGGCAAATTCCAGATATGTTTGTTTTGCAGAATAAATTTTATATCTTTATATGTGATTTACTATGATGTACAGTCAAATGAACTTGGTCCAGCAGTCATCTGCAAAAATACAAGAATGTAACAATTTATAGACAAAGGTAGATAACACTGTTCAACTCATGGTCCAGTCCTTTAGTGGCCAGGACACAATGAACAAGGAAAAGTTTAAAAAATGAATCAGGGTTTAGCGATTCTCCCCTACCAACCTTGCCAGCTTTTAAGTTTCTTTTTAGTAATATTTTTCTTCTGCATTTTCACTCTCTCACCTGCTTTTATTTAAATAGATGGTCAAAACACATAAATAGCTTCCCTGAAGTTGGGGTAGAGTTATAAGAAGCAAAATGCTGGTAGAGTGGTAGCTAATAAATTTATATATAGTTAAGTGTAGTTCTAAATTTAACCTTAAATTCTTCTGAAAGCATGATTAAATCTCCTGAATCATGTAAGTGCTTTTAAAATACTTATATCTTCTCCTTTATAATGTTTTTTGTAATCTTGATGTTTAATGCTGCATTACAGAAATTGATATTGTGATCTTTCATTTTCACAGCATGTAAAATATAGCATGTTCCCAATCTTATTTTATTCATGTTTTGGCTTAGAACTGTTTGCTGCTTTTAGTGGGAAAATGCTTAAACTAGGAATTCATGTATTATAGCCAATTGTAAAACTACAAGGACTTGGTGAAGAAAGCAAATATCCAGACTCAACAGTAGTAGTCTGAGTGGGAGTAAAGAATCTTTACAAACACAAGAGAGGTAGACTACACTATTATTCCCTATTATTCTTTCATTAAACAGTGGATAGATATTTACAAAATATGGCACACGCTTCTCCACTTATTTAGTTCTCAAATAACCACTGAGGAATTCCTAATAACACAGCATTTATACCATTACCTCTGCAGCATAATTGATCAATATCCTAATTAGTAAATGAGAAGTATTTTTTGGTAAAATTTTAGTTAAGGCAGCTTTCATCCATAAATTTCTTTTTCCATTCTTCTGCTTGATGAAGTACAAAGTGTTGCAATTTAAGAACAAGCCAAACTTTTTTCTGAAATGTACTAACAAGACCGGTGCATATTAGATAAAAGAGGTATTTTTCCACTCTGATTAAAGCTGATAAGGAGATCTGGGAGAGGAGGTAAATAATAGGGTCCAATTTTACATTTCAGGGAATATGGAGTGAGTTTGGAAGAGACTGACACGAACATTCAGGAAATACAACTTGTGGGAAAAAGATGCAGGAGTAGGATTTGAGTCCAAACTGTGAAGAGTTAAATTGTTCAGAAAGTAAAGCAACAGAAACATGAACGCTGAATTGCTTCCTCAGGCTACTAGAGAAGGCAGAGAATCTGAATTTGTTTTGTATAAAGATTTTGGTAGATATTAGCAAAAATATTCCTACCTATTCGGGTAGTGAGTCATGCTGAAGCTGAGAAACGTTATTCATTAGTGGTTAATGAGTTAGACCAAGGTATGTCTGTGCAGCAGTCAATCCTACCTCCGTATTCAGAGAGTGAAGTTAGGTCAGTTCAGGCACCTTCTAGCCCTGCAGTTATGTGATTTAAATAACAAAACCTTGTCTTTACATACCTTCGATGAGAAGCATAATTTCCAGTAATATGCCCAGAGCCATCACACCCAGGGGTGGGACACCTAGAATAACAATGGAAGAGACACCCAGCAGTTACTGACAGGAAAGATATAACTGCCCATTTAAAAATATTCATTGGCTCATCCTTGTTTCCTCAGGTGCCAGCCTTTGGGACTCCTAACCATTGCTATACTTGAGCTTAATTCCACATCAGAAACAAACATAGTTTTCCATTTACAAAATGTTTTTGTTTGCTATTCCTCAGATGCCCACTCCAGTGCTTCCTGGATATCTCAGATTAGTGGAGATTTCCCAGCAATCCAACATCCCTACACCACCAGGAATGAGTAGGTTGACACCAAGAGGACTATTCCCATGGTGAATGCTTGCGTAGTGGCTAACATTGCAGTGAGTAATTTTTTTTTTCCACTGGAGATATTGCTCTAATGCCACTGCACAGTGTCACACATGAGGTGGCACCATGAAGAGACTCCTTCACCTCTCCATGAGGCAAAGGAAATGCCTAAGAAAAAGGAAGTGTGTAGACAGGGAAGTAATGCTGGCCTCTTGCAGAGAGATGGTAACCCACCCAAACAGTCCCAAATACCAAGCTATAGCACCAGACAGAAATGGTACAGCCTCAGTGGAATTTCCAATAGTGGAACAACATTAGAGCCATCAAAGAAAATGGATGGATTTTTCTACACTGCAAAGATGATTGTGACTATCACAGAAAAAGCTACATTATAATGCTAAGTAAAATCATTAGCTGGTATTTGAACTGCTACACTAAATCACAGAAAAGACAAATAATTAATTTATATGCATTTTACTGAACATCCAAATGCTACATGAATTCCAAAAAGTCACTTTTCTTCAGACTGAGTTTTGAATTTTAGCTGTGCTATTTAAAGCTTCATTTGGAGAAAGCATTCAAATTCAAAAAAGCTTGCTCACAAATTCAGATGTTGCATGCTAAAACATCAAATTTCCATAACACTGAATTTTTCCACTATTTGAATCAGGAGTTCATGCAGACTTTGGCATTCACCCTTTAGTTACATGTGTGCTTTCCTCAAAGTTGGTCCAAACTGGTAAGCTTTTATTTCACAAGGTTTCTACAGAGACTTGAACATTTCTTAAAATCAGTAATTAAGCAACCCAGAGTTCAGTGCTATGGAGTTGTCATGTTCCATTAAGCTGAATTTTAGCTGTTTTAAGCTGGTAAGCATTACCCACTTCTGAGGAGCTCAGCAGGGCCAAACTTCAAACATGATTATTGCTACCTTGAAAGACATAAATTAAACTGGATCGTATTCAATGAAGTTCCCATATAATCTTCATCTGGACTAGTTCAGTTATTCTATAGAAAACATCAAAATATGTTTGCAGTTCTCAGATGTTAGCTGGTAAAACTCATGGAATTCCTTACAACACTGAGGTTTCTCTTCTCCATCCCAAACAGGCTGTGCACCGTGGACTAAAAATCTAAACAATGTGCTTAGAGACAATTCTCCTTCTCTCTTGCTTTGTCTTTACAGGACCAAATATATGACCGTGATCTTGCACGAAAGGTATATTAAGATGGCTCCTAAAGACCAACATACAGATTGACATCACACATCAATCTTTCTGCTTATACAAAGATAAAGCCCATAATTTCTGCATAGATCCTTCTGATACCAATTAGGAAAAACTACAGTCTTTGATAAAGGAGTCATGACTCAGGCTGAATGCCTCTTACCCCTCATTCTTTGTTGTGGTTGCACATGACTAGCATAAACTTTGGTTATTTCTTTAAAAAAATAAGTACTCAGGGCACCTAATCCAAAGGGTCTTATAATCTAAGCACTCTAAATCTATATATATATTTATACTCAAATTATTTAATTTTATTTTTAGGCAAATGTTTTGATTTACAGATCTTCAGAGAGACAATCTCTTGCTTTGTGTGTTTTTTTCTTTTTTTTTTTTTTTCATGCTAGGCAGCTTCAGTGGTCTCCAATGCCTATTTCCATCAAGACTAGCTGCATCACTGGAGCCTGACTAAAGCTTATAAAATGCTGAATCACAAGATATGGGGATAAGAATTAATTAAAGGAATTTACTGCATTTTGACTCTACATGTCCATGGCATTTAAATGAATAAAGATAAAAACAGAGCCATGGGACTATTCCTCTGCAGTCTGTCTCAGGTACTACAAGGATTTTTTCTTTATGAGCCCTTGATTTGAAGCCACCATTTTCCTTCCCAGACTTTCTATCCTTTTGAGAATAAGCCATTAGCAAAATGGAACAATAGTTTTTTTTCATCTTTTCCAAGACTTTTTGTTACAGGCAGCATGATTAACAGTGTCTTAACAAAAAGGATTTATAAGAAGCACCACTATATCCCATTCATCAGTCTTAAAATAAGACCATTGCACCTCAACCATCTCGACAGTCTCACACAATTTAAAAACTGGCTTATTTCTGTATCATTAAAAAAAATATATATATATATATAGCAACTGAAGCTAAAGAAGAAGTCATCCTTTCGTAAATTGTAAATTGAATTGAGTATCTTCAAAAATGACTTTGCACAGTTCATATAAGTTTAAAAATGTACTTCTGATTAAACCAGATGAGACCTTTATGTTGGCAAAGATTTCAGAAAGACCTTTCAAATTTTGATTTTGGCACTGTAATATTTGTTTTCAAATCTTGTATGTTTATATTTACCTTCACGTGACAGATGAAATGAGAGTTTAGTGCAGTTGGTAAAAACAGTTTAAAACTCTGGAAGACTAATATTTCTATGGGAAATGTTCTTAACAGTGTGACACATAGGATGCAGATATGCAGCAGTCTGTTACAACTATGAAGCTATTACAATAATTACCTGCTATCCTAAACAGATTAGAGTTCTTGCGCTATTGGAATTGGAAGTCTGTATTTTCCAAATACCTGAGCATATGTAGGACTTGCATATACCTTACTACTTTGCTATAACTTATTACATTTATGACTTAATCACATGTCCAAACAACAGTGACAGAAAAATGTATGCACTGCTGTAAGAGGCAGGAGATGTGAAACTCTTTGAAAATGACTATCAGAGTATGTAGAAAAAGAGAGCAGCAGTTTTCCTTGCTTACTTAAAGTAAATTTAATTTGGCAGGATCAGAAACTCATCTGTAGAATTTACATAATAGCTTATTGTAGCACAGGAAATACTTTAGTACTGTAATGAGGGAGGTGACAAAAGGAATTGACTCTGTGAAGAGTGAAGTTCAGGACATAGAATACTAGCACTTCACTACAAATTCAGGGTATCCAGTAAAAGAAAGGGCTTGTCAGGGAAGGGGAATGCAGTTAGCAGTGCCTTGATGTCCCATTCATTTCACAGATCATCCCACAGAAGCATTTTTGGGAAAATAAGCAGAAGCAGGAAGTAGGGCAGGCAGCAGAGCAGCAACAGCTGTGGCAGCTGGATTCAGTATTTGGCTTAGATTCAATAGCAGAAGAAAAAAGGGTGAAAGATAAATTGAGAATACACTTGAGGCCTGCTACTGATTCTTCACTGTGGGAAGACTGAAGGTGTACGGAAATTAAAACAAACTTCTGTCAGCTTCAAGAACTTAGGGAGGTTCCTGGAACTGGGGAGGAAATGGATGCAATGCCCAAATGAGCTCTGGGAGGATTTTTCCAAATGGCAGTGGTTAAAAGTTTTGTTGAAACCTCAGCTCACAAGACTCCCCAGCTCTCACCAGCATAGGGCACTAAAGACCCACAATTAAATCGATATTCCTAGGCTTTTATCTAGGTCTACAGGAGCAAGATAAGCTTACATGTAGGGTACATACTTAGATTTACAGCTTACTAGCATGAGAGCAAATAGGGTTTTACACAAAGTGCAAAGACAGAACTGCAATAGTTTTCTACTTATTACTGTGTATGACTTTGGTTGACTTACTTTTTCAAATTATTTTAAAACATAAATTAGATCCAAAACATAAGGACATAAAAAAGTACTTCAACATTTTTATTTTTGCGCTAAGGATAACAGTTCCCACAGAAAAGAATTAATCCAACAATTTCTCACACTGGCCAATTGCAATGAGTTCCCACAAAATACCTTTCATGACCCATCATCAGTAAGCTGATGGATCAGCACAAAAGACTGATGTTACCTTTACTGTTTCGTTTACAACACTTAGTATCAGCTATGTTGTGCATCCAATCTTCCCTAGGGAACACACAGTAGTCTATGAGAGAGAATATCCTATAAATCACTAATTAACTATTTAAAACAGATGTATATAGCAAAAGAAAAAAAATCATATTGAACAGGGGAATAAATCAGGAAATTGTGCAAAATTCAGAATGGTCCTCCATAATGTTCCACACTGCAAAAGAACTGTGATTAACAGGAAATTATATCTTTCCTATAGTTTTATTTTGACCATGCTGTCAATCTCTGTAGTAGAGGTGTGATTTTCAGTCGAAGACTCAGAAAGGCTAGAAAAATATAATTGTTTCCTGTGGGATTTTTTCATAGCAGAATGTAGATTTTTTTTATTGTCTGGTGGTTTCCATGTATTTGAGATTCTGTTTTATTTGACTGAATCACTAGGAATGGAATTCATAGGTTGGGAGGCTGGAACACATTCACAGTAATACTTGCATTTCTGTTTTTTGTCTGAAGATCTGAGACTATTTAAAAAACATTCCTGCATAAAAATCTCGCAGTACTGCTTTGGAAAAGGGAAGGATTTGGCAGAGGAAAATTGGACAATAAAGAGTCTAAATTACTTTACACAGAAGAGGAAAATATGCTAGAAGTATAGATTCTTATTCACTGCTCTGTTCCCAGCTAAAAAGCTATGTGTCTTCTGAAACTACATATAGATTCATACACAAATTATTGTGGGTTGTTTTATTTTTTCTAGAGAGGTAATCCCAAAACAAAAGGTTAAAAAAGTAAAATGGTCGAAACTGTGTTTGCAGTTCCCTGAACTGAATATGTGAGAGAGAAGAAAAAGAGAGGGCAAGAAAGGGAAGGGATGAGATGAAGCTCTGTCAAATTAAAAACTGGATTTTCTGTGGAGTATAGTAGGTTGATTGTGTGTGTATTCCTTTATGAATTTGAGGGCTTTTCAAAAAGTACAGGTTTACAGTTCTTGACAAACAAGTCCTCTTTTTAACTAGCTAAGAGGCCAAAAGAGAGAACAAACTTTTCTCCAGTTCCTTGCTATGCCAGTCACACTAACCTGCAGAGAGCACTCCAGGGTGATAAATAAGATCACGAACAGAGCTGTGTGGTCCTCAGTACAAATTTTTGGCCACAGGTGTGTCAGTAAGAGCCAGTATTGTGGCTACTGGTATGAAAACACCTCTTTAGCAGGAGCTGGACAGATAGCAACAACTCATTTGTCTTTACTCTTCTGAGTAGTCAGACAATGCCTCCCAGCCATTACTGTTCTAGCCAGATCTGTGAAAGCAGTCTGAATATGTAAATCTGCAAAAATCTTATTTTCAGTCCCAGGTATCGGGAGATTGTCAAGCTCTAATTAAGTATGTGAAGTGGGAATGCTGCTGATTCTCTTCCTCATGATGACACAGAAAAGCTGTTGCCTGTTCTAATTCCAGTAGGAACACAGATATTTTCCATTTTAATCCTGTTGTCTTTTATTGTCTATTTTTTACCATAGCATTTGATTTTTGAATGATACTTTCTTTTGATATCTAGACCAAAACCCTCTACCTACACAATCTATGAATTTGCAATGAAATAAAGTTTTGTTAGGATGGATTTATTTTCCCTTAATTTTCCTCAGAGAGGTGCATATCTACATACTTCTTCACTCTATTTCACTCCTTCCACTTCCCTTCCTGGTGCCTTTCACCCTGTTTTCAATCTGCTATCCTTTTCCTCCAGTGAAGCAAGAACCTCCATTTACTTTTGCTGCTTTGCTTCTATATTCCTCTCCAGCATTTCTCTGCTGCATTTTACTCCCTCATTTCTTAAATCCTTCTTGTCTCTTCTTGCCTCTTTAACATTTTCTCTCTCTCCCTTTTGCTTCTTTTTTCCTCTGTTCCCTTTGGCTGATGCTTTCAAATCCTGTTCTTCCCTCATCCTTCTTCCTTTCATGATCTCTAATAACCTTGAAGTCGATGTTTCTTTCTTCTTTCCTCCTTCCTCTTTGTTGTTTTTTCCCATTATCTTTTCTTTCATCACCCTTGTTGTCCTCCTGCTCGTTTCTCCCAGCTGATTTTATCATTCCTGCTGTCTGCATTGCTTGTGGTCCTCTCACATTGCTGAAATGACTGGCTACACATTCTGCCCTTGTGTCAGAGGAGAAAGTGCTGAAACCTTAATACAGAATTTATCGGCTGTCAAGACTCAATGAGTCATTTTAAGTATCTTGCCCTCTTTCATTTTTATTGAAGTCCTTGTGAGCTTTATCACTGGCTTCAAAAAGAACAGAACCAGGCTAACACTGGGCACTTCTGGAAATTGCATTCAGAGCTCATTTGAGCTCATTTGAATTGGTTCAAGAGGCAACATAAACTCTATGGGACAGTCATGAAGATAATTAATATTTCAGGAGATTTTACATCTCTGGTTTCATCTTCAAGGCTAAACTTAGGCATCAGTCCTCACAAATGTACCTATAATGACTGTGCAAAGTCAGACCTCTATAAATATCAGTGTTTCATAAAGATGCATTGTAATCCAGAAAAATTAAAGAAGTTAAATTTCACAGAACTCACAGAAGTTAGCATAATATGCTAATTATTTTCTTCTATTCTAGCTAGGAGTATTTAAGCACAGAAATTTAGTTATAGCAAAATTGCTAAGTATCACTTTTCCACATGTAAAATACTGATAGCATTTGTCTCTTAGCAGAATGCTACTGATATGACAGGTCTCACTGGAGGTAATAGGAAAATTTAAACGCCAAACCCAGAGCAGATATAAAGGAAGAGGGTTTCAGGAAATGACAAGAGCCAGCAAAACCAAAAAAATTGTGGAAGGCCAAATGGGTGAATTTAAAAATAAAAATCTTTTTATCATCTTGTCAGGGGTGTTTTTGGCATTGGATCCAACGCAGTTCCAGTGAGAGTGGGCAGGAGAGCAGGGAGATCCAGACAAGGATCGCTCCTTGTGGGGCATTACTGAGCTTTCTCAGAAGACATTGGGAGAAGTGCAGGTTGGAGATTGAAAAGAAGCGTAGAATGGAAAGATTTGTTGTTGCCATTTTCACTGTACAGTGTTTTTATCCATGAAGGAATAATGCCAGGCCTATGGAGCTAGTCCAGACATGAGACTAAAATAATTTTGGCTGACAGGCTTCATGGAGTAACTTCAGTCTTTTATCTCTGCAGAGAGATTGCTCAGTCTCTTTCTCTTTGCCTCTAGAAATCCCCAGCAACTGAATGGTTCTGAGCTGGGGTGTGCTGACTGCATTCTCCTCTCCTTAGGTACAATTTAATTAATTCCCCGATTTTCTGCATGTACTACTTTTTCTCTCCTTAGCTGCTGCTATTATCTGTACTGCATTCCTGCATTTTTTGAACCATGTGGGGGTGAGAAAGAACATGATATGTTTTTTAGTTACACATTTTCCTATAAGCAGCATAACATGCATCATGCTGGCACATAAAATATCGCCGTGCACTCAAATGCACAGATACACACAATGGGTTTAAATTAATTATATTGCTTTAGAAAAAATATTCCTGTGCCCTCCATTACCACCTCTGCATGCTGCCTCTTTTGCTACCAGTCAGGACTTCCCAGCTTCTCAGCAGCAAGTGCCATGACGTGCTGCCCGCTGTTCTCACATCTAGCATCAGCACATACCCCCTTAACATGCCAGTTGCCGAAGGCAGGGTATGTGCCTAATGTGAAATAGCTTCTGTGCACTACCCAGGGGGTGCTCTGTGCTCAGAAGCTGCCAGGGGGAAGCTGTGAATCAGTTCTCCCCCGGGCACCTTGCCCACGCTTTCTCTCCTGCCAGCATCGCCTGCCTTGGAGGCAGCACCGGGCAGCTGCAGATCCCCTCCCTGCAGCACAGAGCACTTCCTGGCACCAGGGATGAATCAGTTCCAACATATGCAAATTCAAATGTTCATTTCCAAACAGCTCAGCCTTTGGAAAAAAGCTTCATTTATATGTGAAGGAATAACATAAAAAGATGGAGGTACAGAGAAAAATGCAGAAGACAGCCTTAAGAGAACATGCCCTACAACTAGGAACAAAGCCATGCAGATTCTCTTTTCTCCTAACAGCACTGCTGTAAGCCTGGGTTAAAAAAAAAAGGCAAAAAAACTCCCCTCCCCCCCAAAAAAAAAATCTGCCCAAAAAACCCCACATGGGTTTTCTTCAGTGAATTTATGTGGACACATTTGTCTCTGAAGAAAAATGTCTTATTCCTGGTTAGTCTATTAATATGGGAACCACTAAGCCTCTCAGCCACTCAGTCACTGCACAGCAAGATTGGTCCAGGTTTGCAGAATAGCCAGTGACATGATTCCTATAGCTCCCTGCATGTGGGTTCAAGTGAAGCACTTGAAGACAGTTAACGCAGACATAGTATTTGGTATTGTCCTTAAAAGATGTCTTCCAAAAGCTCATATAACCAGCCTAACTTTTCTGTTTATGATGAAATTAAGAGCTTTAGTTCAAAATTAAATTAAAATTAGCTGAATGTTGAGTACTTTGAAAATTCACTCTTTAAAGTAGATAACTTTTCCCTGATAAGAATTGTACGCTATTGTCAGTAACCTGCTTGTTACCGCGAACACCTTAAAATTATCAATATATTAATTATTGAATTTTCATCTCTATGCTGCTGCCTCTCCCATGCACTGCTCTTTTGTGCTTTGTATATCTGGTCCTAGGTGAAGCAATTAGCAGAGGGTCTGATGGGCACTGCAGTGTGACCTTGAAGCTGTCACTTCCTGTCAGTTTCCTGGAGGTTTGGAATGACTTCAAAATCTATGAATCTGGAATACTTGAAAAGGTCAGCATCACAGGAAGGAATGATGAGAAAAGCTATCAGACTAGGATCACTAAAAGCAGAGGAAAAAAAGATTACCAGATTTCAAGTAATCTGTGGCCCTAAGAATCCACTGAAGCTGTTGGTAGGAGACTGGCACAAGCCAACGTTAGCCATTCCTTAGCTATTCTGTTTATCTGTTTCCTGTTCAACTTGTGCATGCACAAACAACAAAAAGAAGGATTCCGTAAGATCACAGGAGGGTTGGATCAAATGTATGGGGGAAAAAAAAGGCCGACTGGCAAGGAAGGAAGGAAAGAAAAAGAGCATGAAGAAAGTCCAATTAAATGTACTTCTTCAAAATGGTATATCTAATACAAGCGAGAAAGATCAAGCTTACAAAAAACTTCTAGACGTATATAATCATGAAAGAAGCTAGAGTCCTGCCTCTAATGTGAGCTCTCTCAGCATAATGGAAAAGCTATAAATCAATAGGATTGTAAACATCTGTGAGCTCTCTGGGAAATATATCCTGAGCAGCATGAGGGCTAAGATGTTTGCAAAAAAACCCCAAGCCCATTAAAATAATCCAAGTGACAAAAAATGTAATGGGCTGGGATTTTCTTCACTAGTAACAGCCTTTTCTTATACTCCTGTTTCAAAAGAGTAATTAAAAAGATGATTTGCAGTGCACATTCAGGAAGGTAAGGTAAAAGCAATAGTTTGGTGTAAAATGTTTAGGTGACTTATTGCATCTTAAGGCTGAGAGTTGTTTTGCTCCACGTGCAGCCACTGCATTTTGCTCATCAGTAACCTTGAGAAGTGCTATTGTAGCACAAAGTTGCTTACACTGGATGGACTTTTACATGTTTTCTGCATGTTTGTGTTTCTCTCTGGGAATATATATCATCCAGCAACAGGGACAGACTAACATTTGTATAAAGGGAGCAAACTCAAGAGTTTTGCTTTCCCAGACAGATAAAGCAGAGATACTACTTTCTATTTTGGGGTGAAGTGTCTACAGCAAGTGAGCAAAATACTCCAGTTTTCATACCATGAAAACAAACAGCTTTTTTCCCTCTAGGCCTAAAAACATTTGTCAGAAACCTAAGTGAAGAAATATGAAAATACTGAGTGTGAATTATATCAGACTGTGAGAGGCAGTCTGGTCTAGTAAGAAGGCTAATGAACAGTGCAGCTAAGAGAAATACAGCTTTGTTACTGATTTTCTGTGTGACTTTATACTGATCCTTCAATCCCTCTCAGACTTGCTGTAACTCTTCATGTGGCTGATTTAAGACTCACGCTCCACACTGAGTGCTAACTTACCTCAGACATGCAGTAAGCATATTTAATTCAAACTGAAGAGAAAAATCCCTAGTGAGAGTCTAGATATGAACCTGTCTGCAAGGAGGACAGTTGGGCACTACCACAGTTATACCCAACCCTACAAGTATTCCATACTGCCTCAAGGTAGACTGGGCAGACAAACCAGATGAACTGACACTTAGGAAGGCACAATTTTCTTCCCAGCACTCTCAGAATCACAAACACTAAAGTGCAGGTTTGCACTGCTACAAGACATTGCCAGATGGTTTTGGGCCTGAAGGACTTGATATCCAAGACTGAGAAAGTTAGCTTGCTCATTCTTATGAGTGTAAGGGAATTTTACTGCTTTCTATGAATACCTAACAGGTTGGTGTAGTGAAGGAATAACAGAAGATTTCTCAGAGCTGCACAGCTGAAGGACAGCCAATACAGGGATCAAGTTCAGTGTGGCAAAGCCAATTTATTATAAATGGAAAAAAAGGAAAACTACCAAACAGCACTCTGGTCAAACACTGGAATGGTTGTGGGACCTCTAACCTTGGCAATACTCACAACTTGACTGGACAAGATCCTGAGCAACCTATTCCAGCTGGACTTGTTCTGAGCAGGAGCTTAGACTAGCTAACATTTGGATACCCCTGGCTACATGATTTTATAATTCTGTAATGCATCTTAAAAGCTGTATCAGGGAGAATACTGTTTGGTCTCCCATTAGCAGTACAGATGCAGCCTTTACTTTGAGACTCTATTCCAGAAACATCACACACTATAATTTTCCCTTGGTTCCAGTCCCTTATGGATAATTCAAGTTTAACAATCAGCAAATTCATCTGTATAGTTTTATATATTTAAAATATTTGTGTATATCTTTGTATTTGTATATGTTCTTCTCAACAACTGAAAGTGATGATTTGGAAGCCCAGCTTGAAGAGTTAATGAATGCTCAGAAATTCTCAGTGAGATAGATGAAGTGGATCACAACAAACATCCTGATCAGTGAGAGGGACTGTGTACCCGAGATAAAACTCTCAGCTTCTACTCTGGGCATCCATCTGCCTCTGCTTCAGAGTTTCCTGCTCCCCCTGAAAGGATGCTGCAGCTGTCTGGGTAGCAGTAAAAAAAAAACAACAGAGATTTTAGTGCAGTATTCAATAACCTAAAATTGGTGTCATTTCACCCTAACCTGTCAGAGTGGATGAGGCAGTTTGCACATTACAAGAACAAAGGAGATACCCCTTCAGCAAAGGCAGGAAACTTTGATAAGACCATTAGAACTGTTTCAAGCTAAACTCTTCATTTTTCTATTGGGATCTGAGACTGTATTGAACAGCACTTAAATAATAATTCCAGCTCCATATGAATGTTCCAAGGTATCATTAAGTCGAGCACTTGAGAATAAATTGTGCTTTTCATTGTCATGGGATATGCTCTTGTGTCATTTCTTACTTTGGTCCTCCTTACTTTCTTCTCAAAATTAAAAAAGGTAGAAAGTCCGTGCTCTTGCACAATTTCCCCTTCTGCAACTTCCATAGGGCACAGCAGTGCAAGCTTGGTTTATACAGTAAACATCTCATGAAAGAGCTACATCAGGTTTGCAGTCTGAGAGCTGCAGGAATGGCTTCCCAAGCAGCTGCACAGTGCAGGGAGGTTGGAGGTTCCAGCCAGGGATTAAGGGCTGGGCAGGACAATGGCCCCATGTGGCTGCACACAGTGCTCGGGCTCTGCTGTACCTCAGGGCTCACAGCTCCCATGCACTGCAGAGGTAGAAAAGCAGCTCTTAGTGAGAGGCCAACTTTGCCTTACATGACTTTTACAAGAAAGTTCCCCTCTGATTTTTTCAAAGCAATAAACTTATTTTCCAAAACCACTCCCTGTTTTAGTGTGCTTATAGTCAAATAACCCTGAGCATCTATTTACTGCTCTTTACTCTGATTTCTAATTGACTTGGTTAGTGTTGATACAGACCTTGTCTAAACTTTGATTACTGCTTTTATTTTTCCAGGCTGGTGAGGAAGAACCATAACTTTCTATTATCAGAGTAAACATTTACATCTTCTAGTCAAACTCTGCCAAAATATTTTTTTAAGAAATCACTATCCTTGCAACCATTCCTGCTAAATAAAAGCCCCTTGCTTGGAAGACTTGGAAGAATATTACATGGGGTAGGAACCCAGCTGCAATATAAATTCTCTGTTTCGATTAGCTCAGAGGTTGCAATCCTCAGCTACACATGACATTGAAGAAGAACTTTTTAATCTTACATGAAGTAGAGATAGGAATAATTCTACTCAGCACCCATTCAGACATAGGAAAACCACTAATTTCGAGATGAATACCAGATCACAGGAGGGTCAACTGTGGAATAAGTTATCCAGCAAACTACATCTTACAGAAATGCCTCCCATAGACTGCCACTTCCCAGTACTTATAGTTGCCACTGTATCTCTTGCACAGAATTCAATCCACTGGCAGTGTATTTCAAAACAGCCAATTTCCCCTTTTCATGGTGAGAGAAATTTGTAAGAAAAATCACCCTTTGGATAAGTGTCTTATTTGTTACAATTACTTTACCTTCGAATGGAAGTATCTTCATTAACAAGAACAGATAAAAATAAGTTTTTCTTAGCCTTTAGGACAATCCCGCTACCTTCAGAATTTTAAGATGGAATAAAAATATTTTTGAGATTGTTCTTGATTATGTTAGACCGTATATGAAGATATAAACACATCTGGTCTGTGGTACATTAACATTCATGAGAATTTTGCAAAACTTGAAGATATGTGGTCCTGATGTGCTTACATATTACAATTTGTGAATCAGTAGTATTTACTCTGGCTTCAGTAGAGTTAATACAAAAATTTGTAAAAATGAAATTAAAATCAGTTAAATTATTATTAATAATAGTATTCTGGATAATAGTTTCACATACAAAATTTGCAGAAAATTATTTCTCATTTGCATTGAATATCAATCATTTTTAAGTTACAGAGGTTTATTGTATCAAATAGAATTCCAACAAAAATTAAGAACTTCCTTACCAATACTTGAATAATTAAACTTTAAAAAATACTCTTTTCTTTAAAAGCAAATAGTGATAGGACCCTGTCTATGATAGCATCAACCTGAGACTGGTTTCATCAAGTGGAAGAAGTGCAAACTCTGCATGGAATTTGTCACTCCATTAAAAACATGCTACTTAGGGAGAGCTTTTCAAAGTTACAGAACATAATCTTGGGTCCAAAGCTGGCTAAAGATAGTGGGAGGTGTTCTACTGACACAGTTGCCCAGGGATGCTGTCGATACCCCATCCCTGGAGGTATTCAAGGCCAGGTTGGATGGTTTTTAATGACCTGGTCTAGTGGAAGGTGTCCCTGCCCATGGCAGTGGGGTTGGAACTAGATGATCCTTAAAGTCCATTCCAACCCAAATCTTTCTGTGATTCTATGATTCTATTAATTAAAAATATTACAGATTAGGTCTCAGTAAAGAATTAGAACCATTAAAAGACTTTTTCTGTGAATTGGAATGTTCAGGATTAAAACCTGTTTTAAAAAAGTACAGAAAAAAAATCTTAATTTTTTTCTTTCAGTTTCTTCACACTCAAGTCACGGAAGTTGCATTCAGTGGTATTCAAAAGCAAGGCCCTTGCCCCTCCTTCATTATACCTATACTTATAGAAAATACTTACGCTTTCCTGACAGATGTTGCTTGATTAGTGCATCAGAGGAAAACAAACCACCACCTACAATGGTTCCTGGAGAAGCCTTGAGGAGAAACCCATGATCTATCATTTTTAAAAATTATTCAGTTATTTTCATACAAATTTTTTATGATTCCCCTGGGTTTTTTTCCTATAATTTTTTTACAACACTTATTAATGGGGAACAAAACCAGTGATTTTTCTCTGCAGTGTCCAGCATATATCTGCAGTGTCTAGCATAACCAATATTTACAGCTTTTAAATTAAAATTTATTTGTGAAATGGCCAGCAATTAGTGAATTCACTTCCTGTTAAAGAATAACTCTGGGATTTAAAAGAAAAAAAATACAAATGTTTTTAAGAAATAATGAAGATTTTTAAAAATCTTTATCTAATGTCTGACATAATCTCAGATTTATTACTAAAATAAGGGTTCCAGTCATAAAGTCAAAAACGAATGTTTTTTTACCTATTAAACTCTGAATTCAGCATTCAGTAGACTGCATTTAATGCAGGGTCATTTTATTTCTTTGAGCTATCATCAGTTTATACAAGAAAACAAAAAACCCCTAAGCTCATACTTTTACAAGTGAAAGCAGTAAGTTGTGATTTTGTAATTCTTTAGAATACTTTTGGTGTGCACCATGTGTTCAAGAAAAGTGCCTGACTGGCCTCGAAAAAAAAATAGTTCTCTACCTGTAAAAAAGAAAATAAAGTCTATGACTTGGTTTTCTTATAAACTGCATCTGTATGTTTTGATTCTTTTCCTATATAATACAGAAGAAAAATACTTGGATATGTAACGTCTTCTGAATAAATTACAATTCTTTTAACTGAACTTATGCTTTCATAATGATGTTCCCATTATTTTGCAGTCTGAAAATTTGGAAACTAGGTTTCATTTCAGTGTACTGTACTGTTAACTCTGAAGCCTGAAGAAGGCATTTTAAATATCACTGATTGACTACTTTACAGCTCATTATTTGAATGAAACTGTTAATATTAAAACTCTGAAAACTATATCTTAAATATAATTTATTCAGATTCATTTTTTGAAGAGACTTTTTTCCTTTTTTTTCCCCCCACAGTCCAAAAAATAATACCTTATGATAGCAATGTGCTTATACTTCAGTCCTCCTCTGCCTCCTTATTACAGAAAACATATACTGGTGAAGCTGAGTACAGTGCAAGCACAGTCAAACATACAAAAATAATTAATGATGGCCAGTGGTAAAGTACTCCTCAAAATTTAAGGTTGTTTCATATAACTGAGGCCATGCTGAAAGAGCACAGTGTTGTTATCTGTGGAAGGAGAGAAATCAACAGACTTTGAAGCAGTGGAAATTTTGTGTGTGTTAGGGTAGAAGAGCAGTTTTTACATGCAGATGAACAAATGTAAATTCCATTTACTGGGAATACAAAAATATTGTAAAAGAAGATTATGATGAGGTGTTTATGAAGGATATGGGATATTTTAGAGATATAAAACATTGATATAGAAACTACAGTGCTGCAAAAAATGTGTGCCACGTAAAGTCCCAATAGCACTGAGATAAAAGTAAAGGGATGAACTTAACTGCATGGCAAAATCAGATGTTGCTTTGGAGATACAGACACCACATAATCGAGTTAGCAACTAGCCATTTTAAGAAACCAAATAATGCAAGGAATTTTGTAACTTCAAAAAATTTAAATAAGGCAATCAAACATGAATGCTAACCCAAGACAGTAGCTGAGGGCATCTGCCCAGATCATCACTGCTGTATCTTAGCGTAACTCTTCCAAAGGCAGCAGAGCTATGCTAATTTACACCAACCGAGGATCTGGACAATCATGTTTAGGACTTCAAGTGACAAAATTACTTTTATTTTGGGATATATATTAAAGGGTTTTGGCAAGTCTGACCAAACACAGAAAGTGCAAAACGCTGCATTTTTCATTTCACTTTTAGCAACTGTATAGTTTATGCAACTTCCCATGGGGATTGCCTCAGCACTTGGGATATACCACAGCATCATGTTGCAGATCTTTGCAGATCTGGATGGAATGAGCAATTGGTTATGATCTGTTGATTTGAAGCAAAAATGATCAACACCACAATGGGAGTCTGCACAATTACCAAATTGTGCCAAAGAAAAGACCCTTGAATTGATTACAAGCAAATGCCAGGCTGAATGAGATTAATTATGTAGGACAAGTTCAATGACAAAGAAGTATGACCATACCCAAGGAAGACAGAGGCAACTGTACAAATGGAAAAACTCCAAGACAAGAAGGCCTTAGAGAGATTCACTGGGCATATTAACATAGCTAAACAAATTCATTTATAATTAATCACAATTAAGTGCTCCTTTCAGAATAGTTGCTTAGAAACTGCACAGTATGGAACTAGAATGACTGACAAGAGAAAAGTTTCGAAAATTAAAATAAACCAACAAACAAACATTCACACTGAAATATTTGGTGATTAGTGAAGAGCTAGGAACTAAAGAGTGTATCTTCAAAACTGCCTAAGTTGTTCTTGCAGACACTGAATTCCATTTTCAAAGTCAGGCATATAGAAGTTGCAGGGATGGGGATGCCCACCACTTAGGTTCCTTCTAAAAATGAAGTTTAGACTCTTTAAGTCATACAGGTAGCTTTGAAAAAATTACTCTAATTCAGTGACTGTTCTATTTTGGTAATAACTGAGCAACAAATGGTTTTAAATACTGATTCAAATCCAAACAGCAAAAAAAATACAAGCTACTTTTATTTTTTTGTTTTGAGTAATTAAGTACATAAAGAAACAGGCCATGAACTGTTTGGCTGTTGTAGATACTAATATGCAAAGGAAGCTTCTCATTTCAGAGCATTTCATATTATTGACAATTACTAAGGCCCTGATTCTGCAAGGTGCTTCATGCAAACAATTTTGTGCCTGCATGGAACATTTCACAGCATCAGAGATACTGATATGCAGATGGCTTTTAAGGAGCTTTTTAGAGAGTACATGCTTTTAAGACTACCTCTGAGTAATGAAAACAATGATGAAGGGTCTTATGTAAACAAAACTCAAGTGTTTTCCATTTCAGAGACAAAAGTTGACAAACTTAAGTGAGAAAAATGGAATGACTCAACCTTACCGGAGTCTCAATGAATTATTCTAACAGAGAAAAAGCCCAGCCACTTCCATATGTAAAACTTATTGCGACTACAGAGATGAGGTTGCTGCAGATGATGGGTTTCTATACAAAGGACATTATCATAACACCACACAACATGAGGTTGGAAATGCTAGGTATAACCTACAGTGCCCATTTGAGTATTGAGAAGTGCAGGAACAGAGCCCAAGGTGTTCTGTTCTGGCCAGGCATGCATGCTGCCATCAAAGATAAGGTATCCAAGTGGAAATCTGCAATAAATACAGGAAACAAAAATGCAAAAAAAACCCACTGAAACCACATAAGATTCCTAATTTCACTTGGCCCAAGGATTGTTGAGCAAAATGGGAAAGATTATTCCTTATAGGTGAACTAATAACTGGGGATCTATATTTCTTGATTTTGCTTTTAATAATTTAAATTAGACTAGCACACTCACTTGCATTTTAAGAACACATAAAAAAACTACAGTTTGTTCAGTTTTTTTTTTTAACAGCACAACATTGTAGATTAATTAATAAAACACTATCATTTACAAATGGCTCACTTAAGCACTTTATAGCATTTCTCCAAATACATCACATCTGGTCCTTGCAATCACATTTCCTATACAATAGTTAGCTAAAGCATCAAGGAATTTTAAAAAGTGTCGGCAGATTCAAATGATACATACTTAGCACCAAAGGAATATTTCAGCTTAACACAAGACTGCTTACTAGACTCAACAACCTTAGTATTCAAGAAAAATTGTAATGACAACTTCTATTAAGTTTCCATGTAGAAAAAAAAAAAAAGACAAACAACAGGAGTAAAAAGGTGATAATAGGAATGGAAATGGTTATTTCGCTCGCAACAAAGAGTAGTTTTCTAAGATAAAAGTGAGTAAAGACTATATAACAGGTCTTAGTCTTGCTGCGTTCTTATAGGAGAACAGATGTAATCTCAACAGGAAAAGGAAAGGGGAAGGAGGGAAAGGCAAGGCAAGGCAAGGCAAGGCAAGGGATAATACTTCTTTGCAGATGAAATAACAAATGCACATCGAGGAACTGAACATCATAAACACCTCAAGTGGAAAACACAGGATGTAGGTGGAGAATTCACTCCAGCAGGTAAACAGAATTTTGCAGAAATAACTGGTTTGAGTACATAAAGTGACTGTATATTGGGAGAGTTATGAAGGTTTAAAATAGCATAGGCACTGATCAATTCCAAGAATAATGTGGTTACTTATCTAAAGAGGGAAATGTTTCTGTGGTGTTTTATGAATATATCCTAATAATTTTTGTCTGTGCATTTCAAATTTATATTTGGAGAAGGCCTATTTTTTATCAGATGACTACAGTAATGAGGAAAATACTACTCTTTTCCAGTAATATTCTATTTTATATGTTCATCAGAATAAGAACAACATGAGCTTCTGCATTTCTGGGAGATTGTCTCTTCTTCCCAGTTTTTGCTGAGAAAATTGCAGTAAAATCTCACCAGTAAAAACAAATAATAGACAATATATTAATATAGAAGAGTTTCCCTAGGAGTATGAGGTAAGGATATTCTTTCTATCATGAAAACACTGTACTGCATGGAGTTGTTTTTCAAGAATCATGGCTAACAGAGAGAGCTTCAGAAAAGTTCACTTTTCTATGTTAACATTGCCAGGGTAACATCTCTGGAAATGAGGAGATGAGTGAAAGGAAGTTAAAAGTAGAAGATCACCAAGAATATGGAAATCACTGTGGCAGAATGATAGGGAAAAAAGATGGAGGCACAGAAATTCTGACTCATACTTTGTTGTGGAGAACATGCAAAAATAGACTGAGCTCCTCACTTTGAGTTAAGAAGAGATGTGGGAAACAAAAGCTCCCAGGTTTCATTGTAGTGAGGGAAAATAGACTACATTCCTCCCTCCCTAGGAAATACCAAAAGACATCCATCACAGAAAACAAGAAAATTCACACAGATGCTTTGGGACTGAAGGATTGGGAATACTACAACAGCATCAGGAAGTACCTAAACTGGTAGGGACCTGGTTGAACTGCAAATCTTTCTCAGGATCAGATTCTTCAGAATAAGCAATAATGGGATCTTCTGACAGAAAGAATGCTAAGAATGGGATATTTAGCTCCACAGCAGACCAAGCTAACACTTAGTTACCAATACACATAAGGTATATATATATGTATATATATAATATAAATGGCCTTTGAAAAACCGTGATTATCTTTATATCAAAGTAGCATTAAGTAGAAATAAGTTTGTCACCTTCTGAGTGTCTCTGGTACCTGGATTCTCAGGTTCCCACATTGACAGAATACCGAGTAGAAATTCTCACAGCCAGTAAACTGTGTTTTACCCGGGATTGATTTACTGATGAACAAAACGTGTCCTTTTAAAACAATAATTAATTTTAGCTTTAGAGTGTTTGGATTATTGAGGTTTTTTCTTTTTTAAATTTGTTTTGAATAAGATTTAAATTGCTTCAAAATGTTATTTATAACAGTATTCATAATTTCACAATGGTATTACAGTTAAGAAATAATTGTAACTGTTAGAAAAACCTGTTGTGATAAGGAAAAAATAAAGAAAACTGATAAGAAAAAGTCCCTTGGTAAGATCATACTGAATTTAATTTATGAATACTTTAATATTGGTAGCTGTCACTGGATGGGCTGTTAACTGCTTTCTCATCATAGTCAACTTTACTCATCAATATACTCTGCCTATGTCCTTTAAAATTAGGTTTTTTTTCACAAGTACTATAACAAAATTTTAATACTGGAAAGGTTTGGTGGTAAAGCTTCAGAGAGCTTTGCAGCTGCCAACCTGAGAATTAAAGCAGAAGATATTGTTCTATTATTTGGAGATCACTGACCAGGCTGTGACTGCTTTAGTCTGCTGACAAACTGTGCACAAAAACTGTCACTTTTCTATTTGAGCTTTGGGCAAAAATGAAGAACTGTGCAATCTTCATAGTAAACCTGAGCAAGAACTTTTACAGATGAGAAGCATAGGGGGTAAGGAATAACTATGCTGACCCTAGAACCATGTAATTAAAAGTTGCAACTTCATTATTCTGAGAGCCAGGAAATGTGACTAGTGGAATCCTGGAGCCACAATTTCCAAAAGGCAATACAGTAAGCATGACTGTTAAGCAAAATAAACATTTCTCTAACCTTTTAGGATTCTTATATTACTTTGATTGTGAATATTATACGATTGGTATTATTAATGAATATTATTTAAAGTATATTTTAGTTGGGATACAAAAAAAACCAGAACTGTGCTAGCAAAATTCCAGTTAGGAAGCTGCATTGTACATTAGTTGTATGTGTGGTAAAATAAACACAAAGAGGTCATTTATCAGTAAAATGTGATATGCAGGCTTTACCAGCACATGTGTGATATTTGATACATAGTAAAGCCATAGAAGTATTAAATCCTTTCAAATTATGCAGTCCAGGAACATGATTCCTACACTGCACTATCAGTTCTTCTATTGCACTATCAATTGTTCCCTGTACCCTATACATTAAAAAAGTATCTGCCAAGAATTTCACAAAGGTGGAAATTTTTATGGAAGAACGGCAAAAAATTACATTGAAAACCTGAACAAGGAATAGAAGCTGAAGAAGAGATGAAAACAGTACAGACTGGTAGGGACAGGAGAGAAGGGATCTCGGCTTGGGCTCTAGACAAAAAACGTGTATACATTTCCCTCTACAGCCTGGGGCAGGAGCCAAGGTTACTGATTCTCACTGCTCTTCTGCTGTCAGCAAATACATGTGAAACATCCCAGCAATGTTGCCCATCTCCTCCTGGTGCCAGTCCACGCACATCACTAAAGTTCCCACTGCTGTTGGCTACAACAGCAGCCCAGGCTATAGAGCAGACACCAAAATCTTCCATGGTGACTGATGGCCTGACAGCCAGCCAGTAGCATACCATATTATAGAACTTCTGCTTCTTTTCAGCTTCTGCTTCCTCCTTTTAGAAACAAGGAAATCATACTCCCAGATCTCATACACAGAAATAGAACAGATGTAAATGAAGCACTTCACAGTTCAAAAATTCCAAAATCAAATTCTCTTATATAGCTTTGGTTTAGCTGTTTTGTGCATGGACGTTACATTTACATGATCACATCTTCTCCCTTCTTAAGCAGAGAACAAGAGCATAAATGAGAGCTGTATAAAGGATGCTGCCATCCATAGGACTCCTACTTCCCTGCTTTCAAATAAATGAGGGAAATGCTAAGATGCTTTATTTCTGTCTCTGTACCAACTTCACAGGATGTAGAGACAGAGGACAATAAAAATATAAATGTGATGGAGGCAAGAGATGGGCTGAACAGACAAGGGAGCTTGAGACAGGGAACAATGTAGAAAAATGATGCAGAAAAACAGGACAGAGTAAACGGGCCAAGTGGAGGCTGGGACTGATCAGAGTTTTGGGATAGGAGAAAGGACAGTGTGGCTGCTCTGGAACTGGACTCTCCTGCTTTTTGTGCATAGTTCATCCCTTTTCACAAAGGGTCAATCACATTACATGTATATGCTAAATTCCTGTAACTCCAAGCAAATTCAAGAGTTTGAACATATACAGTACTCTACAATGTGAAGAACTGACAAATTGAGTCCTAAAAGCATCCAACTGAGCAATCAAAATGATATACCTAATCTTTCTGGTTTAAAATGAGGATAATACCAACCCTATTTACTTCGGAGTATAACTTCAGGTGAAAAGAAAGTAATTCTTTTATAATTAAATTAATTAGGAAGCAGATGTGATGGCAGTGACAAATGTGTGAGTGAATTAATAGGTCTATCTTCAGGGGGTAGTTTGAGAAAACTGGAGTGAATAACAGACAGGGCCTCACAAAGAATAATAAAGGAAAAGAGAAAAAAATTTATTAATTGCTTATGCAATTATTACTATCTGCCCTGTGCAATGATTTAACTTTTCATCCTGTGAAAAATATATGATCAGATAGCAAAGAATTGCCGAATAGTGCAAACACAAAAGAGAACTGAGTTAAGTAAGCCTGTTTAAAATTCTTTAATTTTGAAACTTAACAGAGTTTTATGTGTTCAACTGGTATGATAACTGCTAAATTAATACTTTATGCTAATAAATAATAAACAACCGATTTTAAGCCTAAAAATATTACTTTAACTAAATCTTGCTTTTTGCTTAGGAAAAATTTGAAATAAGTAGAGAAAGTAGCATGACATAGAAGTGGGATCTCAAATTTAAGTGCTGTGGGGTTTTTTTCTTCCTGGTTTCTACCAGGCAGCCTTGACTGCAGATGTCTGAGAAAAGCACAGGAGATGAAGTAATTCAGAAACAGCTTCCTAAGATAAGTAGAAACCTTATAAAGGGATAAAATAGAAAAGTATTTGCTTAAAATATTCGTGCTACCTCAATAGTCTTGACTGCGTTTTGCTTATGCATTCACATTTCCTCAAACTTCTACCATTTGACCCATCCCAGCCCAAAATCCAGGTCCAAATCTGAGTTTCTCTGAGATGTACATATCTTTCTCTGCTTGTATTTAAATGTTTTCCCTGATCTCATTTACATCCCCTTTTGCATATCACATATTCTTCTGGCAGCATATATTGGCATGACCTAAACTAATAGTTTCAAAACACTATTTTTTACTTTGTTCAAAATCAGCTGTAAATTTTGTATGTGTTGCTTATCTCTAGCAACTAGATTAGGTAAAACTAGAGAGCAATCTTACTCCAGCAGTTTTCTCATGCTTGTGTTCTTATTTTCCCCATAGTTTATATCAAGAGTTGTTTGGTTTTTTTTAAATCAGTGAATGTACTGAACTCAAGAAATGTAAAGACAGAATACTGCTAAGCAGTATGGCAGCATAAGGTATCCATTCATACTTTCCCTACCGAATTTTCTTCATTTCTTGTCAACATTTTTCCATCTTAACCAAATTGCCAGCTCAGGAGCATTGCCCTGTCATAGCACTAATAAATGTTACAGTTCTTCCACACAGAGAGTTGCAGTACAGAATATGTGCAGGAAGACAGAGCAAAGCTAAATCTCATGATTTTCAAATGTTCATTGTTCAAAACTGTTACTCCAAAGAACTGTAAGGAATGGTAAAGAACTCATTTTGAGCAGGGGATAACTAAGTAATCATTAAAAAACAGTCACATGAGAAAATGCATTAGGCTGGTAGCAAGGGTACGAACCTGGGGAAATTATGCAAACATTTGGGAAAAACAAATTGTTTTCCCTCCAACTGTGTCTGAGAAACTGTAGTGCCTTACTGCTTGTGTAATCAGAAGTGTTTCATCAGCCTAATTGTATGGGAATTTTCTGTTCTAACTAGCAAACTCAAAGTTCAGAAAAAAATTGAATAGGAATTCAAACATTAAGATGAAATTCCAGAAGTTCTGTCTTTTGTCCATCCCTGTCACCTAATGAACACACAAAAGGACATACTAGGTCAACAGACTTATGTACACAGCCCCCCTGTATGGAATTTCTAGAGACTTCAATGCATGTTCCAAGCAGGATCAGCCCCTTCTGAAGCAGCTCTCCAGACAGCATTTCTAATTTCTGATACAACTTTACACAATTTGCAGTCAAATAAATATTTATAAAGAAAATATTTGTTCTTTATATCTTACTTGAGTTCTTGTGAGCTTGTGGCCAGCATACTCCGAATGCTTTTGTCAGCCAAGGGACAGCCAGATAAACTGTAAGACATGGCAGGACATACAAGTATGTTAATCTTCTCATTAACTGAACACTTGCATACAAACACAACATAAAAATTAAAAAGTAAAAGTTTGTAATGCAGAAAAGCGATGGGGCAAGTGCTGTAATATTGAATTCTGTAATATAGTTAACCCTCTGAATATATTTAGTTATCAATATTACTTCCAAAATTACATACTGTAAATGTTCTTGTTTGTTTGTTTGTTTCTCTATGAACTAGAAAAATATAACAAAAATATTGGAAATTGCTGGGTTAACTACTTAAATGCTTAAGGAATACTTTGGAAATTTTAGTAATCTATTTGAAAATAAAAGACGTTTATACAACACACAAATTAGCATGCTTTTAAGATCAACATATATTACTCAAAGGGTTAACACATAGTTCAACGTTTTACTTTGACAGCATTGTTGAGGTAAGCTGAAAACAATAAATTGAAAAGACAGAATCCACCATGAAAAAAATGAAGTCACACCTTCTATGTGAGGCGTAATTACCAGTCACATGACCACTCCCATCACACCCTGGTGTTGGACATCTGCCACCAAACAAAAACAAAAACAGCCAAAATAGTAAGTATGTTTAAAAAAAAAAAACTTTTAAAAGTTTCATTGTTTCCAGTTTAGCTGCAATGACTGCAAGGGGTTTTAAGCATCCTAATCGAAAAGCTGCAAAATGAACAGGTTTAAATGAAAATGGCGTCTCAATACAATATAGCATCATTAAGAACAAGCAAATACACGTTAGCTTATCACTTTACTTAACTGGCAGTTTGAAACATTTATATGCTGCAAATGTTGCATGCTCATACTGCAAGGCGTATATGTATTCGTTGGTTTAAAAAAAGACAAAGAGAGAAAAAGTTAAAAGGAGATAAATAATTTCACCTCACATTATGCTTACGTTATTAAATCCTTTTTGCTCTCTTTGCATTGAGGGTATTTGGGTTTAGGACTTGGGATTGTAACTTCACCAGGATACCTTCTTTCTTCAAGTGCCTCTTGGAAAGGATCCAAATCTTCCGGCTACAGGCAAATATATATACATTAATTTCAGCTAGATAAGGTCACAACTTACACAAAAAAATGCAAAGCAGAGTCATCAGATGCTATCTCCTTCTTAGCCTATTCTGACAGAGAAAATTAAGGAAATGATTTTATGTTCTTTCATGAACTAAACTTTTGAATAACATTTGAGTATTTTGATGAAGACTTCACAATATATGAAATATATAATTTATTTAAATAGGAAAATAAAAAGGAGAAACTCCAGCTTTTTCTATAACTTTCCCATTATTTTTCTCTAAAGACTCAGGTCTTTTCCCTAAAGTCACAGCACAACAGAGGAAAGGCAAAAAAAGATTACTAAATGCAGTATCTTATGCATCAAAAAGCCATCTTAAACAGCTTTTTAAGGATTTAGAACATCTCAAAGATGAAAGAGAAGCAATTTTAACATCTACACACAAAATCTCAGTCTGGGACAAATCTCAATGGATTTGTCTGGCAAGACAGAATGATATAATTTGTAATTGACTTCAGTGATATTCAGAAATTCAAACCCATCTATTTCAGGAACGCAGTGGCTGAATGCAGTGATTCAGGGATTCCTGCAGATGGTGCTATAAACAACACAGTAGAAACAGGGAGTTCTTCCTCTGAAAAAACATGCTGCTTCACCTCACATTTCTTTGATAGTGACACATTTCCTGCCAACTCCAGTGAAATTAATAGCAAAACTGTATCACCAAAGCTAGAATGCATTCAGGATATCGAGTGAAAATTCCACTTCATTATATATTTCAAAAATTCCACTTCATTATATATTTCAAAGATACTGAGAATAGCTTTATGGTTTAATTAAAATTGGCAAGAGATGTGCTACACACAAATTTTTGTCTATAAAGCAAGAAAAATAAAACTCCAGAAGTCCTCAAACCACTAAAATGAATCGAATGCAAGATTTTTAAGTCGCAGAATGGATAAGGGTTAAAACCTGACAGAAAAAAGCAGCAGCACTGAACCTTGTCAGCAGACCTCTTCAGTGTCCTGTCTATTCTGTTTTGAAAAGTAATAAAAATCCATTGACATATTTTCTTTATTTGCCTCTTCTGTTTAAAGGGTTTTGCTGCTGTCTTGGTATTACAAGTAGAAAAATAACACTGATTTCTTATATCCCTTCTTTGTATTCTTTAAAAAAAGCATTTAATTAATACAGGCCCTTACACAGAGCTATCAAGAGCATGTAAGTAATCTAGAAGATTAGTTGAAATAGTTGAAAGCTTTCATTATACTCTGCTGCTTTGTTTAAATTGATTTCTAAGTAATACATGCTTTCAAATTCTCAGCTCATCATTTATGGTTTTCAAATTCAGGAGAGTATCTTTTCTTCAGAGCTGATTATCCCAGTATTGCATGGTTATGTCAACTTGCTTATACAGAGTAACATAATCTGGATATAGCAAAACATCTTTACTGCAGAAAATATTTGTTAACAAGATGATGCTGTTAGAAAACATGATTCACATGCATGGTTCAAATGTCTTATGGAACTTAGTCACAGATCAGATGTGTGCCAGCATGATATAGTCCTAAAGATTAACCAGCAGATAAGTCCTTCTTGGAGAAAACCACCATTTTTGCCACATACTAATTTTGCTTCCTATTTCCCTCCAAATTTCATAAAATTCATGAATTACCAAAATTAGACTGCAAGAAGAGCTATACAGATGAAAAAGACATACATTAATCTCTTTGGAATCATCTTCATCTATCCTACTTGGCTTCATTTTAGTGTAGTCCACTGGCAAGTCCCAGCAGTCACCCTCGTTCAGTTGGTAACAGCGGTTGTTCATCACGGCTTGCCGTTGAGGGGACATTGGCTCCAGTGGGGTCAAAATGGTGCAGCAACCATCTCGCTGCCTCTGCTTGTTCATGCTCAGATCCAACGTCCCATTTTCATCGACTTCCATATCAGGATTCTGTCAAAATAAGAAAAATATTGTTAATTCAGCTTCACACTGGCAAACTGCTACCTCTTCTTCAATCTGACTGCTAACAGAATGATAAAATGCTTTTCCATTCCTGTATAGATTGTAAGCATTGAGCCCCCTCCTACACATTGCATGATGCTGTTACACAACATTAATGCTGTTAAAGTAGATTTCTTCCTGAATGGCTAATTTGATGTTTGGGGGGAAAGGGGAGAGTCTTCAGTACCCTTCCTGCCACCCAGAACATAGGTGCAAAATCTGATATATAAAGGAGAAAGCTCTAAAGGCATTTTCTTGCCACTGTCTTTATGTTCTTGATTTATTCTGTGACAGGTGAAGTAATTTGAGAGGTAACATCTGCATAATTCTTGTTTTCAGTCTTGGCATCTGTCTGGGTGATTAGAGAAACAAAAAACAGCTAACATCAAATAATCTTTGTTTCTTTTTTTCTTTTACATTAGCAGTCAGTGTTTGAATAGATAACAGAAAATTAAGCAGGGAGGTAGGATACCAAAAGAAGTCCTTTTGGACACCATTTGTCAATGAGGAAATGCATTTAAGTTTCACAGCTCCTTCCCTGCAGATGAACACATTAAAAATTCATGTATCTTTCTTGATAATAATTTGTGCCAATTTCAGTGACAACTGCTACGCTGGAAAATGGGACGAGTATGGACTCTTTTGCAGAAACAAACAAGTGTTGTCTATTATGTTAGATAAGGAGAAATAAGATATCCTAAAATGAACACAAAATTTAAAAACTAAGGACAGATAAGATAAAAATGCCCATAGAGAATTCCTCATCTTTCCAAAATGAAGTGTTCCATGAGAAATTTGGTTTCAAAACGAATGTGAATCTGACTGACTTCTTGTACGTCTGGTGACTTTCTTTCCTCTTGAGTAACAGAGCTGCAGGAAACCACTGTGAATGCAAATCTCTCTTTCTGAATTACTTGCTGCATTTTGTTAGAGCTTATATCTAATTGCTGCTATCTGGCTAATTTAATTTAGAAAGTATTTATCTCCTCAGACTCATTCCTTCAGTCGCAATACAGTGACACTTTAGGAAAGAGGCCCTTACTGGCTTAGATGCAGAAGTTTTTTAGCATTGTATTCCAACTTCTCCCATCATACTGAATAGAGAAGAACTGCATTTATTTACATGCCAGAAAGAGATTTCCCTCTTGAACAGTATTAAATAAATTAATATAAAAAGCAACACTTGAAAACAAAGTCCATTCTGGTTTAGAGCATGATTATTGCTAATACTTGCTGCTACAGGTTTAGTTTGTTATGTGAGATGGTTTGCATAACAAGGGAAAGCAAACCTTTGTCTATAGGAGAAGAACAGAACATGTCTGCCAGCTCAAAATCTCTCTACAAACACAATAAAAATGTTTCCTCTGCACTGCATCTGTCTGCTCAGCCATCTAGTGGTCTCCTGTAGGCAGCACTGTACTGCTTGCTTGTGCATGTTAAAAACTCATTTTTGAACAGCTATCAGAGCCAAAACTTTAAAGTTAAAAATTAAATCTCCTAAATCTTTAATGAATGCTAATAGTGCACTGTTTTTTATTAATACAGAAAGCTTAATGACAAAAGCTTTCATTTGTATCTGTATGGCCACTTGATAATATACTGAGGCTCTGTGAACATACAGAACATCAGTCACTCTGCAAGACTGTTATGCACATTTTAAGTCACCTGTACTGGAGGATTTGTTCATTTCAAATGTATTATGCATTGGCTTAAGAACTCTGATATCACAGACAGGCAAGAAATTGTAACATAAAGCCTTCATCTTACCAGCCTAGGTCTGATTTGTGACTTTTAAATATAAATGTAGAATTAAATCTTAATCCTTTTGCCAAATATATGAACCAGACTGCATTTTGCAAAAAAAACCCAATACCCAAACAGCTGTGAAATTAATACCACTTGAGCAATCCAAACATCTTTTTATAATTATAAGAGACAAATTTTAAAAATGAGTACATGGTATCTGTTCATTAGTTTATAAAACAATCATGATTTCCTGCAATACTTGTGAACAATTTGTATCTTTCCCTTGCTTTTTTTTCCCTCTCTGCTTTAGCAGAGCCACTAGATTATGTTAATTTTGAGGGGGAAATAAAAGCAAGATCTACTAAAGCTTTTCTCTCAATCAGGGCCACAGAGCAAGTACAGTTAAGAGAAATCTTCATCAACAAACAGATTTACTAATTTTTACCCTTGCACAGAGATCCTGAGGCTTAGTAGAGAGGTTCTGAGGCATCTCCCTGCAGCGGGTGGAGAGATTCAGAATAGCAGTAGCAGCCATGTGTGCTGCCTCCATGTCATGAGTATAGTCAAAGCTGCTCTTGCTGCAGGTACTGCTGGCACTGCTGCCTCCACCACAACTCATATTGCTGCTGCTGCTAGGGGCATAACTGCTTGTTGTGCTGCTGGTTGGACTTGAATTCTTACAGTAGCGTTTAGCTGTGGGAAGAAATATGACAAGGATGACTCAAAAGAAGGAGCATTCTGCATAAGTGAAAAAGGAAAACAAACTGCTGGAGGTGAAATTTATAATGAGGAACAGTAACCAATGCCAAAAAAAAAGCCCGCAAAAAGAATGATCGCTGTATTTCTTGATTTCTGTCTGTGAGTTTTATATGCTACATGTGTGAGATCGTATGAAATAACCTCCTGTAAAAATCTGCATGACATGATCATGAATTGTTCTGACAAACAGGCTGGATTTATAAAACAATAAAAACACAGAAACACTGCTTTTACCCCACATATATAGTCAGACAGAAGGTACAATCTGCTCAGCTCATTCATTTTTATTAATGATGGGCAATATAACACTATGGGACCTTTTCCTATTTACACGAGGACTAAGGCCTAGAACTCCCCAGAGTTACTGGAGATCAAATCCACTGCAAGGCTGATAAGCTTGGCCTCTGGGCCACAGCACCACCCATATATCCTCAAACACCTCATGCTTCCTAAAAGCTTTATTTCCTCCTACACCACAGCAAATATTATGGCACTGGCCATCCCAAAGACAGGAGCACGACAGGAGAGAAAAGGTGGTTGTCATGTGTTAGTTTTACCATGCCTTGCACAAGGGCAGAAGCAATGGCTGTTTAAAAGGTAACAGGTACAAATGAAAAATCCGCCTGTACCCCTTCAAACAACCCGAGCACCTACAACTCTTCATAAAACCAGTAAGGACCAAAGACACCCCTCCCTGCTCCCATTGCAGGCAGTGATGCCCAGCTGTGCTCTGACTGACACAAACCACAGGCGATCACAGAAGAGCCAAAGCACTGGCAGTGCTCACGTCCAGCCTATCTAAACACAAAGCAGCACCGTTGCTGCTTTTAAGTAATGCTCCTTGCAGCCAAAGGTATTACAGAAGGGAAAGCAGCCCTATTATCCCACTTATTTCCCCAACTCTCTTCCATGATGAGCTGTTTTAAAAGTGTTTCCAAAAATGCAAGAAAGTGTGAGCTTGTCTCCAAAATGTAGAAGTTTATGTATTTTCAGAAAAAAAATAAAAGTCAAGGTCAGAGGATACCTCCATGCATATTATAGCAACTACTTCCCCTTAAGATGGAAATGTATACTGCAGAGATCATACTTTATAGCACAGTGTAACAATAACCAACTAGCATGCTGATTAGAGAGCTATACAAAAAAGGTCAGGCCCTAGACAGAGCTCTTCCGTGATGGGCTCCATTTAAATGCCAGGCTCTTCAGTTGTATTTGTCTGAGCAGACATACATATAATAATCTGCTCCCATGAGCACAGCCCATTTGTGAACCATAGGCTGCTTTGGTAGGCAGGCAGGGTTCAAAAGAAGAATCTGAAAGCAAAATGTCTCTGCTAGAGCTTATGTCATCCTCCTTTCTCTAAAAAACTGAAAAAAATCATGGCATTATTTTTACTGCAAAGGAAATAGTGTTTCACTTAAATCATAACAGATGGAGTTTTCTCAGGAAAGCCACATAATGCACAGGGTGTGATTTTTTTTTAAGTGAAGTGAATGCTAAACATTCATCACATTTTTTTTGTTTTGAACACATAGTAGCACTAAACTAGCAGGTTATCCACTAATAATAAATTTGTGAACTGTTCCTCAAGAATTTCATTATTAATATAGCAGTCAATGGTGCTATTAAAAATTCAGCATTTATCCATTGTTACTCTCTTATAGTATTCAAGACATGCAAGAATTTTCCTACACTTAAGGGAGTAAATAATTGAATAATTCAGTTTTTACTGTGTTACGTTAACACAGCAAGCACCCTGTACCAATAACCTTGCCAAATTAGTATCTTTCAAAAATCATAGGAACAAATAAGACTTTTGTAATTTTCAAAAAATGTTAGTCTTGTTATAGCAGGTCACATTTAGACAGACATAAGAGACATATTACATGGGAAATTATATATATATATATATGTATGTATGAGAATGTGTGCTAAAGAGAGGGAGGGAAAGAGGCAGCTTTTATACATAGGACTAACCATCAGAAACTCATGCAGGCTCTGATATGGACTCCTCTGTGGCCTTGGTCAAACTACATTTTCCCTTGAAGACATTTTCTCTATAAACAGAAAGTTGCTTCTAAAATTTAGTTGTGTTGTGATACACTTGCAAAACACTTTGAAGATGTAAAATGCTTATAAGCATGCTACACAATTATTAGCTTCCAGATTACCAATAATTTAAGCCAAACTTACTTACACAGAAATGGCCATGGTTATCTTAACTTTACTGCAGCTGTACATTTGAAGATGAGTCACATAACCCAGGCTGTTCATTTCATATTAGCTTTTCAGGAGAAACAAAGATCATCAATTTATAATGATTCAAATCAATCTGTTCACTAATGAAGGGAAAGCTGCATTGTTTCAACACCAGATAGTTCTGCTTGATAAAATTCCCAAACCCTGTGGCACCAGGTTTATGAAGCTCTGCAGACCATCTATGCTTTGTATTTCAGAGTGAAACCACATGTGAAGAACAACTTCCCCATTAAAAACAGACACAGGTCTAACCAGCTGCAGACCCAAACTGGGCTTCCATCAGATATACCAGGGGCTGATTACAAAGAACCTCTCAAGTCTAAAGGCTTCTCTTACTAATTAGCAATGGGGGAGTGGGAGAGAGCCCAAACACACAAAAGACAAAAGGAAGTTGTTTGGAGTGGAATTCAGTTCTTCCTAGGCACCTTCATTGTCAAGATGGTCTAAATACTGAATGTTTTAGTAAATTAATTACGGTTTCAACACTTTTGATGACTTGCACAATAAAAGATTCATCTCACCTAATTTCAGATATGTGATCTAGTTCATTATAGGCTTCCTATACAGGCAGTGGAAAAAACCCAGGAACTTTCATGCCATGATTCACCTGACCAGTTTGAAATAAGTACAGGAAAAAATGAACTGAATCAGAGAAGCATTCTACCCTTCTTCTTGAATCTGAAAGGGGTGCTGAACTCAGCTGTTGGTGCTAACATTATATAACTCTGGACATGGTCAAATGAATCTCACTCATAACATTTTCTCAGCATTTTGATAGAATGACCCAGGCCTATTGGTGGGATTACAACAATTCCTGACATCACCTAAGCAACTGAAAATGTTGTGATCACCATTGCCTGCTATGTCCAGCTTGTCTTATCTTTACTGCTGTATACAATAAGCCCAGCATCCAATATACTATGCAACTGGTTTCAAAGGAAAAACAAGCTTAAAAATAAAAAAAATCCCAAGAATTATTAGATCACTCTACCAAAAATATGAAGTATACATTTTCTGTTTGTTTTTTATCAAACCATACTGTAAAAAATATCAAGAAAACAATTCAAGGGAGTGATTTATGTTCATGCTACTCCCAACTGTACACTTACTGAAGATATAATCCCTTTCTCTGGTGATGAAAACACTGTACTAGCTGACAATTAAAAAAGAATTGAGATGTGAAGCTATTGATTTTTCATATCCAGTAAGACTACTTCTCTCATATAGTCAGAACTAAAGCACTGTTTACCTGCACATTCCCCCCAAACCTTAGATGTATTTTTGGGTTTTTCAGGATGACTTTTCAGAACTGAATCTGCTTTTATACAAACATGCTTTGCTGACCTACATAACAGGTGTGCTTCCTGGACCTCCATAAAATGTTAGTAGCAATAATTAGCTTTTTAATATATATAAATATAAAACCACCTAAAAATACTGTGAAGTTTTTTGAAGTGGCTCTTTTAAGTGAAGACTCTCTTCCTGAAATGTCCTTCATATTCAGTTATTTACAATAACTGTCAGCAAAATCCTTGTTCCATTGAAAGTCAGTGCCAATATGTTTGAACAATTTCAGTGTGCCCAGGGCTTCATTTCATGATTCTAAGAATTCAACCCATTTTCCTGAGCCAATTAAAGCAAAATATGTTGGAGTACTTCTGAAATTTCAGAAAGATATGAACCCTAGAGGTTTCATGGAAATCACTATCAGGGAAAAGAAAAACTCAGATCAGGCCCCACCTCTGGGACCATGTTGGCAGGTCTGTCTGGCCAAACAGCACACATCACTCAGAACTAGGAGTAGCGTGCCCTGCCTCCAGCAGAGCCAGGAGTATGGAACAAAGCCATGCAGCAGCCTCTGTCTGGCAACCAACCCCTCCAGCTTCAATGGGCCGCCGTTGTCCTGAGGACACAAGAGCCCCCTACAATTGCTATACCAGCATGAATCACATGTATGCAGAGTCCCTCAGTCCCCTCTGACTCGTATTACTGAGCAGTGACGCCACCTAGTCCCAGTCCTAGAGCCAAGAAAAATTCCTATTTATATTGAAGGAAGATGAGTGTGCATAAAGACAGTGACCTGTATCAACATAGCCTTTTATTATTCAAGGCCACCATAAACTTGTGCTTAATGATACGTGTATTTTCAGATTCTGGTGGTTTGGGAGAAAAAGCGAAGATTGTCATTATTCATTGAAAAATGAGAAAAATATTTATCAGTTGTTTATGCATCAGTAATTTGAGCTGAAAATAAGCTTTTTCACAGGAACCCCAGCAGTATTGTGATGCTTTCCTTTCTGCAAGAGTAGACAGAATATATATACAATATTTAATACCTAATTTACCTTATACTAATGTATACTCATTACGTTCCTACCATAGTTACAGTTAGCACTTTACTTTTAATACTGTTCAAACCCTTATTCTGATACAGACAAATAAGATGAAGCTAAGAGGAAAAATACCTCTTTTATTAAAAATAGGTTTCCTTTCACAACCCTCTTCCTTTCTGCTATAATGCAAGAATATGTCTGTTAATTCTATGAGAAAAGAAAATATCCAAAATATCAGACATATGAAGGCGAGAGGTGTAGTAATTTTCTCTTTCTTCATTTAATACTTTTAAATGTCAGTCTGTATTCAGGTAATAGCATAAACTGCCCTGTATAGTTTCTTTTTGTTTTTTTAAACAAAAAATCTGACACCTGCCTGAAATTTCTTATAGTAGTCACTGAGTAGTATCAAATATTTTAACCAAAAAATGAACTGCTAGTGTTAAAAAAAAAGGCATGGTTTAGTTTTATATATAGATATATATAGATATATATGCATATATAAATTCATTGTTCTGAAAAATTCCTCATGTCTTCAAAAGCTATAATCCTTCTTCATCCTGCAGTTCTTTTTTTTCCCTAATAAAAAAAAAAAGCCTTTTAAAGTATGTAGCAGAGATTTCTGAAGCATAAGGAGGCCTAGGTTTCCAACTTCCATATCCCCACAATGCAAGCATGTTATCTTTTTGGGTTACCTGACCTGCTGCACAGAGGTGAGAGTCCTAATGTGACCCCTGAGGCCAGGTCTCCCAGAGAGTAACATGAGGATTATCTCTATTACTTAGCTTTTATTGCCATCTCAATACATCCCAGGAGCTTAATGGCTGGAGATGTCTTTTGCCAGTGCAACAATCCTGAAGCAAGCACCGTATAAAACAACACTTTTTTTTTTAAAAGGCCTTTCAAATAACTTACATATGATATCATTCTTCATAATACTGTATGAACATGAAAAACATGTCTTAATTTGTATGATGTTTACATATACAACAACATGATTAACTGCAAACTTGTCTCTCATGTATAAGAGTGTGCACCTCCTACCATCATATCCTTTGGGGGATATATCCCTGGATTGCACCTTGGGAGCTATGGCTCTCTTGCCATAGGCATGGTTGTCATAACTGTTATATTCAAACGAAGTCTTAGAGTATTTCTCTAGTTCCTTGGCCAAGTTGGAGCGGGGTGTGGTGGTAGGGACATTGTTTCTGTAGCCATACTGAGGGATCTCCAATTGCTTAACAAAGCACATGGGCCTAGAAATTAAAGATATGTACAGTTTGTTAGATGCAGTTCAGTTTACTATGTTTGTGCATAATTTATAGTTCAGATTAGAAAATCTTAGTTATTTCTTGTACTCAAGAGACAGCAATATATTATTGCATTTCCTTAGTTTGGTTATTTTCAGCAGACAAACAATATTTATTTCCTTGAACAAAGCCTAGACAAAATTAATTCTAATACCACTAAATGTATCCTGCTGCTAAAAGTATTTTAAAATTCTGTTTTAAAATACTTCAGGGTTTCCCTTTCCCCATGTAATTGCAAACATTAGCAAACATTTTTTTTTTCTTTTGGGAGGTGAATTAAAGAGGGGCAAGCAGACTGACAGAAGAAGTTTGAGCAAATTCTTTAAATATCAAAAAGAAAAAGTAGATCTGGAAGCTCCACCGAATTTATGGAGTTTCCTCCAAATTTCTTCCAACAGAGTTGTATGTTGTTTTCCTCTGTGCTTTCAAAAGTAACTATTCCTGTTTCATTCTTCAATATACAAATCCATGCTCATCTTGAGAAGAGTCTCAGAAGCTCTGCTGACTCTGAGTTGCTGCCTTGCAGGTCCTGCTCATCCTTAAATGCAAGGTTCTGGCAGGAGCTGCTATTCCTGACACACAGATGCACACCTCAAGGAAGGTCCTGAGAATGAATACAAAATAAAACTGTTTCAGTTAAATATCTCTCATTTAGGATGAGAGAGGACACACAGTCAGAAGAAGCCCTGATTGATGCTATTCACTCATTTGAGAAACTCGTGAAATTTCAGTGAAAGAACACTGCAGTGAACTCCACTGTCACACCATCTTCTGCATGTGGACACAGAATTCAGCAGCTCAAAGCAGTCAAACAAAGGCCAGATCCTGCAAACCCTACCTGTACAAGAAAGTGTTACATGACTGGGTCATGGGAAGCAACTGCTGCATGTCTACCTGCTGCTTTTAGCAGGCAGTGAGGATGATGAACAGCACACCTGAGGTGCTTCTGCTGGAATGAAGAAGCATAGAGCATTTTTTTATTTTTCTTCTTTTTTCTTCTTGGGTTTTTTTTTTTTTTTACTGCATTTATAACCAGAGGAAATGGAAGGAACAATCATAAGAACATAAATTCAGTTGACATCAGAAGTATTATTATGCTGACTAACAAAGTGAAATATGATCAATAGTAAGAAATAGGTTTTGAATATTATATAATGTTTTTCTGAATGAATTTATTTTCATAGAATTTATTCAGGATATTTATGTAAAGATCACTCAAAAAATCATATTAGTCATACTATTCCCTTTGATTTATGTATGCTTATTCCTTTAGACACTTCTTCCTCACAAAATACAGTGGGCTTATGTATACAATGAGTTGATATGAATAATAGTTTGATCCTGTTTCAAGATGATCTATATTTAGCCACAAACCTGCAATTCAGATCCTGAATATTTGATGCAAATCCAAAATTTCAGTGGAATAGAAGTCCTATGAATTTGATTTCTTTTAAAGTAAGAACTTAAAATGCAGGTGGGATGGAAACTGGTATGAAGACAAGTATTCAAGATTTGCTCTTAAAACATCTCCATCTGCCCATCAATTCCCTGCATGAAAATGTTATAAATAGCTGCCAAGTTCATCTTAAATACTTTGATGACTTAGAGGTAAAAGGGAAGCAAGAGACAAGATCAAAGAATTATCTGAGTTACCTATAAAACCTGAAACACAAGGCAGCTCACAAGTGAAGTTAAGCTTGCAGAACAATCCTAGGGAGTTTGCCAGCAATCTGGATGCTGCTTTTGAGCAGTTGCCTTCTATGGCAACTGACTTCGGTGGCTTCTCTGTAATGAGCAGTGGTAAAAGCCACTGCATTTTTGATCTGTCTTTTTCCATCAAGTGAGAAACTGTTTTATTCCCTCAAAGAGTGGAGTTTTTTTACTAATGGGATTTGAAGAACTCTTCTCTAAAAAACCTCTGTGGGATGTTGTATGCCAAGCTGTGCAAATTGAATTAGGGGCAGTTAAGACAAAGCCCATCAAAAACAATCTGCGGACGGAGAGCACAGTCAACAGGAATGATGAAAAATCTTCTGTAGATGTGAACCATAATTCTAGGTTCCCTGCTCCATGAAAATGCTGGCTTTTGAAAAGACCATCAAGATTAGATGAACTTTCAAGAGAATAGTCAAAGACTGATGTTGATAATACAGTAGAAAACTTTAAGTAGCCCAATCAGTTCTTAAATCTAGAAGACAGATAAAGACTAAGAAACCCATGGGATAAGTAAGAAATTCTGGGAACTAAAGCTGCAGCACTTCCTCCACGCTCTTAGAGGCAGCTGGGAGGGATGTACCTATCCCAGCCCACAGATACTGCAGTATCCATGGAGAAATTCTGCAGCTTTTGGGGCATCGTCACCATAAGGCTGGTACAATCATGCAGAAGTTTGATTGCTTTAAATGCATCCTTCACACTTCAGCTCCTTAGAAATAATATTTTTTCCACCCACATATCTCAAAAGAGGAGACAATAGCACAAAGCTGGATACAACTTCAGACAAATGCAGAATCCTACATGGATGAAGAAACGGAGTATAATCATATAAAACTGGTTCAAGGTCCTTTCCATATGAAAATTTTGAACAATTTTTTTTCTCTTTCTGTCCTTCCTGGCAGAGAATGGGGGGAACAGAGACAAAGAACTAAGCCTGATACTATTTTGGAATATAAGCTATACCTAATACTTTTAGAAGTGTCCTGCCAAAAAGTGTACTACCAGTTTGGTAATGCACATAGGGCTTCTGGTTTAATTTAAACTGATATTTACTAGTAAAAGCCTGCTGAAAAAACCAAGACTTACCGGTAAATATTAGTTTATTCCCAAAAGATACCAACTTTTTTCACACTGTTCTTAGACTTTGCACTCCAGCAGTCATCTTTACACCAAACAATGCCTAAGACAAAAATGAGCTTTTCAGCTTTACATGTATTTGCCAAAATAATTACCAACCCTCCCCCATGAAAATTGAGTGGGAAAAATACACTGTGAGAGTTGGATCCAGAAGCCCTAATTCTAACTCTTCTTTAAAGGAGATATATATGTATATACAATGTATATAAATATAAATTCTCAGATTAGGTGAATGTGTGATGAATTCTGCATAAGAATAAGTATTATAGTGATTTCTAATACCTTAAAACCCGATCTGATGCCTGGTTTGATTTTGACACATCACAGTTCTGATGCTTCTCTTGAGCTTTAGCCAGTTTCTCTGCTGCAGCAATAGGACATCCAGAGAGGCTGCAATTACAGAAAGGAAATTTAATTGTCTTGTCCTGCATAGTTTCACATTATAGCACTGATCCAATTACTCCTTCTCCTCCTTAGCCAGCATCAGGAAGAATCTGAAGGAAAAGGGTTTCCAAAAATGTTTTGATCATGTGTATTTTCTCTAGAATAGACTTCTTTTCTTCTGCTTTCAAAGTTGCATTGTAAATTTTACATCTGCTCTTCTTCTCTCACAGTACATGGATAGATTATTCATGGATGTCAGCCAGGGAACATACCAGTAGGAGAGGAGAATATAAACTGGAATCTACTGTGCAGCTCTGCTAGCAGACTTGTGACCTTTATGCATCTACAAATGTTGCCAATGAAATGGCTTCTGAAGACAATTAAATGACAACACCATATAGGCCAAATCTTGTGCTGCTTCACACCTCATTCAGCTCCATTAACTCCAATCTTTTTGCTAGGCATATAAATGAGTGCAAAATTTTGCCTTGGGTTGCTAAATCTACATGTCAACTGTTAGTGTTTGTTCATGAATTTCAGCCACTAAAGTATGCTTTCTAATAGTAGATGATGCAAAATGAAAAGCATTTCTGCACTGGAAATTAAATTACATTTGCAAATGCTGAACAATTATTGAAGTGGCAATAATAAGCCTGATTCTTATGGAAAAGATTTAGAACTGAGAAAAATAAATATATTGATGCCAGCAGATGGTGCTCTTAGTGAAGCTGTAAAACCCTGTGACCTGACAACAGAGGGGCTCCTTTCCTTGTCATACTCTATTGCATGCTTATGTGACTGCAGCTCTCTGTGCTCTCCACAGGAATAGAAATTAAAATGAAAGGCAAATCAGTGCATTCCCAGATGTTCCCTTCTTTATAGGAAATAAGTGGGAAAAAAAAAAAAAGAAAAAAAGAAAAAAAGTGAAGTAGAGAAAAATGCCCCAAAAGCTGCAGAAAGAGGTGAGCACAGACTGCAGAGTGCTCTCCCCTGCCCACCCTTGCTGCCCTAGTTCTGTAGAGGGTGAGGGAGCTCTGTGCAGCTCTGGAGCCATGCCAGAGGGCAGCTGTGCTCCACTGACAGGCTCTTCCTCAGACACCTCCAATATTCTAGTGGATATTCAACCAGAAGTGAGCGCTGCTTCAAGCAGCAGTAATTCCCATAAAGCCTTCTCAGAGGGTTTTGCTGCATCTATTGGCAGCATCACTGCAGAGAACAGGTACCAGAGCTCATTGTAGAAAGGCTGGTACCCACAAGAGTCTTCTGGGGGAAATGCAGCTGATATGAGGGGCTGTAGTGACCCAGAGCTTGGTAAGACTGAATGTCCAGTACCTGTATTTCCTCAAGCCTTCATGCTACAATTTACAATAAAAAGGAATTAAATAACAGGAACACTGCACAGTTCCTTTTACCCTCTCATACATTTTCTGGATTTTTAAAGTTGTAAAGGAATAGGCAAGATTTTATTACTGTTCTGTGGGAAAATTATGACCTGTGGAACACTAAGGTTAGATTTTCAAAATTTCTTTGACAAAATTTAATTTGTAATAGCATCCCTTCCCTAAGAATCTATTACTAATCTTAGGAAACTATGGAAAATTTGTTTTTTCCCTTCATCATTCTTTTTTTTTTTTTTTTTTAACTAGAAAACTTACTTCCAATAATTCTGCTTTCTCATTTTTAAATGTAACGAGACATGTTCTTAGTGTTTCTTAAACAGCCAAGATTCTCATTCAGTTTTACCTGAATAAGTACTTCAGGGTTCAGACTGTGGTCAGTAAGAAAGCTAACAGCTGTGTATTTAAATGCTTTTCTCATGTATTAAAAAACCCCAATAATTTAGGATTAGATTTTTTCATGCACTGGAAAATAATCTCTGAGGAGAGTGAAGTGTGAGAACAAGAACTCTGTACTAGTCTTGATGATGTTGACAAAATCTTCTTTTTCCCTGCAACACACTCATGAGGAGTCACACCATTTGTTTTGTACCACTGCTGTTCACCAAATATCAAAACAAAAAGAAAAAAGAAGTCCACTGAAAAAGCTAAGGATGCTTAAAATGTCTTCCATGGATCAACTCATCCATTCTACAGCAAACGCACACTCGTTCTCCTCAGAAAATACATGAATAAATGTTACTCTTTAAAATGGATAAAGCACACGAAGCACCATCTGTCAATCCTCAGCACAGAACAACGACACACACTCACTCCCCCCCAATGGACTGCTAGAAGGGCTGCAGTTCGGAGGCACTGTTCCCTCTAGATTGGTGTCCAGCGACGGCATCCTTACCTTCGGTGGGAATTCCTGTTGCTATTTACGTGGCCCCGGCCTGTGCAGCCTGGTGTAGGACACTTAAGAACATTTTCATGCATGGCAAGAACTTGACAAGGAGAGTAAGAGAAAACAGCAGAGTATGAAAACAAGAAAAAAAAAATCAAATCCCAGTATATATGAAACCATTTTAAAACAAAGCAGGATTCATTAACAACCAGCATTCCTCAAAATACACGTGACACACATAGCCAATAAAGCCTGATGAGGAAAGTAATTACTGTGACCCTATGCTCACTAACACAGGGCAACAGTGAAAGTTATGAAGATCACAGAACCTATAAGCAAAAGCATCTCTGGTACAACAGTGAAGCAGAAGACGCTCAAAATCTTCTTCATACAAAACCACTGAGTAAAGATCAGCTCAACAGTGAAGGATGAGCTAGCAACCATACAAAACAAAATTACAGACTGAAAAAATTCTTTCAGGAAATGTATGTATTCTTCATACATAGCTTTATAAATACACTATCAAACTCATGAGCTGAAAATCTGCTCTCAAGTTATACTAGTAGAACATTGAATTATCTGAAACACACCTCAGTACAACCCTAGAACAGAATTTAACCCTAACTATAAGGCAGTCCAATTGAGCTAGGGGCCAGTTCTGCTCACTTCCACATAGATATATAAATCATATCTATATGGCAAGCAGAATTTAATTTTCACTTGTATTCTCTAAAAATATGGATTTTTTTTTTCAAAATATTAAGAACCAAAATGAAGCACTTAAAAATTGAGGGATGGCAGAAAAAAATGTAAAAAAGAAATAAATGGTACAAGCTTAAGCAAGTAAACTGATTTACATCCTCATCCACTGCAAGCTGGATGGAAAACTTACTCCAACGCTTCTCAGAGCAGTACCCCTCTAAATCATAAAGCTCATGCTATGAAGGGCAAAATTATCAAGAACTTTTTGGGAACACTGAAGAGTTTTTTATGACATGAGGCATATCTGAATCTATGTCTCAGAGCTGGATGGCAGTACATCACGCAATGGAAAAAGGCCATCCAGCCCTTATGAAGTTCTCATTTTCTCACATAAGAAGTGGTCTGGAAGCCTGTATTTAGTTCTCACTCAAAAAAAAAATCTAATAAAATCAGTAGATACCTTGTCTGAGTTAAGAACTGAATAAAAGCTGTTCAGAGACTTGAGAATTAAACCATGTATACTCATTAAAGATAACCATCATCATCATCACCCCCCCCATCATCAGTGTGATAAAATGTGTATAGATGCAAAAGCTTCACTCTGAAATTCCTAATATTTAAAGCTGTTCTTGAAACATGCTTCACAAGGCCAACATCACAGGAAAAAAAAAGATGAGCTCACCTTTGTCATTTTAGTAGGTACAAGAGCATGCAAACAGTTTAAAGCTATATTCTTCTTTGATTTACAAAGTCTTTTAAAGAGCTTTTTATTTACCATTTGAAAAAAAGGATAGAACTTTGAGCAACTGAATAAATATTTGTGTTTCAGAAAATTGCAGGGTCTTGGAAAGCAGAGAAATTACTTTATTTGTTCTACTGTATTCAGAGACCAACCAAACTACAGCAAAGCTTCCTAATGCACTTCATCATCACTTCTGGAAGAAGCCACTGTACCATGAAAGAGGAGACTTGTTATGTCTGCCACTCTTGCAGTGCTAATCTACTTCTGTTTTCCTGTCCATCATAATCTACTTTCCTTTGGAAACTGGGGACTATTTTAGTTCTGACCATCTTTATAACATTTCTTTAAGGTTGCTGCAAATTCATTGAGGTTAAGTCTGTAAGTGCTGATGGACAGTGAGGATTTTAGGTCCATGTGGAATGGATTCCATAACTTCATTTTAAAACTGGTGTGAAAGAGAATTGGGTCTTAGCTAGACACTTCCAGATGAAAATCAGCACAGACTCATTAGCCTCAACAGGCATATGCTGATTTCACCAGCCAAGGAGGTGACTTCCAGAAACAAAGTCCTCTGCCTTTAGGTGGAGCTCATATGGCTGAAATTCCTACGCAGAGAATTTGCTGATGTGGCGGGAAGTTCCACCCATGTGACTGACAGAGGACATTTGCTCAAAATCCTGAGTTCTGTAACTAAGTAAACAGCCAAATTATTATTATTATTATTATTATTATATGCACTAGTTTAATATAGGTTATGTTTCAGACACAACAATAACAAAGGAAAGGGGTTGCAAGTTTTTCAGGAATAATTATTCCTGTACAAGACAATAAGGACAGTTGATGTGACATTAGCACGCAGAAGCAAAAGCAGTGCACGTTTTCTGGAAACCTTTTTCTCTGTTGACTAAATATGTCTATTAAAAATAACCTAGGATTCTCAAAATCAAAGAATACAGCTTTAAAAGTTGTTCTTTTAGTGTAAAGTTAGTAAATAATGGAAATGATGGAATAAAGGAAAAAGTATAACACAGAACAGTTGACTAAGTTGAGACAAACCATACTGAAAAATGAAATTAATTTTTTAAATAAAAGGTTTAAAAAGCATGCTAGAAAAGTTTTTGTAGTTTTATCCCCAGTTTCCATGAAATAATGTGAACTTACTTTCTGGAGGGACCCTATCTTTGTGTGGGCATCCTGACAAACTGCGGTGATGGGGGTAAAGCCCCGTTACATGGCCAGTTCCATCACACCCAGGGGTAGGACATTTGCTCTCTTTCTTTTCTGTTCTTGAGGGATCTATAATTTACAACAAATGTGTCAAGTGAATGAGTCTTTTCACATTTCTGTAAGAAGGTTCATTTAATCATGTCATTTACTCTTTGGTAAATGTTATTATGAAAACTGGAAAAAGAAAACCCTTCTACTTCTTATCACAGTTCTGCCACTTTTATCCTGTTATCTTCTTCTCAGACTGCAGGCTCCTGTGATCATGGCAACATCCATTCACACTGATTGGAAAATGACCTTTTTATAGCAAAGCTGTACCACTGTCAATCAATGCTGTGCTGGCAAGCATTAGCTCAAGGGTAGAAGGTCATCTGGAAATTGTTTAGTTGGAGTTTCCCTTCTTTACATTCTTATTTGCCTCATGTATTAAGGTCTGCAAATGTACTGTCATAGCAGTTCAATGTCCTGAGAATAGCAAACCCAGCTCTTCAGCACAATTCCAAAAATCCCTTTTCCAAGGCTCAAGAAGGAAATGACTCTTGTTTTCTTTAAATTCCTTACAAAGTGGTAAAATTACATAAATATTCCTTTCTCTTCAATAAATTATGGTGGAGCAAACATTGTAATCTGAATTACTGAAAGTATCACTTGTGCTGTAAATCGGGGTCATTACCAACATGCATATGTAACATTTGAATATTCGAATGCTTGAAAGGTTAATGACCTTTTAGAATGCTGTTGGATCTTCTGACTACAAATCAAAGAAAAGTCTAACTAGACATTTTTTCCACAAAATAAAGTTTTCTGCCAATAATGTAATGGAACCGGTGACATTAATCCTGATTTAGAACTTTTTCACATAACTTCAGCTGCTTATTTCCTTAACAGAACATCTGTAGAACATCTATTCTTCCAGACAAGCACATGATAAATATTACATCTTATCATCTTGACCACAGCTGCCAGGTTTTGGACATTATTGCTGATTTTCATATCAGTATTAAAGGCATAAAATTCAGGATACTCAAACTGCCACAATTTTGGCTTAAGATCACCAACATCCTTTTTCGTCCATCATTCCTTTCAACACCCAATCTGAACTATCCTCATTTAATAATTGTATGTTGCTCTTGTAATTTCTCTGCTTCAATATTTATGTTTTCATCTCCACAAAGTAAGATTTTGCTACTTGTTTTCCAGTAAGTTTTTTTTACATTAAATTCCATCCCATCTTCAACAAACAGGACCCTCAGTACAATAGGGGGAAATGTTAGTACTTTTAGAACTTCACATACAACCGCTTCTTTTCATCATGAATCAATACAATCCAGAGTTCACATTCTGTTTTGGACTTATCTTTCCCTGAATTCCTTCTGGTAGGTTTTACACATACTTTTACTTTTCAAGTTCTTCCAAAACAGCTTCATTTTACAGAAAATCTTTAGCTCCTTGTGATGACTCTCCATGTCTTAAATTCAATCTTAAAATATAATATCATACTTAAACCTTGTATTTTGCAAATGGAATCCCTAATTATGAAAGTCTTATTTTACTTGCATGTGGACTGTAGAACACAGCTCTTTGTTCCATGTTCTTTAACAACAAATAAACATATATATATATCTCCAATGTGCTATACAGTTATCACAACACTCCTGGACAGACCATAATCTCATACATCAGGAAATTGAAGAAAGAGATCAAGAAGTTAAACCCAAGGCCACAGAAGGAGCAAATGTCAGAGGAGGGATTTGAATTCCTGTCAGATAGGCCTGTGCTGAGACCACTAGAACAGCAAGCCCACAGCTACATACATACACAACTCTAAGCAACTCATCAAGTCAAGTACTTTGGGATGTGTAAAAGTATTAGATAAGTGAATAGATAATGCAAATGAAATATAAATTATGTAAATATAACAATATTCAAGGACTGCAAAAATGTAGATGATTACTAGACCATAATGGCTTTTTAGAGACTTTAAACTAGAGGAACTTTAGCTACTTGACATTGTTAGAACCCCACCAAAGTTGGTGAAGGTATTGTAATTTAGAGCAGCTGAGGATCTAGACACTTTCATCCTACAGCATCAAGCAAATCCTGTTCTGAATTCAAGTCTACATCAAAAAGTTATAGCACATATCAGATTCTTAAGAGCCTTTATGGTCTAATGAGTCAGAAAAGATGCTGTATACTACTCTTAATGATTCCAAAAGTTGCATAAAATTGTACTTGCACAATTTCCCATTGCTTTTAATGGAAGACATTTGAGCAAACTTTTCACAAGTTTATACGAAACACTGGATACTGTTTTATAAATCCTCTTCTGCTATTTGTGAGAAATACTGCAGTTTAACTGAACTCTGCAACCTTTTCTCACTCCTTGCCACAATGGAAGTATTTCCCGAATGAAGGTTGTCAAAGGACTTTAAAAGGTTTCAAAATGCATAAATTTCAGAAGAAAACCTGTTTAGTATGCTTAAAATGGCAGGGGGAAAATGCTTAGTGGTCCCTTAATAGTTGTTTCAGTGATCTTTGAAGCTGAGGTTCTCACTGCAAACCTGTGTTCCCAAGAAAGTTTCTACCTAACTATATCATACATCTCGGTAGGTATCTCTTCCAGCAGTATTTGGAAGATAATGTGACTGGAGAACAAATAATATAAGCAACTGTCTTACTTAAAACTTCCTCTTTCAACGACTACCAGAATATTTTCCAGGGGTTTGTTTGTTTTGGTTTGGTTTGGCTTTTTTGTCGTGGTGGGATTTTGGGCTTTTTTTGGTTGTTTCCTTTTCTTGTTTTTATTTTTTTGTTGTTGTTGTTTATTTGTTTGTTTGTTTCTTAAATAAGGGANTTTTACTAAAAAGGTGAAGAATGATCTACTCACAAAGTTTCATGGTCCAAACTCACACAGTATTTAGTCCCTGGCTGAGCCTTGGACTATTATCAATTCAGCCTGCAGCTCCCTAGCAATAGAATGGTTCAAAGAAGCCATAGAATTTTCTAAAATAGGATATCTGTACATTTCTCATTGTCAGAAATTATATAGGCTTTTTGGAGACAGCAGGCCTATATGCAAAAATCTTTCCCCAGACATATATTGACTGGAAAGGCTGGACAATATCAGAATTTAAAAACTGTAAAAAATTAATTTTTGTTAGCCATGTTTTCTGTGTTTTTAGAGACATATACTCACAGGGAAATGCATCCATAATAGGTCTATGTGAACAACACTTGGCACAACATCCACATGGCTATGCAGTAATACACTAACTAAATAAAGTTGTCTTCCCCAGATGCCCGAAGTTACTACAGCATACACTGGATTATATATTTGTGGTTAGAACAAACAAAACTTCACTAAAATACACTGCAGCAGTGTTTGACATCAGTAATTTGTATACTTTTCTAGAAGACTGATCATTACTTTTGTTTAAGACTTGTGAAAAATGATCAAAACTTTCTTGGATCAAGATGTCTGCCTACATGAACGTCACAGGCAGACTACTTTTTCAAAACAGGAATTTATAAAAAAAGAGAAAAATTCCCACCATCTCAATTTCAAAGCAAACCAAATAATTTAACAACAAAGATAAGATAAACCTAGTTTCTGTTGGCATCTCTCAAGAAATACCACGTCCTCAACTTCCACTAAAGTCAATGGGAATCAGGTGTGTTCAATGAATCTCAGGAGGTATTGAACACTTAATACAACATGGCCCTTCATGTACAGATGTAAACACGTTAAAGAGGGGTGTCGTAATATAAACACACCATCACCATGATAATCCTGGAACTTAAAAGGCATTCTAAAGGTAACCTTTAGTTTGTTGGGGTTTTTTTGTTTGTTTGTTTGGTTCGGTTTTTATTGGGGTTTTTTTGGGTTTTTTTTTCTTGTATTGAATTATGGTCAAGGCAGCACCTTAACTGTTTCCACAATGGAATGAAACCAGTGAAGTGGAATGCACATAAGAAAGAAATTGCTATTGATCTCAGCCCAGGCCACACCATGCCTTGCATAGAAAATGGTTTCCATTACCTTACTATCTTAAGATAATTAATGTGCAGTCACTGCCCCTATCTTATGTTATCGGTCATTTTGATACTGTTCAATTTCTATCAGGCAATTCTACATTTTAGACAGGAGAGGTTTCATCAATAACTGTCATTTGATGATAATTTTATAAGTCACGATGCCACCTACCCAATCCAATCTGTAATATATGCACTTCATAGTTGATTGACTATCTACTACATAAACCCCCCCTCTTCAATATAGTTTGCAACACAATTCTCTTTTTTAATTATTACTATAAAATATATTAAACCTTGAGAAAAATCTTTGCCTCTTTCAACATGATCTCTTGTTTTGTTTCCCTGAGAAGTTACTTTTTAAATTTAGTCAATGATATACTGTACATATTTCTAGCACTTCAGAATTAATTTTTATTTTATAATCATACCATGATACTATTTTACAATCATGTCATACTACAATTTTAATAAAGTTCCCATTATGTGGAATTCATAACTTCATTTCAGAAATCTATGCAAATATTTAACATGTTAGCTCACACTTTCTCATGACATAACATACGGTATATAGAAATATTACCTTTACCATAATATGGCTTTTTGACATGGCCGTCACTTGGTTTAGGCTTCCTGTCATCTCCAGAAAGATGTCTTGGAGACTGTTCCTCAAATGATCTCATATTATCCCTCCTTCCAGCTTCCACTGCCATTTTTTCTCTCATGGCTTTTGCTCTCTCAGTTTCCAAAGCAATTGCTTTCTCAAGCAGGGTTAAGTTACCTTTTGTCATATCAAACACTTCTTCAGACCTATCTGAAGTAATAGAGGTGGTATCATCGTCTCTTTCATGACAACCATCCTCCTTGGCACAGCTAGAAAAAGTCCTAGATCTGGGGCTCAACTGTTCTTCAAGCCTCATTAGGTTCATCATATCAGAGTAATTCCGGTCTGGTGTTCTTCCTTGGAAGTCATCTTCTTGCCTGACATGCTGGCGAGTGTTCATGTTTTGCTGTTGATTTCTTTCCTGTGGGTTTGTCTCACTGAGTTTCCTAGCCAGATCAAAACACTGGTTCCTTAAGCACTCCAAACTGCTGAGACACACCTCTTCATCACTCTCCTCCACTATTTTTTCTGTAAGTCCATTGTTCACAGGCTTCCCTAGCATTACAAAGTTCATATTCCTATTGTCTTGCTGTGAAGTATTGTCTGCATAATTTCTGTCATTAATATTTTCTGAAAGCACTACACCATGTCCTTGTGCTAATAATTTAAGGGAGTCCACTGTTTCCCTAACAACATCACTATCTAAATCTAAACTCAGCTCACTTTTCCGACCGATATTTTCATTTTTGTCACTATCATCTTCCAGACTATTAGATGTATTGCTGTTCATTTCTGATTCTGTCCTGGCTCTGTATGCTGCATCCTCTGCAATTTTGCCAAGATTTAACAATGACTTGGCCACCAGTTCATCGTAATTATCATACTCATCATTATTGTTATCGTCTTTTTCTGTGTCTTGCATTATTCGAGTATTGTGACAATTCATTTGATGGTCTTCTGCATAAAAAACAGAAACAAAGAAAGAAACAAAGAAAGAAAGAAAAAGGAAAAGAAAAGAAAAAAGTGGCTACAATTGGAACTGTTGTTGCAATCGCACGGACAGAAAACAAACTGCATGGCAAATACTGTTAATCATACAGCAATTCTAGAACACTATGGCTGACCCATTTGAACTGAATTCTCTATAGTCCATAGGGCTATTTTTGTTTATTTGCTATTCACATGAATTTCTTTCAAAGAACTGATAAGAAAAAGACAATCAAAATGATAATTACTACTACTGCTAAATATTATGGCATAAATACTTATGTTTCTCCTTTCGCTTCTATATTCACAGTTTTATGGGATTTATTACAATCACATTACTCAGATGACATAATTGCCAATGTTTTCCCCATTTCTCACTCCTGTATATGGTAGATGGCAAAGGAGTGAGTACTACTGGATTTATTCTCTTACTGAGGAATGCCATTCACCAAAATAGAAAGAGTATACTCCAAGAAGGAAAATGTCACATTTTTAACACCATACACACCATTAACACTAATTGACCAACAGCTGTACACAAAGGTTAAAATGGCATTTGACGTAGTGTATCTATCAGTAAAATCAAAATCTCTCAGTTCAACTGTGGAGAAGTTAAGAATTTTAAAGGAGTTGTTACACAAAAGGAGGATAGAAGGAATTATATGCACAATACAATTTTTAGTAAATATGCTAGCCCAAATTTGATAGTCATATATGTATGAGAGGGCTGTTATTTACTGTTCTGTGTACTATAACAGAAGGTGAAGAGCTACCACATTTTACTCAACTTTGTTCTAGTAACTGTTGAATAACATAGGGAGAACTTAATAAGATGGAGCCAGTGAGAGGCCCTGAGGAGGAGATTCACCTCACCTAACTTCAGACATGAGCAAGACAAACATCTACATCTACATCTACATCTACATCTACATCTACATCTACATCTACATCTACATCTACATCTACATCTACGTCCATGGTTCTGTCCTTAGTCAGTAAGAGAAGCAGACACTTTATGGACACAGTGCACCTCATCTGCTTAAGATATCTTCTTGAGAATAGAACTAATAACCACCAGAAGTGCCTGTTTCTCTTCACTAACAACAAAGGGACTCAGACTTGATGCCCACCTTAAAGATACTCATACTCAGATTAATATCATTCACAGAGCACCTTCTGGTACCCCATATTCACTCAGAAGTCATATCATTATTAGACCCAGTCTTAAAACACACATTCATAATTATTGAGTAATGAACACTGCATAACTTATATTATATAACTAGCTATTATTCAACAAGCTATATTTCAACAGTTTCCAGCACTGTAAAAGAAAGCTCCTAGATCTGTCATTAGAGTGACATGCTAGGCCAGTTTTTCAGCTGGTGCAAATTGAAATAAACCAGTAGAGCTAGGATAATTAACACCTGCTCAAGAGCTAGTTCATCAACTTCTGATGCATCTTTTCAGCTTAGATGTATTTTCAACACTAATACACCTAAAAACATAGCAATTTCTAAAGTGTGGCTCAAATTTTGGGTTAAACAAACCAAACTGGGAAATTTCAGGTAGTAAGTGGCTTATGCACTAACATTTTGGTAATAGGAAATTGTGTTTGATAAAAATAGTTTTTATGTTGGTAGACAAGATAATAAATGAAGAGTTGTAAATACAAAGCTAAACAGCACAATAATTAATATTTCAGCCACAAGATAAGTATTTCTTCTACACAGTGGTTAGGGATCCTGGGATGATAGTAGGCTGTAGTTAAGCAGCAGAACTGGTTGATGACTAGGCTATGTCTAGAAAAAAAAAAACACTCTAATGATAAAATATTATATCTTACATATTATCTGCTTGAATATGGAGGAAAGATAATTAATAAGGAAGATTGTATGGTATTTCTACATCACAAGATATTCCAAGCCAGTAGTGGGCTATCTGTTTATCATAAAAGGTGGTTTTATTTTAGTTGCTTTATTTTTCAAGATCATCATAATTTATATATATGTTTCAGTGCCACAAAAATTAAGGGTATCAGAGTATCAGATTTCCATTGTATAAGTAAGGATTGCCACTTACACTTCCTATTTGAAAAATGTTCATCTTGAATAACTGAATAGAAGAAGGCAATGAAGGCTTAGTGGATAACTAGTCTGTGGTATTTGAAAAGCAAATCCACTAATAATTTTCTAAAGCAAAATACACAAACAAGTCCCACATTAATTTATTTATTAAGGATAAAACCTGGTGCCAAGGAGATTGTTCCATAGAAACTGAGGCTTTTGTGGGCTGCTTCTTGTAACTACACTAATGGGCAGTCAGATACAGTAAAGGGACATTGAAGTGATTAAAGAAACAATAAACTATAGCTCCAAAATTGCCAGTGCCTTCAAGTTTAGGATGAGATATCAATAAGCACTGGTAACATCCATCCAAATCTAGCTGTAATACGATATTGAAATACAAAGTAGGAAAAAAAGATTTTCTCAAGTCATCCTGAGAACTGGTCAGGTACACAGGGACTACTCTAAGCCAACTTTTGAAATGTGAAAAGTTTCAGGGATTGCTTCTCAAAAGAGAGGGCTGTGTTTGTAAATGATCACCAAGGGGAGGAATATGTTATACCTTGCCTTCACGAAGGAAAAGTCAAAATATGAATCATGTATTGTACGACAGAAGACATCTACATTCCTTTTGAGTAGGTAAGCTAGGTGAAAGCTGTAACTACAGTATTTTTTACTCTGTTTGTTTGCCTATATCCTTTTCTGGTCTCCCATTCATTCAATCATAAAATAAAGAAGGAAGAGGTAGTGGAAGAGAAGAAAGTGTATAGCACTAATCCCAGATGAGAGAGGCAGGAAAGCAACATATTTAAATAAGTTTCATTTCTCATATTTTAATTTTTGGCCTTTTTTTGTCCTTTCTTTAACAACTATTTTACTCATGTCTCTTATCTTCATGCAAAAGTTAATTTTAATGAGGAAGATATTTATGTATGCCATGTCATCTTCTCAATAACAGTTGGATTCTGAACTTGCACCGGTGAGGCACCTGTATCATCTGTTTATCAATATGAAATTTTAAATACTGAATCAATTAGTTAAAGGTCTTCTAGGAAGTATGTTACACTAGCAGCTCTATGTGAACTATATGCCTTTTCTTTGATTCAGTTCTGTAAATTTTAATTCTGCTTTCATTTCACATTCCTGTGATTCCTTAGATTTGATCTTTAACTCAGTTGCTACCTTTACTGTGTGCTGTTCAATGGCTGTCTGTTAAATGACTGCAAAACCCAGAGAGGTAAAATATTGACTCTACCCCCCGCATAAGTTTTGGAACCAGTGATGGAAACCAAATGTTTTATTTTGGGAAAAGACTGAGTTTGTCTCACAAAGACACAAACTATCCAGTTTAGGTGAAGAATGCACACAGTTATAATATATCCTTATTATGTTAACTTTAGTTGCATGGATAAAGAATACACAACACAGTTTAACAAGAGTATCAGATTATTCTAGCCCTCTCCTACAAAATATCATGAGAATTTAGATATTCTAGATTGTAAATTTGTTCTTTTTAACTCCCAGCAGATATAACAAATGGCAGGAGGAAATTACAGTGGAGTAGTGTAGAACAGTTATTAAAAGCCGGAATCCTTTAGCCCTTTAGCCATTTCAACAGAAGTGCACTTGTATTGCGCTAGAAAAAGTGAATAATTTGATTTCTTTCATCCAAGGATCTCAAAGCACTTTACAAACATTATTTTTAAAAGCCTCACAACACCCCTGTGAGGTAGGTATTTTAACCCCATTTTACAGATGGGAAATTGAGACACAGAGAAGATGAGTGACTGTTTCCATGTCATACCAGGAGTCATGGGAGAACAAGAATTATAGCCTCTACACACTTGACTGTTTCCTCCTTCTGCTCCTATCACATCCAACTTTAAACAATATTTTGTCAGAAGAAATGGCTTGCTGGTTTTAGTGTAGGGAGTCATGCAAAACAGCACCTTCCTTTTGAAAAGGAAAATACACAGCATTTAGATTGAGAGATTCTGCAGAGAGAGGCAATGATACTTCAGAAATAGCAGCTACATTCCTACCAAGGGACAAAGACTTCAGAAACAAGACTTTCCAGATCTGTGGTCTGTGTATCACATTACTCACTTTTCTTCCAAGCATGGTAAAACATGATGGCTAGGAAGCTGAGCCTACATGTGGTCACACAGGCTTCCTGCCCAGATGGATGGTTTCATTATCCAGGCAGCATTTCCTGATTTAAAACACTTCACTGCTCTTGCCATTGCTACTTGTCAATTCCTAAGTGCTCAATACATGATACTACAGCATCCTCATTCTTCTCCCTTTAAGTTGCAATGCAAAGTACGTGCACACATCTCGACATCTCTGATAGCTGGCCTCTGAGAAATATTTAGCAAGACAACACTGGCACAAATGAACTCTGAATCATAGAAAGTAATGGCATAATATGGGGAGGGGGATTTGTACTATTTGTACATTGCCATCTTGGGGACAATCTTGTGATTAAGGAAACTGAAGAGGTGGAAAACTCATTGAGCTCTGATCTTCTCCAGTCCACATGGAAGAAACAGAGGACATGTGTAACTCTCAAAAAACCTAAGCAAGGTCTCCTAAAAGCCTAAACATTCCTACTGACATGGGATTTGGATTAGAGCCCAAGCATCTGTGCATGCCTGTTTCAGGGATGCACTGAACTCTGAAGCTGACTATGTGCATGAAGAACCCTTTCTTCATCTCTGCAAAATTTCCTGAAGTTCTTTTATACTGGAAGTGCTAGAGGTAAAGACCCAAGCAATTTGATTGTTACAACAATTGGTTCCTTTATGGATCTTATATATTTAATGGAAGTCAAAAAAGATAACTGTTCATTTAGTTAATTCATTCTCTCTAGCTATTCCATGGTATTCCACTTCTTTTTCCACTTCTCCCCCTCAGCCTGTTATAAGTACTTACAATAGTTATAATACTGGGACTTACTGTTCAGACTTTACTACAATTATAGTTTTCAATTAATAACCAATGCTCAAAGTAAAATAAATGGAGAGTTGAAGTCATTAAGCTTGGCAAGGAAGTTCTGAGCTGAAGAACACAGCATGTTACAGTAGGAGTCAGTATTACGAATTAATAGTGAGGACAACAGTACATCAAGCCCATATAGACCTTTAAGTATTCACAATTTGCTACCTAATGTATCTTTTCATTTCTTTTTTTTCTGTTATGTTTTGATCTTTTCATCTTCTCTAGGTTCCACTTTTTATCTGTTATTGCTTGCTGAAAATTTAAGTACTACCTTTATTTCTTTCTTAGTTTTTTTTCACTTTTCCCTAAGGACCAAAAGTGATCCTCACAGATCTGAATTTCTTTCCTTTTGTGGAGTAATTACTAACACATAAAGACTAACACATAAAGACTAATACATAAAGATATTTCTTTTCAATTAATCTTCTTGCCATTTAAACACATTTTAAAAAGAATATTAATTCATTATTTTGGTATAAAAGCATATTTAAGATTTAGTTTTCTATACAAATCAGTGTATTCTTGTCTAAAGGTAGAGGTGTTTTACATAACCAATGTCCAGAAATACTCTTTTTTTTGCCATTCATACGACCTCTTATTATGCCTCTGCTTATGTCACACCTGCATGAATAGCATCCTGATCTACAAATGTATACATTAAGTATTGGTAGAACATGGTTGTTCTTACTTGGGTTATTCCTATTAATATAAAGGCAGAGAGCATCATACTTTTAAAATTTTCTGTCATTTGTTATTCATCCCTGTTTTTCCAATCCTAATCCCTGAGAGCTACCTGTATAAGTACAGTTTTGGAAAAGGATCTAAGGATAGCTGACAGCTCCTCTGACAAAATAATGACTGAGGTAATTTTGCTTCAAGTGTCTGACTGCATGAGCTTCTTAAAGGTTATCTAGGTTCTGACTGGAGCCAATATGTTTAAGATTTTGTCATTTCACCACATGATACTGCTTGCCTTTCTTTGATCTTAGGAGATTGTCACATGCTATTGACAGCACACTGGTGCCATGGAATCATGCAGTTACTGAGGCTGGAAGGGACCTCAGGAGCTATGTCCAACAACTGCTCAAAAAAAGTGCCAGCTTAGAGCAATTATCAGGGCCCTGTTCTGTCAGTTCAGCTTTAAAGGTCTTCCAGGATAGAAATACCACAGCATCTCTAGAAAATCTATTCCAGTGTTTGACCACTGTCATGGTGAGAAATTAATTCTTATTTCTAAATGGATTTTTTTTTTTACACTTGTCTCTTATTCTTATGCTACACACATCTTCTTTCCACTCTCCATACAAGTAGCTGAAGCCTAAGTTCTCTCTGTAGCTTTTTCTTACTCAAGTGAACAAACTGGTTTTTTTTCAGTGTTTCTGCACATCATGAGGTCCAACTCTTCAATCATCCTGGTTGGTCATCACTGGACTCCAATATTTCGTGATTTTCTTGTGTGGATGAGCCCAAAACTGGACCTATTACTCCAAATACAAAAGTGTAAGTGTTGCATAAAATGGAATAATAATTTCTTTTCCTTTTGATTTCTGTTTCTCAAGTATTTTCATCCTGACAGCAAAACAGTATTTCCAAAAGTCAAAAGGCAATGAATTTTCTGGAAATTATCTTGTTTTCCTCCACCAGACAGACAGCAGAAAATACTTTTTGGTTACATGCATCCCTTAAGTAGGAAAGGTCTGTGATTGGTGTGAAGCCTGCTTGTTTGGTTTGCAATATCTGCAATATTTGGTATAAAGGCATATGTTTAGGTTTGAGAAGGAACTTGCTGAGATTATGTGTGAACAGAAGTGGATATGCTGGGTTTGCAAGAGCAAGACAATTTAGCCAGTCCCTCCCACCTGGTCCACACTTCTTTGTGAATCAGGTTTAGGCAGCCCTTAATTGTTTTAACTTGACTTCTGTCTGGGCAGATAATGAGATGGCTTTAGCTGATGACTGGCATTCACTTCATCCTACTTTTTCTCCCCAGGAAGTCAATATGAGGGAGGTGAGATATTTTATCTCATAGCATTCAATGGAGTTTGGCAGTTTCTTGTCTTCTCTAAGGGTTCCACAGCTCAGCAGGGCACCAGGCAATGAGGAAGCCAAAACTATTCTCCAGATACTGGGATACAGCAGGAAGACAGCAGGGGAGCAGAGGACCAGCTGCACTGATGGCAGAACACCCACTCAGAGAGCTCTTGGTACAGAGCTCCTCATGGGGCTGTTCCTAAGATTGCTACAGAGACAGTGACCCATGCCTACATGCCTCTCCATATTCATCACTTTACAAAGAATGCAGCCTGAACAACACATTTTCGGTTTATAAAGCAGTATTTTCTTTCTCACAAACGAATCTCTGAGACGAGAGGTTGGAATCTTCAGTATAGGGAAACATCATCTCTTTTTACTGTTTTTTCTTTCAGTTCAGACCTCTGACTCAGTGTCAGGCCACATTGAACATGTCTCTATATGAACTACACATCTAGATTCCATTTACAGCTAATGGACAAAAACATGCATCTTGGGATATGATTTTTCATGCTAACCTACGTATCTATAGTAGATTGGCTGAATTATCCCCTAAAACTGGCTATTTATCTTGATAAGTTATCAATTAAACCAAATCCTATCCTTAGTGCTTTTACTCAAAATTTTCAAGTTGATCATTGCTGAATTTCAATGGCATCTTTAGTATGTCACAGTAGGAACTGCTGAATGGAAGGAATGAGGAGCTACCCAAAAGGAACTATCTTTTGGTTGTGGATGGACAAAGATAGATCAGGAAAGGCTGGTGTGGATGGGATACTATGGATACTTTGGATGGGATATATGCTTATGACTGCATGATTTACATTATTGTTTCATCTCCATCTTAAGTTTGACTACTTTTTAAATTGTGTTTGATTATCAAAGAAAGTTTGTTTGTGCATTGATAAGATGACCTGATTAGCCAAAGGGACAGAGGTAGATATCACTACCATTCTAGAGGATGAGAGAACCTCATCTAAAATACGGAATTATTGAAATTTCTTATTCATGTCTTTCTTCAGTTCAGTGCCAAGGAATCTGGAAAGACAAAGACATCTATATGCAGACTTTACTTCATCTGAAATGTAAAGCTTTTAGTTAGGGTGTTCTGTTATTTTCATCCCTTCATCTAGCTTTTTAATCTTTTAAATTTGTCTCGTTCCCTATGTTGTCATGACAGGGAAGGCTGAGTAATAATCCATAGTGTAAGAAGAAAGTAAACACAAAGGATTCTTTACTTCTTGGGTTATAGCCCTCTATTATTAATATTCTGTTCTGTCCCTCTTAATTAGGGACAGAACAGTAAACAGAGAAGTGGAACGTGATTATTAATGCTGCTATACTCTTAATGAGGCTCTGGCATGATTTTGACTTGAGTGACTTAGCAATTTTCCAGCAGTGTCCAGATGAAAAGGTGCTGGTTAGGGACTCCCAAGGAGTTTGAATGTGGTGAACATATTTTGGAAGATAAAAGATTAGCTGTATATGCACCCAAATCACACAACAGTTGAACTTGGCATTAAATGAGTTGACTATGGTCTATTTTATTCACTCACTTAGATGTAGTCATTGATTAAAGTGACTGAAGGGCCAAAGGCAGGAAAACCCATAAGCTGGGATCAATAGAAAACACATTTCAGAAGGAATGATAAGGCAAATGTGAACCATTTACCATGGCCTTGCATGGCAAGGTTTTGGGCTACAATTTCCAGCAACTTCCCCCTGTTCAGGAAAGCCAATGCCAGCCAGCTCCACAGTGGACCCACTGCTGGTGAAGGCTGAGCCCATCAGTGATGGCAGGAACATCTCTGTGATAATTTAAGAAGAAGATGTATTGGGCAGAAGTAATTGCAAACAGAGAAGAGCTGAGTGAGAATATGTGAGAGGAACAGGAAGGATAGAACATGCTCCAGGTGCTGGAGCAGAGATTCCCCTGCAGCCCAAGGTGAGGCAGCTGTGCCCCTGCAGCCCATGGAGGTCCATGGTGGAGCAGAGATCCACCTGCAGTCTGTGGAGGAACCCACATCTGAGCAAGTGGATGCTTGAAGGAGGTTGTGACCTGTGGAAGGCTGCACTGGAACAGGCTCCTATCAGGATCTGTGGCCTTGTGGAGAGAGGAGACCATGCTGGAGCAAGTTTGGTGGCAGGACTGCTGACCACATGGAGGACCCACACTGGAGAATCTGCTCCTGAAGGGCTGCTCCCTGCAGAAAGGGACCCATGCTGGAGCAGTGTGAAGAACTGAAGCCCATGGGAAAGACTCATACTGAAATTCATGGAGAAAGTTCTCCCATGGGAGGGACTCCATACTGGAGCAGGGAAAGGACTCCTTTCCCTGAGAGGGAAGTAGTGGGAGAAACAACTTGTCATGAACTGCTTGTAACCCTCATTCCCAGTCTCCCTGAAGCCCTGGAGCAGGTAGACCTGGAAAAGAGGCTTTATTTTGCTTCTCATTATCCTACTCTGATTTTCATTGGTAAATTCAAATCATTTCCCCAAGTTAACTCTGTTCTGTCTTTGATCTCTCCCTGAGTTTATCTCAGTTCAGGAGGGGAATTATAAGAGCTGCTTCAGTGGACATCTGGCATCTAGCCAGGGCCAACCCCGGCCAATCATGCTACTCCAGTCAGCCAAGTATACATATACAGTGGACCTCAAAAAAGAGAAAATGGTGACCCAATGGGTCTTAGCTAACTACAGAAAGTCTTTAGTACCTTCTGTTAATTTGCCACCTATGGGTACAGATGGCCTATGTGACTGGAAGTGTGTAAGAATGAGAGTGAAGTACCAGACACCTGTTAAATGGAGGAAATGTATTCTATAGTACCAGATAGAGACCACCACTATGGCATCTGCAAAGATATTTTGAGCAAGGCTCCTCCAAGCACCTGTCTACCTGATGGTCCTCACATTGCTCCCATTTTAGAAATTGAGGGATTTCACACTGCTGCTCAGACCTGCCCTGGAATACCTGGTGAAAGCTTGTATCTCCTAAAAGGAGAGTAATTGCTGGACAAAAGTAGCAACTTACTTACATGCATTTCTATATATTTCCAACTAAATATGTACCTACTAGCTATGATGGTAGTGGCTTTGTTGCCAGTGTCACAGTGCCTAAATTGAGTACAGCAGCACAGCCTTAGTGCATGGCATCTGTGCTGAAAATAACTATCCTTGCAGAAACAACAAGCAACAACAACAAAAAAATCAATCAAATAACCACATAGCCAGTTTTCCAAAATACATGCATGTACATACAGAGAAAATCTTATACCACATAAAACCTAAACCTGAGTCTGAGTCTGGTCTCAGGACGCATCAGCCTAGAAGTTATTTTGCTGGAGTTCTCTGGTAAAAGTATTGTATGGGAGATAAAGCCAATACCTTTACTTCTGCCTGAAATTATTTCTGGTTTTAATTTTTTCACTTTAACATATTGTTCCCTTTCAATTGCCTTTTTGATTATTTTTAGGTTCTCATCTTATTAACTTAATTTTCTGGGCACTGAATTATCTGAGCTATTTAGGAGCCAATGGAATTAACCTATCCAACATGAACTTTCCCCCTCTGTTCCTTTGTATCTGGTGCTGTATTGTTTTATGACTTAAAATGAATTAATTAAATGGAACTGCATCAAATCCATTCATAAAACTCAGATAAACTGTGTACACTATTTCTACACTACCTATCTTCTCAAAGATGTGAAAGATTGCAAGCAAAAAACTTACTTGCAAGAGGACAGTTATTCTTTACTAAATACATTGCAATTACTTTTAGTTATGCATTTTAAAGTAGTAATTTTGGCTCATTGCTGTTTGTATCTTATACAGACATCAATTTCAGTTTAAAAATCCTTGTTTATAATATCATAAAAAGTCTCAGAGAGTCTTCACATACTGGATGGAGTGCTAAAAGTGCTCTGTGTGTGTCTAGTTCTGATTCTACTAATGACAGTGATAAAGAATCCTATCATAAAGAAAAAAAAGACACAGTAAGCTACTTCACATCATGAACTATAGGAAAATGCTCACATATAACTAGGGAGGAGAAAATATAACAGGAAAAAAATGTGCAGCATCACCTGTGGGTGTGGGTATTTTGTTTAGCCCTGATGTTCCATCTTAAAGCCTTTTTTACTTGTTAATTTAAAGATTCCACATAATGCAGATTCTTTACTGCAGCTTTCACATCTGTCATATCCTGCTGTCCATGAAGGAATCCTAATAGCATATTTCATTTTCTCTCTGCAGTATTCCCATGCTGACCTTCGAAATGTTTCTTTACATCTTTCTGCATTTTTCTTTCCTTCATAAGCTCTGTCATCCCTTTTACATTTGGAACTTATTGTTTCCATTTCTGTGTCCCAAGACCCACCAGCCATCAAATCAAATTTTTTCTTAAATTCATATCTTTAATGGGGATTTTGACAAGAATCACTTAAAAAACCACTTATGAATAGCGCAGTAATTTCTAAAACCCTTCCAGATTAGACTTTTTATGTGGCATGTTGTATAGAAAGGAACAGTCATATTTCTACTTTTCTTGGTGATACAACTACATCTGTACTCATCTGTGCCTTAAACCTGAGAGACACCTTAACACTAATCAACTCAAAGCTCTGCTTTGATGTGTACAGCTCCAGCCTTACTCTCTGTCTCTCTGCTATTTAAGCACCAAAATATTTTAACACTGACTCTTTTCATACATAAGTTTCTAGACAAACCTAATCCAATAGGTATGTTGTAATGCACACCTGAAAGAAAAAGGCTCCCCATGAAGTGTTGCTTTGATTGGCCTGCTTAATTTGTAGCCAAGCAAACAGCTTGTTTTCTACTCCACTTTCCCTGCTCACTCCCACCTGCCCATCGCCCAGGTTAAGAACATTGTTTAGTGGGTCACTCACTAAAGAGCCAGAAGAGCAAGAGTATAAGCTCTCATGGTTTATATATATGGCATACCATATTTCCCAAAAACATTTGCTAGTCACCACATTAAAAGCTAGACTGGATTCAAGGTCCATTAGGAAGCAGTAAACACAAGAGTAAGATCCATACTGGGGTTTTTTTATGCTATTTAGTATTTTTATCCTATTTGGTATTATGGCAAAAATACAATGTAATTATTGTAGATATTATACAAGGACATCTGCCTTGAAAAGAGAAATACAGTGTCTGCTCTCTGTGCCCAGGACTGATTTTGTAGCCTAATATTAAGAAGTCAAGCCATAAGATGGTTACAGGGTCCTTGGAGCAAAGAGAGATCTCAGCAAGGTCCACTTTCTCAGGAGAATGACCTAGTTTGGCCTATGGCAGCTCCTGAATGTTTTTTTCTAGGATGTGACAGAGCTTCATCAGTGTGTGTAAGAGCATTCTCTATGCAAAGAAGCCCCTGGTCTAGACTCCAACCTACTGGGTTAGGAAAGAAGGACATGTGGCATTGAACTCCTGCATCACTTGTTAAACTTAAATCAGGCACCTGCATTACAGACAGGGGCAGAACTTTCATTCCATTCTAACGTAAAACATTTATCTCACTCCACAATTGTAACAGGATCCTTGGCTCCTGAGACAGGATTCCAGTGTCTATTCATCTAAAAATTGTCCTTTTTGGCTATATTTTGAGGGGAGGACATTAATAGACTGTGCTCACTACATAATAAACAAACACTATTATAAACTTTAGTATACTTTTTGTAAGTCCAACTTCAGCCCAGTTCCTAACAGTCACTCCTAATAATGATCTGTTATTCTCTATTTCCACTATGACTTTTAAAAATATATTTTTGTCTTGATGATCTGAGGGCAAAGTTTTGTTCAATACGTAACAGAAGAAACAACAATTTTTAACTTTCCACTGGATGCCAGCCCTAAAGTTGAACAATGTTTTAATTATTGCAGATGACAGAATAACAATATTCTGTAAATCTTCAGCCAAGTTCTTTACAGGGTGTCCAAGAAATTGCTTAGCAGATGTATCTTGTTTATACAGAACTTCTATAATAAGTGGAAGCAGTTGGTGAAACAATAGATTTGATACAATAGAAATCAGAAGAAAAGCAGTTGCACAGCTTGCCTTAAAGTATGTATGACAAGTAGGGAATCTCACCACAGATGCTTTGCAATGACAGAACCCTAGTCTGACGGGCATGAGCAGCTTTGCAAACACTCCTGTGTTAGGTGACTGGAAGTGTTCATGACACACAGACCTTGCCCTTGTTGTGTCAGTAATCCATGTCTGTGGAGCACAAGGAAGAAAATGCCTACTTGATTTGTCTATTTTGTAATTGGAAGTTCAGTTATCCTGTGGTGTTCCTTTAGTGCTACAGCAATACTAGTACTTACCCTACCTATTTAATAGCATAGCCTGCAAAATTAAGCTTTTGGCATGACAGAATTATCAGATGATGAGTTCACCTAATAAACCTCCAGTAAGTCCTGAGTTGTCAATCCTGTTAAGTTTCTCTGACAGAGCCACCACAAGTTTTTGCTATAGCATAATATTTACTGCAGACACATATAATATATGCCACATGCTCCATGTGGTGGTATGAATACTTGAAATGCTTAATGTTAGTGAGTATTTTCAGAACTTTCTGCATGAAGCCTTAATGTACCACATAATTCAGAGGATTTCAGCAACATTGACCAAACCCAGCCTCCTTTAGGTGGTTTCTTTCCTATCATTAGTTGGGTTTTTTTGTATTCTGCTAAAAGACTTGGCCTTCCTTGTTGTCCTACTCACTAATTGTAGCTTCTAGAGCCACTCTCAAGGAAAAAAAATTGAAAACTACATTAATTTAGAGAAGGGCAAGTATTTCTTTCAGTAAAAAAAGACTATGTCAATGTGATATATGTGACAAAAGAATAAATGTCAATTGTTTTGAGACCTGTAAAAGAAGGAAGAAATGCTTCCATAATAAAAACTTATTCAAAATTACATATATATGTTCATCACATAATAATGCTTTTGTTTCAAATTAATTCTTTTTCAGGTTTATATATTTCAGTTAAATAAAATTTGAGGCATTTTCTAGGACTGCAAATTTGATTCGTAAGAATGGACATGGATCAGAAGAAATTATCAATCCAGTCTGTAATTTTATTTCATTTTATTCTCTCCTGAAGAAGCTCTAAAAGGGCAAAATTAACTCCTACAGTTACCAAATAAAATTCTCTGCTTTTCAAGGAGGAAAAGCTACCATTTGTGTTCACTCTTTTAGGACAAACACTATAAAGCCAGTGGGAATTTGGAACTAATAGGGTCATCAAAATTGTTTTTAGAGCTGCACTCTAAACACGAGAGGAGAAGGTGCAGTACAGCGTGGACAATGGACTCTGAAGATGCACTGTGAAAGACAAAGGAATTCAAAGAGAGATCATGAAGAGCTCAGTTCTGTACATCCTCTGAATCTGTTTCTAGAAGTGACACATTCCAGATGTGAGGCCTTCTACAATGACAGGACATTTCAAATATGGATGCAAAGAGTTGCTATATAAATTGAGTTAATTATTGGCTCTTGAAAGCACCACATCATATAACCAACTGGCTTCATGGCACAGTTGTGCCAAAACCCAGAGATCATTGGCAATGAACAGGTTACAGAGAGTCTAAGTGAGAACAGAGCTACAACTCTAAGACTACAGCACTTCAATTTCTTCTCCAATCCATCTGATTCCAGAAAAAAATAATTTTACTGTAAGATCTTGCCAGACAACAAATGATACAGGAAAAAAATCAAGGATCCACTCAGCATTTTTCTGCAACCTGTGAGAATCCAAAGCAGCGCTGCTGTGACACAGTTCCTTTCCAAACCCACTGCTCTAGCAAGACTAGAGAACACTTTGGTCATAGACAAGCCCTGAAACAATTTGACAGTACAATGGGCCTGAGATCTCAAGTTCAGCTAACACTGAAGGAAGAGGTCAGTGTATTAAAAGTACAAACAAGCAGCCCTATGCATGTAAAACAGTTTCAAAATAAAGCAGCATTAAAATCAGATATGGTGCTGAATGTGTTCCTAGATGCTTTTACTAAGGCCTTAAATTCAGACCCTGAACTCTTTCAGTATGCCAATGTTCTCTACAGAATTTCTGCTTACATCAACCAAAGTTGCGTATGACAGAGATCTATAATCTGTGTCATCAAAAGTCAATAATTTCTTTACACTGCAGAAAGACATGACTGAATAACTTGCTTTTTAAGGATAAGATATTTCACATTATCATTTAAGGCCTTTTATTTGTAGGAAAGTAGTTAAATATGAAAACCTTTACACGAGAATGATATTTAAATGTCTTTAGTGACTAAACTTGTGATCCTTAAGTGGCTTTTAATGTAGAAGTTAAGATGGAGAGGTTATATAAGTTTCTAGACACAGCCTAGAAGGATTACTGAGCTTCTGAGTCAAACATTCAAACTGAAGGAACTCTTCTAAAACAGTTCTTCAAACAAAGGAAAAGTTAGGGATGACACGTGCAACATACCACCTCACATAAATGCAACTCTACTGACATAAATCTATTCTCGATTATTCTCAATGCAAACATACTCAGTATCAGACCCAATCTTACTTCAGAGAATTAAAAAATTATGTTAAAATAATGACATTTAATGAGTTTCAATTATATTGTCTATGTATAGTAAAGACCTTGAGCATGTAACAGAGTAAAAAGCAGAATTGACTAACACTTGAATCATATTTAAGCAATCAACAAACCAACCAAACAACTGACCAACCAACCAACCAACCACAAACACATGACAGTAACAAAAAGATCCAAACTTTTTCCACAAGAACTAGAAGTATCCAGCGGGTATTTACCAGCTAGTTGTTTCCCCACCCTACTCCAACAACCGTGAGGTTTCCCGGCCTGAACTACCAGTAACAAATGTTTTAATTGCATTATTTCTAGCAAAATTTTTTAGTGAAAATGCTGAGTCTGAATCTGTCAATATTAAATATAAACAGCTAAACAGCAGACCATGTTGTAATCCATGCTTGCTTCTTCAATGGAAAAAGCAGGTATCACAGATTCCCAGAATATTCTGAGTTGGAAGGGAACTCCAAGAATCATCGAGTGCAACTCTTAAGGATATGGCCCATAAAGGGACCAAACACACAGCCTTGGTATTATAAGTACTATGCTCTAATCAACTGAGCTAATCTCAGTATTTTATCCTGAGCCTTGACTCAAAGACTCCCAGGCTTGAGCACTTAACCAGATCAGACTGGTAACTAGACCAGAAAGGTAACTTTAACTTTTCATCCAGAGGAAAAGAATGCAATGGCCATGATAAATATCTTCCAACAGCAACTCTAAGTTTTTTCTTTTCTCCAGGTTGTTATTATCAGGGTATGAGACACTCTAAGCACAGAGTATCTTCTTTTATCAAGGCACGGTACAACAGCAAAATTTATTAGCAAAGAGTTTAGATCTGCTTTGCCTTATGTAAACATCAGGTATTTTTTTAGTCTTCTTTTCCCCACATACATTGTCCTAAGCAGTGAAATTATGCTTTCTGGCCCCTCAACTTAAAGCTATAATTTATTTCTATTAGGTGTTTTTTCTGTGAGGTACACATGAGTGTAGCTCTCTGCTCTGATTAAGACTGAACACCTACTGTGTTCACCAAATAGATGACCACTTTCCTTCTAGCAGTTTGAATAAATGAATATGATTAGTGGTCAGCAGGCTGACAGATGACCTTGCTAATACAGATAGGTTATCTTCATTTCATCAAGATGTTTACTTTCTCAGGAATGTTTTCAGCAGGATTCACAGCTGGAAAGCTGTGTGCCACCATGTTTTTCTCAGGACATGGGCTTCTTTCATCTTTTAGATTGGTGTCCTCTTGCTTAGAGGGCACAAGCACTTCACATGCAATCTGCTTAGGGGATCAGGAAGATAGTGGAAGGCACTAACAATTTTAATAGAGCTGATAGGTAGATTTCACATCTTGAGGGTCTATTTGTGTTGAGTTTATGCAGATGAAAGAAAAAAACCCAAAAATATTATGAGATTCTTAAAAAACAACTCTACAATTTAAACAAATACTGTTGGATTCAATGGTCTTAGAGGTCTCTTCCAACCTAAATAATTCTATTATTCTATGAAATATGAAAACAGGTAAAACATCTATCTCTATGTCCATATGCTAGTTTTTTTTATTAGAAAAACCCCTATTGAGTCTCCTTTGAATACACACTTCTATTTGTTGTTTACAGCTTTTTTTGAAGTGTATTTCATTTGAAAAATTAGGTGCAATACCACATATTAGTATACTGGTTATGCCAACTACTTTGAGTTTAATAGAAAATGTAAGGGACAATCTAAAAGACTCCTAATTTACCTGCTAAGAAACTGCAATAGTTTTTGTTGCATCATCTGGGAAATGGATTTGAATGATGTCTTCAGGTCTAGAATCAACCTAACTCCTCCTCGGTTCATTGGAACATCTGTTCCAGGAGCTTATCCAAGAGTTTTTTTTTTTTTTTTAATAGAAAAACATTGTGAAACAATCTTCAAGATCTGACTACCTGAAGAAAGCTCATCTCAGAAGAAGGTACTTTGGTTTGCCTTGAAAATTGAATGCACACTCCAGCTTTTAAACCAAAGGTTCTCGGCAGTTGCCATCACAGAGAAGGAGTGCTCCAAAAGCAGCCTTTACTGTCACTCCTTCCCATTTCTATTTCAATTTACAGATTAGGTTATCAGAGGTAAAACAGGTCATCTCTATCTTTCCTTTTTTTCCTGGGACAGTAGGGAAATCAGATTAATCTTTCCTTTAGCAGCTGAGTTGAACATAAGGGCTTCTCAAGTCTCTTCAAAGATGGATAAATACCTGCTCTTCAAAGAGATTCAGATTTAATGGAAATTTAGAAGATATGCTAGCCATTGGTGGAGAGTTTAAAACACAAATTTTGTTTCAAAGGATTGTGTACAGAAGTACAAGCACAGCATTTAGGACTCATTAAAAAAGGTTTGGCTGTTTTTCTTCCTTGTAGTTTTAAATTGGTATTTTGAGATTTATCAGACTATTAAGATGCATCTTTGTGTTCCAATTCCTTTTGATTATCAATGAAAAGGCTACAAAATGTGATTTTCAAAAAGGCTGTGAGGGTTTCAATGACTGCCCAAGTATTTAAACAGGAACTGTTTATCTATATTATCTGCATAATACCTGTATTTGCTGAGAACCCCATTCAAAATTCCCATTCCTTTAAACAGAAAAGGAATGGGCAATGACACACCAGTGACATATCCAAGTTTCCCAGGATTTACCCTTTTGTACTAGAAAACTGAATCTGACCTAAGAAATAGTGAAATACCTTACCTTTACTGTCCTACCCTCTCCCTTCCCCCTCTTCCCCATTTCTGCCTCTATAGTCTATCCTAGACTTGCTGATGGAATTCTTCTGTCACCAATACTTATGATTTCAATTGTTTTGTTCACCTGGTCTATAGCTACTTCTGGAAATTTTCTGAACTGCTATCATCTGCAGCACTAGTGACAGAAACTTTTATGGGAACTGTGTAGGCATCCAGGTGACCAGTGGAAAATTCTGCATTTTGTTTCTAGGGACAGGAATCCTATGACACATTAAGACTTCCTGCTAAGGTTACTTATAAGGTGGCTTGCTACAACGTTATAGTGAGTCTTGTAGTCAGCAGCAAGTGATTGAGACAACTAAATTCATAGCTGACTGATCTCATTCTCCATATAGTCAATAGATAAAGCAAGAGTCATATTCTGACCATGTAGTTTAAGAACAACTAATTTTGCACTTTATTTTCTGGAAATTCAGCAGTCCAAAATCTATCAACACAGCTTGTGCTACAAGCAGGATAAAGTGAAACATCTGTATCTCTCTTGGAAACAATAGGAAAGAAACTATTTTAAAAAATATGATTTATTGACCAGTCTCTAGACCTCACCAAAACCAAACTGTTATCACTCTCCACCCTTTGGCATAGGTGTAAGGAACTGCTTACTATCCTCCTAATTAATTGCTTGAAAAACTTCCTTGTAAATCATCTCTGCTCTAACTGGGACTGTTGCATACTGATTACTATGTTGATACTCAAAAGGATCATTAAATACTTTTCAAATAAAATTCTACTATCACTTCTCTGATTTCATGAGAAATTTTTCTTAATGACTAAGCATTTAGATAGAACATGTACCTATTTATTATTGTACATTTGTTTTAATACTGGAATAGCATGAGTTCCAAATCTAATCTTGACCTATGTAAGTTTTAATATCAAGTAATATGCAGAGCAGCTAAGAGAAGTACCTTTGTAAATTTTTTGCAGTTCTTAACCACAGCCTACTATATATGGAAGGAAAGCAGTCAAAAAACAATGTCAGCCTCTTCACATTGATTAGGACCACTAACTGCATGTGTAACTGTGTTGGAATAAGTAAACCACTGTGTTTCATTATCACAGAAAAATAAACTGAGTATCAAGCCTGCTGGCTTGCCAGAAGCAATTTTGAGTTTTGCTTTAGTTGTTTTCTTTTGTTTGTTTGTTTTTGCTTTTATCATTTTTGATAGTGTAGATTCAAAGCTTTTAATGTCAGCTGAAATCACAGCAGCAGTTGCACCATAACCTAAGCACCTACAAACTTAGTCACAGCTATTTTTAAAGAAACTGCTGGACTTCTCTCACTTGCTCATCAAGACAGCAACAGCAGTTGCACATCAGCCTGATGTAACACAGCTTCTCTTCCAGGTTCTAAAACAGCAGAGTTCCCTGCAAAATGAAATTACTTCCCTGTTGCATCAAACTCATGCAAGTTTTAAGACTGACCATTCATTCTCTACCAATCTTGTTGTAAATGCAAGCAATTGAGGAAACACTACAGATGCAGTATCTGAGAAAACTCTGATAGCCACCCAGCTGGCCACCATCTCACCCAAAGGGAAAGTATGCTTCCAAACTCTTTCTTTAAGATTTAAGATCTGACCTTACAGAATGCTGAAACAAAAGTCATACAACTTTCATACCTGGTTCCTAAGAGGAATCCAACTGAGGAGTGCTGAAAGCTTTTCTTATATTTTTATTGGTTAGAAAGGTGAATCTACCCAACCAAAAACGTGTTCCCTGGAAATGGGAACAAAATACTTTTTAGATAGCTCATTAATTTTTGCATGATTCCTTCATTTCACCCCAGTGAATTATGATGTCTGTCATCAGCATAAGGAGTAAATGGACAGTAATTACATTTTTTGAAAGTATAATGTAAAGTCCAATATCCCAAAAAAGAGACAGTTGAATAGGCTAATCACATTGCTACTGCATTAATTTGGTTACTACCAGTAACCTATATGTCTAAATGGCATTTATGCCATGGCATGGTAACAAAAATATATAAACTTTAGAAAGACGTTATCTATGTAAACCTGTCATTCGCTGTATTTTTAATAGAATCAACTAAACCACACAGAATTCAAGTCTAAAAGAACCAAAGTATATTATAATAGTTAGTTCTGAATAGTTTCTGGGGGTAGGGGGAAGTATAGGGCAAAATTTTCAAAGGGAAGAGGTGCATTTTTGGTCACAAAAATTATCTGCAAACTTGTGATAGAATTTATGTGGACAATTGTTGACATTCTATAAACAGATCTAGAAAATACCCTTGCAAATGATCAGTACAGGCACCCAGCTGTAGCTGATGCTTTGCTTGTACCTTTGTGAATATTCTCCTGGTAACTGCATGCATTAATCCACTACTAAGATTACATCTTATGCAAGCATTTTTAGCATAAACATACCTCCACCCTCCTTGTTTGAAATGTGAGTGCTGGTGTATTAAAAATATTTGGAAGACAGACTTTTTAAAATAAATGTTAAGAGAACACAGTGGGGTATATTTTCAGTGTGGAGCAGAAAGATTTAACTGCATGTTTTCCATCAGCTTTAATGAGAACTGAACAGCTAAATCCTCACACACCACACTAGAAGATTAACCCAGAAAACACACATTGTTTACTTTTTACTAATACTCTGATTATTACCACGTTCTTCCTCCTCCTCCTCTTCTTCCTCCTCCTCTTCCTCCTCCTCCTCTTCATCCTCCACGTCTTCACCTTCCTCTTCATCCTCCTCTTCTTCCTCCTCAATCTCCTCTTCTTCTTCTCGATCTATCTCCTCATCATCCTCCTCCTCGTCACCTTGCTCCTCATTATCATCAGAATATTCCTCCTCTTCTTCATCCTCTTCCTCTTCTTCCTCTTCCTTTTCATCCATTTCCTCTGTTCCATCAGTTTCATAGCACTCATCTACTGAAGAGTTATCTGCTTTAACCACAAAAGGTTTTCTTTTGGGGGCTGGTTCTTGGGGTTGCTTATCTTGTGTTTTTCTTTTTTTTGCCAACGGACAGCCATAAACACTGTTCAAAAATAAAAGATGAAAATTATTGCACTATTTTCCAGATTTTATTTAGTCACATGTTCTACATCATGATTAGTTGCTGTTTGCAAAATGAACGTTTTTAAAGTGAAGTTATGTTTAGGCAATGACAACCAAGAGGGAGGACACAAAACCTGTGAAAATGCAAGTATTATTTGCCTAAAAATCTCACACATACATGACAGTGTAACAGTTTCAGAAGTGATACAAATGTGTGTTTCTTCTCATTTATTTTTATCTTCTACATGTTACACTCCTTGCTAAACCAGTTGAATATAGTTTAAAAAATGGCAATCTTGTCCTACCTGTAGCTAGCAGTACAAAATTCAGGAATAAAGCAATGATTCCTTTGTATTTCAGTATTTTTGTTGTGTGCAATTATGTTTCAATGATGTTTAAATAATAAAAATATGATCATAATTTGAATGTTTTGTTATTATTATACATAATAATACAAAAATAATAATTAATCACTCTTAAATTCCCCACTGTTTTTCTCTATTATATGCTACAAGGCTGGACAAATGCGAAAGCAAGCTCCAAACCCCCAATTATCATGGCCAGTGTTACAAGTGTTCTCATATTAAAAAAAAAATCAAACAGTAAACAAAATCTTTTGTCAATGAAGAATTACTTTTCAAAATTGAGTATTATTTCCTTATCAATAATTTTAATGCATTGTAACAGAAACAGGATTTCAGAGCCCTGGTCTTCTACCAGAGTAGCCACCTGCTTCTCAAAGGTCACATAATCTGATCTCCCCTGTGTAACCTCTATAACCTTCTGGGCAGTGACTACACACACACATTACTTTTTGTTCAAAGAACTTCTTCTTTGAACTTTCTCATTGTGTGATTACAGTATTACTCAAGCTACATCAGTTTTTAGTCTCCTTCCTATGATTAACCAGTTTTGAGATATTTCAACTGCTCTTTATAACCTTTTTTGCATATCTACTAATAACATACCCTTTTATGTTATATTCTTTCTCCCTTCATCCCAATAAACTGAGTATCTCTTGCTTTGCTGCACTCTAATAATGTTCCATATTCTGTTGACAGCCCACTGAACAATCTGGTACTTCACCACATTTAGTACTACACTATGTGGCGCCCTCAGAGTCTTGATCTTGGTCTAATTTTATTGCCTCCCAGCAGGTATGCATCCCAATTATTTAAACAGCTACTTAGGTACCAACAATTCTATTTAAGCACCTAATCACTTTATTTAAGTGCCTAACTTAGGTATTGTCTTACCTAAATTTCAAATCACTTGTTCACAGTCTGCCTGTCACACACATATCTAAGGAACACAGAATCACAAAAGATGAAGTCTAATCCAGTATGCGTGAAAACACATGCCTCCATTTCCACTATAGAGAAATACTGCATAAGTACATCCATCTAGCCAGATTCCAATGCACCTCACTTGGGAATAGGGCAGTAATCGTAGCAAAGTATGGATTCCAGACACCTGCATCAAAGTTGAGGCCTAGTGGTGCAGGCTAGAGGGGGAATAGATCCACAAACTCCAGATTCCAGAGCCATACTCCATCCAGAAGGCACATTCGGTGGAAGAGCATCCTCTTATGAAAGATAAGCCCCAGTGCACCTGGAAGCAATAAACTCTCATGTAACAGGCAAGCAAAAGCCCAAATCTTCATGAATTTTAAGAGCCTTAAACTTGAAAAACTAGGTAGCCCTAAGCCTCTGGTGTTTTTTCTTTGGACTATATTTGTTTCTATCTGCAGACACTTCAAAGTAAAACCTATCTTTGTCCTAGATCACCACCACAGCTCAGTGCCAAATGACCGTCCTGCCTCTTGTCCTATGAATCCTCCTCTTGGTCAGGACCCAGCTGCTCAGATCCAAGGGAAAAAGTAGGACATACTTCCATGGAAAACAACCCACACCATCACAGTCAAGGCACAAACAGGAATTCAATCTCCATCTGTCTGGACGCTGCATAAAACCTGAGGCGAATGGCAAGCACTGTTTCTTGTAGTTCTGACCACTGCAGGTTTATTTTAGTGCTTTCCCTGGTGCTGTGAGGTTTCAGCAGCTGCCTATTTAAGCTCTCTGCATGGAGCTCTGAGAGAAGGCAGATGAATTTTTCTTCAGAACTAGAATTCTGAAGTGTGTTGTGCTGAGGAAAATGGCTGGATAACTGGGGAGGAACCTGTTTCTTTTAGGTGTCTAACAGGCTGCACCCTGGAAAATAAGAGTTGATCACATCCCGAGGCTCGGCAGGTTTTAGAAATTTGCATATCAGTTCAGTACGATTTAAACAGGCAGGTTAACATTTACTGAATGGCTGTGTCTTGCTTTCTTGGTTTCTGTTCCTTCTCTTTCCGATGCATACTACCCTCACTACACCTTCTTTAATGCCATTGTTTGTTACATTGCATGTTCTCAAAATCCTGGTCTTTATTTCCAGAGATGTGAGTAGGCTTACCCTCAGAAATCCCCAGGATTTCTTTTCTTCCTCTTATTATAACCTTCTTAGAACTTTGTAAGTGGTACTGATGACACTTGGGTAGCTCTGAACTAACAGGGCACCCAGAAGATGTGTAACTGTGAACATTTTTCCCCACTGGCATTCATACAAAGTAGAATTTTTCACAGAATCATGGAATGGCTTGGTTTGGATGGGACCTTAAAGATCATCTACTTTTAACTCCCCTGCCATGGGCACGGACACCTTTCATTAGGTCAGGTTGCTCAAAGTCCCATCCAACAGCCATTTTGTCACATTAAAGCCAGAACATTAATTCCATCTTGCCCCAATCTTTTTTTCATTTAAGAACACTAAATACTTGTAATAGTTTTCATCTAGTAATGCCCCAAAACAACATATTTTGGAATTCACAGAAGTGTAAGAAGTGAGACAGAGGACAGGGGCATAATAAATACATCAATTTTGGTTTGAACTGCTGTTTAATTTTTGCATTTGAAAATTAAGACAAATTGAATTACATTTTAGAGACAAATTATTGGTCAAAGGTAGAAAGAAATTGTCACTGCCAGTTTTTGTCACCTTTAATACTTTATCACATCTTTATGGTCTTCTACACAGTATTTTCTAAAGTTTGTGAGAATCTATGGCATTACTTGGGATTCAGGGCCCCCCGGAAAGTGCATAACTGGCAATGGAAATCAATTCCAGTTAGCTGGTGACTTTGATGCTTTTATAAATGTCATTAAATAACCATTTGGAACTCAGCTATTCAAGTAAAGTTGTGAACTTCGACTTTTATTTATACCTTTATGAATCTATTGCCAGTGTCTTTGCTTATAGAATTAAAACTGAGGACACACCAGCAACTACAAGAAACAAGGATTTGTATATTTTAATGGTTGGATCCAACACTAAGGCTTGGAAATATGTAGTTTTTCTAAGGAAATGGGTTATGCTAGTTCAAAGAATCACAGAATGGTTTAGGTTGGAAGGGACCTTAAAGATCATCTATTCCAGCCCCTCTGCCATGGACAGGGACACCTTACACTAGACCAGGTTGCTCAAGGCCTTGTCCAAGGTGGCCTTGAACACTTTAAGGGATGGGGGATCCATAGCCTCACCACTCTCACAAGCAAAGAATTTCTTCATCATATCCAGCCTAAATTTCTTCTCTTCCAATTTCTATTCATTATTCCTTGTCCTATCATTAGTTAACTTCACCTTAGCTTTTGTAAACTCTCCTAATTAATTTGTAGATATTCTGCAACCCTGAATCTGGTTTTGTCTGTACTTAGATTTAGACTTGACACAGCTACCATTGCAATGATTTTTCATATCATACAATATACAATATCAAATTTGATGCAATGCTGGCTTGCACTGGCTTCTTTCTGCCTTTCAACTGTATACCTCACACAGCTTCTACATACCTCATGTACTGCAGACTTCATAGACTGAAAGAGTTAAAAAAACACTCATCATGTGTTTCAGAAACCTGGGAAACAGGCCACCAGACCTGAAGCCTACCGTTAAGCTGCCCTATTTTCTGCTTTTTCTTTCTTAACCTGCTCCACTCTCATCCTTTGTTTCATTAATTTTTCACATTCTGCCTCCAGGACACTTCTCCCTGTTTCTGGTGTGTTCCCTGTGGTCTCCCAGCGAGCACACCAAGGGGAAGGCTGTGCTGATTTCCCAGTTGCCTCTGCCACTGACTTTCCTACATACAGAGATGACAGTCTCTCCCATTGACCTCTTGTTCCTCATAAATTTGTGAAAGCTGTTATTGTTTGTCCTTACAGCTTCTGCAATTTTCACTACATTTTCAATTTTGGCTTCTGTGATCATCCCCTTATTTGGTTATTTTTAGACTTGTTTATCCCTGCTCAGAGCATTGACCCCATTGATTTATGTGTCGTGTCTTTCTTCATCCATTCTTTCATTGCTCCCTGCATTTCCCTGGTCAGCTGTGTTTCTCTTATTGTCTCCTTACACTTCAGCTCTCTTGCCTTTCAGCAGGGTATATATCTGGGCTTCCTGAGACACACTTCTGAATATTCTACACTGCTTTGCTGTGTGTCTCAGTCATCTCTGGTTTTTGGAATCTGTCATGAATAATTCCTGTGGAAATAATGTTGTTGAATTTCATAGTGATAAGCTCCAAGAGGACATACAGACATTAATAATTGAAGAAATGGAAGAAATAATATATCACTTTATACTTCTTAGTTAAAAAATGACTTATGGTATTTTTTTTAACTTTCATGTAATTTTTCTCCATGAAAAACTTTATCATGCTACTCACTGATACATTCAATAGGAGCATTCTTCAGGAAATAGATATTTCTTGTCTAGACTTGAACACATTGATTTTTAATATTTTTTTTACTAATATAATTTTCAGTATAACTAGTCTGGTTATTATTTCTAATCTAAAAAAATTACCATATATATGCAAATATATATAGTATAGGACCAAATAAATACAAGGATTTTCTATATCAGATTACTGGCCAGTATTCTTTCCCTCCACAATGTGCCAACTCAGTCACCAAAGTTGGAACATGCCACCTTTACCTGGAGGTTTTCCTCTTAGAGGAAAATAAGGAAATGAGAAAGGGAGGTTATATGACTCTTCAGTCAGCTTCAAATACCCAGTTTGGATAAAGTAATTCCTATGTGCCATGTTTACCAGCATTATTTTTTAGTTGCATCTCTTTTCTATTCAATCTATTATTTCAGATGCCTCATGCTATAAGATTCAAGTGAAGAAAAATACGATAATGCCAATGTTATGCTCTAAATCTGAATAATGTTTTTCTGGAGTACTGTTACATTTTTCTTTTTTAGTAGTTATTTGAAAAATCTTATGAAACCTTTTTTCAAACTAAAAAGTGTCCCCAGTAACAGTGTTCTCATTCTTTTTTTAATGTGAGAATTTAATTTAACAGAAACCAAAACATTTGGTAGGGAATAGAATCTAAAAATTTGTTATACAAACACCTAATGAGGTTGTCAGAAAGATTAAATTAAGTATTTCAATATCTGAAGTGGTGCTGAGGTGGAATTTTATCATATACAGTTTTTAAGATAGTGAATTAGGAAGAATATGCTTGGAAGCAAACTTCTGCTTAAAGCTTCAGTCAGAAAGTTCCCAAGGCATCTATACTTGTCCCACTGGATATTGTTAAGTATTATTTTTGGTTTGGACTAGATAACTTCCAAGTCCAGACCTCCAGATGTAGAGTTTTAGGGTATTGAGAAAACAGGCATTTATCAGGTAAGTCCTCTTAACAAATCCAGCCTTTTAAGAATGAGCAAATCTAATTAATTTGCATAACACTGCAATGTTTTAAATCACTCTCAAGGCAGTGACTATTAGCTTGAAAGGGCCGATACTATCAATTGATACAAGCTGACCCGAAAATAAATATTTAGATTCCAGCAAAGTCTACAGCTTGAATTCCCTGCACTCCAGTAGGAAGCCCTTTCTAGCAGACTATACACTATTATAAAGAAGAGCTAGTAGCTCTCCTAGTGAAGTTGGATCAATGAATTGACAGGAATGAAAGAATGACAACAAATGCAGAAAAAGAGATTAATTTCAGCCTAGCAATTTGCCTACTCAATTGCAAGAATAAACACCTTCAGCTGAAGATGATTTTCCATCCCTATTTGAATACTGCCTAAAGTATGCCAAGTTGCTAGAGGAATGAGCAGCAGTGGACAGTGCAGGGTGGTAAAGTCAAACTTCATGTGGGAAATTAAAAATTACTTCTCTAAGCCACAGTGGTCAGGAATCTTTTCTACCCCACAGAAGTCCCATATAATGCCTGCATACTCTTACAGAACATGGGAGGTGTTGAGTCAAACTTAGAAGAGAAAACAGGAAAAGCAACAAGTCAAAGTTCAAGCAAGACATGGATTTTTGGGGCTTTTATTTTAGAGATGGCTAATTGCAGACTAGAGGATGCAACTGAAACACACTAGTTTGGGTGCTTCCAACCAGAGGAATTAAAACTCCCTGTGCTAGCATCTTATGTGCTATGAATCCCAATCTACAAGATTTCCAGGAGATTGCTGGCAACTGTGCCAGAGCTTTGAATACTGTTCCAGAATCAGGCATGCTCCTTGCAACCACTGCACTGCCAAGCACCGTGGCATCTAAGGCCACTTACAGAATGACTGCCTGAACCCCCATCTTCTCAGCTGGGCTTAGGCACTAATCCAGAGCCAGTGCTTTGGAAAATCTGGTTTTACATGCTTAAATATTTTTGGAAAAGTGTGACCAAATTAATACTTTTATGTATATAAATTATAATTTAAATTAGGAAATATATTTTAAAATTCAATAAACTCATTTCTACAGAAAGCACAGTTTTCCCGTATTTCAGGCTTTCCTCATGAGTTTCTGCCTCTGATTAAATAAATAAGATTCTTATAAGCAGGAAGTGCTTTTATGTGTGCAGTATCAAAACACACCATCTTTACTTCATTTATTTGTACCAAATAGAATTTAATTGACTTTTCAGTTTAAGTATGTATACCATAGTAATTCCATTCAGTGAAAACTATTAATTTACCTTAATAGGCAGAAGCTACAATGAGAGGAATGAGTGAAATGTAGAACATTCAAACTGCTTTTTCATTCTGGAGTTGCAAATACTTACTTTTCCACATTATGGAACAGTAAGAAAAATTACAGAAGTGCCCAAAAGCATGGTGGATCTCAAAAGGCAGAGGAAGACATAATAATTTCTTCACAGAGTTCTAAAAGCCAACTCTACCCTTTTGCTCCTCAGAGCCTTTTTAAACATATGAATAGCCATGAACATATCACAGATCCACCCATGTATAGCAATATTTAACTAAATGAACCTTAAAGAAAAACTGGTGCCTAAAAAAGCATTGCCAAGAGTTAGAAGTAACAAATAATATGAGATAAAATGATGTACCAGAAGTAAATGAAGTTCAAGACTCAAGTATTTTCTTTCAGAAATTCAGATATCAAAATAAGTTTTTTTTTTTTAATAAAATAAAGTATAATAGCTTTGATGTAGTTAATACAGTCAAAGTAAATTAAATCAAAGCAGGAATCATTAATTTCATTGGTCCCTACACATCTCCATATGAAGCATCTCCCCACAATGAACCACAGTTCATTGAGACTCCAAACTGGTGTTACTGAAACCTGAAAGGAACACTGACAAACTAACCTGCCCTCTGGCTGGTGAGATCATTTCACCCATCACCAAAGCCTCTGCTCTTGGGACATGATAACTAAAAGTAAACTTTGAGTTTTGCAGTAACTAATTCATTCAAACAAGTTTATGTAATTGGCTGAACACAACAGCTGTTCAGTGAAGGAAAATGAGGTACAGTGATACATTTCTACATGTTGTACAAATTCATGGGAAAACTCAGCCATAGAGAGCTCACTTCAAGCAAGATACAGAAAATACATGTAACATCACGAGACTAAAAACTTATGTGGCAGCATAGGTTAGCAAAGTACATGTCCTACAGTTATTGATTATTCGTAAGTATTTACAAAATAAATCAATATAATATCTGATTGCCCCATGACTTATGATGTCTTTGATGGGGTTCATCTCTCCCCTACCCCATGGCTTCCAAAACATAAGTCTATACATTTCATGCAAAGATACCTTCATTACTCAGGGCAGAGAAACAGGAGTCTCCTGGGAGGATATTCATCTTTTCTTTTTAGACACTTTGCATAGTGACAATAAAGTGAAGTGTTGGTGATTAACTTGTATTTCTACCACTTAGGAATCTGTTAAAAGTGAGACAAGTCCAAGACTTTTTCTCTCTCTCTTTTTTTTTTTTTTTTAACTGCCTGTCCAGATTCAATAAAGACAATACCTAATAGAATGTAAAACCACATACCATAATAGTTTCATAACAAGAAACCCAAAACCTTGTTTCTTTCCTCTCTGCAGCTGCTGCATCACTTGAATAATTCTCCCCCCTACAGCTTCACAATCTTTTCAAAACTACATGTATGTTCCAATGTCAGGCAAATGCTGGTGTTTCCCTCTAATCTTAGGATTATACCAACCCTAAATTGGCATATACCCAATTTAAATGTGTGCTCAAGAGCAAAAAGAGACAATTTATAAGGTCTTATTACCAGGTCCTTGAATACTGGGGTTGATCAACGAGTGCAGGATAGTGCGAAGAGCACACGTTTAATGACTCATTGATTCATTAGATGAAATGCATATAATCAAGTTTTGCTAAGTGGTTATTGATTCTGTGCACTTTGATGTTGATTTAGATGCAACCCAGACACATAAAAGTGGGAACATGCAGAGACAGTGACCATTTCTGCACTAACTCAAAGAACACTGACTGCTGCACTAAATCAAAATCCTGAGGTCTACATTTATCTATTAAAAAAACAAACAAAAAAACCTCCAACAACAACAACCCAAAAAAACCCAACAACAACAAAAAAAACCCCAAACCCCAAAAAACAACCAAACAAAAATAAATAAAAGAAGAAAAACTTTGGGAAAGAAAACATTCTATTTTACTACAAAGAGATGAAAATTATGTTGACTACATTGAGTTGAATAAACGCATCATCTAGAGCTGTCAAGGTGTCCAGATTTCTGTGAATCCTCAGTTTTCAGCCTTTATCCTCAGTTTTCAGCCTTTGTTTACAGGTAGAGGGAACGGGAAATTCCAATTTATTTATTTTTCATTATAATATCATAAAATGGAAAAGTGCACAATCAATCATGACCATTCTGAAAGTGTCAGAATATGCTACAAGAGTGCATCTATCAGTTACAAAATATTTTTGCGCAGTCACAATGTTTGAGCCTTGAACATGATATGAAATCTTTCTACTTCAATATTTTAAATGTGATTTCCTTTAAGCAATTCAGCAGGCTATGTTCAAGTTTTCAAAAACCAAGGGAAATAAGCTGCTGGAAATCAAAGGTGGTTCATGAAGCTATACTGTCCATCATTTAAAAACATGGCTAGATACCTATTAGTAGAATCAACACCTTTAGGCATAGACTTGACAGATCATATTTAACTACAACACAATAGGTTAAACTATCATTCTAGCATGTACTTAAGTACTGAGTAATACAGTATGCTATCATTTTATCACATCTGTAATGCAGGGCTACTATAGTGATACTATAAGCTACTGATTCCTATCATAAATAATCTTCTCATAATTTCTGCATAGACACACAGTAGCACTGACTCCCAACTTAATTTTAACTAAGAAAGACATATAGCTCAGAATTAAGAAATAGGATACAACAATTTTCCTGTAACTACAGCAATAAGATTCTTACTTGATAAAAAAAAGCTGACAGCTACAGAATATAACCAATGGAAAAGAATAATGCTGTGGAGCAACCATCTAACACAAGACTGTTATCAGTAAATATCCAAAATTACAGGAAAAAAATAACAAAAGCAAAGCATGCAACCTGCAAACACTTCAGCGCTTATGTCCCAGAGTCTCACCTCCAGCTTAAGCCACAGAATACTGCCCTGTGTCTTGCATGGTTGGTTAGGAGTCATTCAAGTGTGAAATATTCTAAATTCTGGTTGTTAAAGGATTGAAAACCTCTGCCTCCCTGCCATGACTTACACCCTGAAAGGCATATATTTGTTTGTGATAACAATCTACTAAACTAGTATCCTTCTGCTGCAAACAGAAGTTGTTTTGCTGTAGTATTAGGGAGTCTTGCAGGTAGTATTTCCACTAAGTTACAAGCTTACCTATCATAAAGAAATTGGTTCCAGCTCTTGGCAGACCCAAAGGACAAATCTATATCTCATGTTCAGTTGATGTTTTTCAGTTTTAATATTTCATTATTAGGAGAATAAGAAATACTCTAGTCTAAAAATGAAAGCTTACCTCCTAGGTTAATCACGTAACTTTAAAAACTAGATGTCTAAATAGCTTTGCCTTAATCTGGTCTTTTTTGATATATCTGATGAAAGGTAGGATGTCTGTTCAGATAAAAAAAAACCAAAAACTAAACAAAAAAGTCTTACTGAATTCCATCACATTCTAGCGCAGAATAAGAAGGCTTCAACTTGAGTCATATCACAATTAAAGAAAAATACTATGGCATGTAATGTTGCTATTTATAGCTGACAGTGAGTTCCATTAAACTGTAGAAGAATTTCTGAAGGCAAATGAAAATAGCCTCACAAGCGAGTGGAAGCCCCACACAGCATGGTTTAAATGTGTCAGCTGGGCTGTGGGAGGAAATGGCGCTTTCCATTGAAAATCTGCTGCCAATATACCTCCTATGGCTAGATGTTTAAGAAAAACATAGCAGCTGTCCCTCTCTGAATTTCAGCTGCTTGGTTTTAAGGATGCATAGGCAGGAAAGGTAGCAAGACTGAACAGCAAAAGGTCCAGAATTATGTTCTTTCAAGGACCAAAGAGTAAAATTGAGAAATAACTGGAAGTAGGTATGTATAACAGGAAGATGGCAAGAGAGGGAAAGATTCTTTAGTTTTAAAAGATAAAAGACAACCTTTTAGAAACTGTGTGCCACTTCAAAGGCTACTTTAATTTTTTTAATAGTTTGAGGTATTTGATACTTAGCACATGTAACTGAAAGTTGGTTACCAATGAGTTAGTTACTTTAAAATGTATTCTCTTTTGTATTTGGGAATCTATCATGATAATAGTTGTGGCAACATCACAGGTCATCAGTTCCTTAGATAATAAATCCCCCACTGATAACACATAGGTATATAAGCCTGGGAAGTCACAAGAGCAATCACGTGCTATATCCACACTATGAAAAATGAAGTATTATGAAAAGAATGCTTCTAAAATAACTTTTCTGTTCTTGATGCCTGTATGTACTTGCAACTCTGATTTAGGCATAATCTTGAAAATATGACTCATAATCCAAAAAAGACACTTTCTGATTCAGCCTTATGGACGGTTACTTTATTGCTTTCTCTTTTGATACAGTTGATGTGGTACTGTTATCTGACTGCTTTTCTTTTTAACGACAATTCAACAATATTAACAATGTTGAAAAAATTGTCAAGCAAATGAAGCTCCCTTTCTTTTTTTTTTTTTAAATTTTTTTTCAGTTGGTTGGTTAGTTTTACCCAAACAACCTCTTACGGCTCCAAATCTGGTTCCTCTAGAGCCTTCCTTTAACCATCAGATGAACTTCTCTTTGTTTGTTCTCTGTAAAAAACCTCACGCTTCCTTCTGTTCAAAGGCCTGACTTCAATAGTCAGGACAGAAGGATCCTTGCCAGTCTTCACTTTCATCATTTTGTATGGCTCTGGCTTGAGAATCAACATGGTGCTTGCGTCCATTCAGGCTAGAGGAAAAACCGAAGCAGTATGTTGCTTCCTCAGTGACACTGCTGGTCCAGGATGCACAACTACCACGATTTTTTTCTGTGAAAGGGGTGTGACTGCTATGCTGTCTATAGAAATGAGGGGTCTGCATGTTAGCTGGAGCAGAGAATACCTGCTGTGTCTTCTGGATCAGAGGATGCTGGTACCTGCAGCCTGCAAATCTCAAACATTCTGGCAGGTAGAAAGCCCCAAGCAGCACAGCTTAGCTAAACTGGCAGCACTTCTGGAAATACACAAATTGGTTTCCTATTACAAGTTTGGTTAACTACAGACTTAGTAATTTTGTCAATCCTTGTCTTCAATTTCAGTACTAAAGGTCTGTTTGTAGTTGAGCCCTAGATTTTTGCGGTTATTTTCTAATTTACATGTTGTGAAATGCTTCTTGCGAAAATCCCAGATGTAGAAATTTAATGGTGGAAGACTGTTGTCTCATCTCTAATTGACTGGTAAATGCACTAAACAGAAGGTGGGCTAGGTGCAAGATGACACTTTGTCTTAAAAATACCTGGAAGGTTTTGAAGGTAGGGTTGAAAAACGCCATAGTTATGATGTCACTTCAAATTATCTGATATCATGAAAAGCTACACTGCAATCTAGTCAGTAGATAAATTGTTCCTGACTCTTCACCTCAATGGCTTAGGTAATTCTACATTTCCTTTTTGTTTAAAAAATAGGGGATGTTGGTATAATCTCATTATCCTTATTTCTCAGACCAGACAATAAACTTTTGCATTTCTGTGAGTTTGGGTTTTTTTAAAGAGTTTTAGAGTAACATCAGTACAAAGTGCCCTGGTGTAAGGTGAATGAAATTCAATTCCTGTTTACAAAAGAGTTCAGTTTAACCCATAATATACCTAAAAAGGGAAAAAAAAATTAAAAAGTACTTCTAACAAATCTAAACTAACCATGACAGTTCTATTGTGGTTCTACCGAGCTCCCCAGTAGAGATTTCTAAATCTGATGGACTGCTTTACTTTTTAAAGAACAATCAACAACTACAGTAGACAGAAAAAGCTAAGTGTTTATTTTATAGTTTTGATTAAATGCTGGCATTTTAAATAAGTTGTTCCACTTTTAGTCAATGCCATTTTAACTATTCAGTCCTTCCTCCTACATTCTTTTAATAACATAACTGGAAGCCACAAGCTTGACTGCTAAGGTTTGAAATTAACACAGCAGTCAGAATTTATTTGCGTTCTTTCTAAAATGGTATTTGTTTTATAACTCTGACTCAGTTTCTGAGTCTGTCCTTTTCTGTGATCTCTTTAGGTCTCACAAGCCATGCAAAGCCAGGCCATGTCAGTTCTGAGAATGTCAGTATTTCCAAGGAACACCTAGATGCTTCAGAGACAGTACTGCAACACAGAAAGTAGTACATTTGCCTTGCCAGAAGCACTGAAACAAATTCACCATTGTGGAAGGGACAGAAGAACTGTAAAGCTGATAATTCCATAAGTCACACAGAATTAAAAAAAAAGAGCTAACTATCTTTGTTTTAAGAACTATAAATGTTAATTCCAAAGCCCCAGTCAAAACTGTCATGCAATTACATTTTGTCACAATCATTCCTACATTTTCAGACAGAAAAGTAATCTACTATTTTTTTTTTTCCTTCCATCCCAAGCCCTGTGCCCTGTGCTATAAATGTGTGCTGGTAAAAAGTTGCTACAACCAGTCTTGTGAGTCAATGTGGTGTTATGAACATATTCCAGCACTATAAGCAATATGACCTTTGGTGTCATTTGAAATAAAGTACTTAACACTGCAAAACGAACTGAGGCTACTGAGTTACGTTTGTGAAATGTTTTAAGACTAACATTTTAAGATTAACAGTTGAAAAAGCTTTACGAGCATCAAATACAGTTACCCTGGTAAACTGGCTGCACTTAGCTGTCCATCTCACTGGGGTTTTTATCTTCTACTTCCTTCACAAAGCATGGGATATATGGAGAATTTTACGAGGAATAAGTTTCAAAAGCAGGGGGTTTTGTGTGGTAGCTATTGACATGCTAATATCTAGAAGACTTGTGTCAGAGAAAATTAATCACGTATATAATGATGTATATCCTGTTGTTTGAGATGAGTTTGCTTGTCCCTTTCTCCTGAAGTGGTACATATGGTTACTAAGAACCAACAAACCATTAATCCTCATTCATCATTCTAGAAGAAACTATGCCCAAGCAAGGTCTACATTAAATGTAAGCAATTCAAGTACATTTTTCTTACTGTCCTTGCAGATACTAAATAACAAGAAAACATTTGGTAATTTTTGTAAAAATTAAATTGTGATATAAAAAGGATGGTCTAAAGCAAGAGGCACTGAAGTAGAATTCAGAGGCATGACTCAACTTCTCTCTGGGATGCAAATTTCTTGTGTGGCAGCAGAGTCACGAACTCCTGGTTTGTCAAGGGAGCAAAAGCATTACAGCTCTGTTTCTATGCATAGCTGCACACTGAAATTCTGACATCCAAGTGAAGTATGTTAGCTCCTCTTCTAATACCTAGGGACATGTAGGCACTTAACACACAGCAGAATTTAGACACTGTAATCCAGGTTGGTAGAAGGTATTTTCTGTAGAGGGGAATCTCCACTCCTGGAATTAATCACTTTAAGCCTTCTTCTTTTTCTTTTTTTTTTTTTTTTCCACACAGAAACAGAGATTAACTCAGTTTTTTGACTTGGAGATGGTCAGGGGAGAAATCACAATCCCAGTCGTAACATTATCTAATCTAGAACACACAGAAATGTGTGAACAATTTCTGTTTAATACCCTCATTTTCCAGGGGTAACTGAAGTTTTGTTTTACAATTCTCAGAAGACTGCTTGCTCATGAGATTTCACAGTATTCTAGGCTGAGAGTGCACACTTCTCTAATACTTCATGCAAAACAAAACACTGATATCTTCTTTACTACCAGTACTTTATTACCAGTGAAGGATTCATTCAATTAGTCTCTAAAATGACTGTCTGTTTCCTATATGAAGTGTTAATGCTGGGATTGAAAATTGAGTCCTTCTGTCTCCAACTGATTGCTCTAAGTTACAAAATGATATCCTTCCTTTCCTTTTGAATATAGATGAAGAAAAAAGCATGCAAGCATCCTGACATCTTAACTTCTTTATAGTACAGAATGCAAGTTCCCAGAAGAAGGGAGAAAAGATCTCCAACCAAATCCGAACGGAGTCCTAACCCTATTGACAAAGAAGAAAATTGTGGGAGAGTGGCATGTTTGTACAGATCACAAACTGGGGGGCTTTCAAAAGCACTTGCTACACTGAAATAAGCAGATGAGAGATTAAAAATATCTATGCTATGTACTTAGTATGGCATCAAGGGGCCCATATAACTGTTTTCACAGGTCTGATGAGGATCTGCTGATGGAACTGGGGCTGTAGAGAAGGAGGCTGAAGGGACACCTTACTGGTCTCTGCAATTACAGTAATTTCACGAATACAAGCCGCACCATTTTGACTTAAATTCTGGTCCAAACCCAAAGTGCAGCTTATAATCAGGTGCGGCTCATATATGGACAAAGAATGAAAAGTTGCTGTTTTAGTTTGGAGGACAGGTATCTGCTGAGAAAAGCAGGAGCTTCTCTTTGAAATGGAGAATGTAAACCACCTCGCTCCAAATTATTACAATTTTGAAATCAAGGGACTTTCAGGCAAAGATATGGGAATTAGGAATAACAGGAGATATGGGAATTAGGAGTTCTTTTCTAGGGAAATTAAAATAGAAATACAGTACTACAAAGAAACAAACCCCAAACCCTGACATAGTCAGAGTACAACCTGACACCCCATCAG
>PYHW01010255.1:1879060-1897271 GCA_013186435.1 Turdus rufiventris | reverse complement strand
GTGCAGTTTCCCTCTAAAGGTCCAGTGGTGATGTGCAGAAATCCGGTTTTCCTCTGGAGTCCAGTGGAGAAGGGGGCTACCTTAATGTCCCAAAACCTTTGGTTTTATTTTGGTAAGAAATGTTGGGCTCTTAACCCTGGCTGGAGCAACTTCCAATGGGATGAAGTAATTTTATCAGTCCCACAGTGGGACTCAATGGCCATTAGCAGAAAATAACTTGCTGGAGGAAGGATGGGTTGTGAAAAGATAAAGAACAATGACCTGCCTGGTTTAAATGGGTGGCCCATTAGCAGAATATCTCCTGTGGAGATAAGGATTACTGCCCCCCACCCTCAACAATGGTGATAGAATAGATACCTTTTATTACACTCTATATTGTAACGTGCAGCTTATAATCAGGTGTGGCTTATATATGGACAAAGAATGAAAAGTTGCCGACACCCAGAAGTGAGGCTTATAATCGTGAAATTACTGTACTTGAAAGTAGGTTGTAGGCAGGTGGAGGCTGGTCTCTTCTAAGTGATGAGAGGGAACAGCTTTAATTTGTGCCAGGGGAGTTTAAGGCTGGGTACTTGGAAAAAAAAATATTGAGTGAAAACATTGGAACAGGATGCCCAGGGAAGTGTTTGAGGCAGCATCCTTACGGGTATTTAAAAGCAGTGTAGATGGGGACATGGTTCAGTGATGGACTGGGCATTGCTGACTTAATGGTTGTACTCTATGATCTCCAACCTTAACAATTCTATGACTCTTGATGTGGACAAACCTAATGTTAAAAGTACACTCCTACTGTGACTTTAGAGTTGGACACAAAACAGGAGAGCATGGATGAGAGTCTACCCTTTGTACTTCAGGCAGAAGTTGCATGCATTCCAGCTTTTAACTCTAGTCTTTTTTCTGAACACCCATTCATGAAGTACAGGTTAAGATTTTCTCCTGGAGACATTAAGAGGGTGAAAAGCAGCAGCAGGTGTATACCTTTGATGAATTTCTTCCACAAAAATCAGCTGAACAGCAAGCATTAATCCACTACTTGTGCATCCAATTCAGCAGCCTGCTCACTGCTTTAAACAACAAAAGAAAATGATGGTAGAGAAATCTGCCCCAGTTCCCAGGAACTGAAGGCAAAAACTCTTTTAAAAAATTACTACTATTAGCATTTAAACCAATCATCCTGTCTTATTTCAGTATATTTCCTAGTATTTCAAATTTTATCGTATTTCATGCATTTGAGACACAGCCCTAACTTAAATCACAGGAATATTTTCTCTTAGCCATCAAACCCCTTCTACACTCTTCCATGGATACTTACAACATGACACTACTAGTTCTTGCAAATAGTGAAAGTTTCTGCAATCCCTTTTCATGTCAGCAGTAAGATTCAAGACTTTCTTGGGTAGGTGATTCAGGTGAATAGCCAGAAAACCAACTTTTTAGGTCCAGTCACCTGGTCAATGTTATCACCATTTACAGCTGTAGAGTGCTGAGGATGTCTTCAGGAGCTATCTATCCCCTGGGCACTTTTAATTCTGTGGATATATTTATTTAGATTTATTATTGCCATCAAAGACACTCAGGACTAACTCTCCTTTCCCTGTCCTGAGCTGACATCACTAGAAGCAGTACTTCATATCAACCAGTAATAAGAAGTGATGTCTTTGAAAGGGCTGTCTCAACTTATTGAAAAACCTCAGCAGAAGTCTTTAAAGACACATCATGGCATATTTTCAGGCCTCCTTCATATTTGAGTTGATTTCTTATGTTCTTCATATTATTTTTTTTGCTCAGGTAATACTTGGGTGGTTGATTCATAAAATAATAATATTTTAAAGAAAATATAATTTTATTTATTTATGACATATCTGATTTCTCCTGCCTCCTTTTTGATGATTCTAGCAGAGTTCAGATCATTTTCACTGAGGTGGAGAAAAAAGAGCAGGGCAATGCTGCTCTGACAGCATCGGTGTCACCTATAGATAGAATTTTTTCGAAGTCATGTTATTTGTGTTTGTGTGGACACTGGAGCAAGGAATAACATGGGGCTCCCTGTCCATCCAACTGCCAGTATTCACCAGTAAATTTTCCTGTCTCTAAAGCCCTGACTCAGGATGCTCCAATGCACAGGTCATTTTTCAACACACAGTAGCTATGGCTGCTGCTCAGAACTGTTGGTAAGGAGACTGTAGGCAGCTCAATAGTATGCTAAAATCAGTGCATTACCTTGCCTGTGGATTTTCTGGTTTAGCCTTAAGGTCAAAAACTTTCACTACATTTTCACTGAAGTTCATATTAATGAAAAGATTTTTAAAAATATCTCCAGCTTTTCAAACCTCAGAATCAATATGTTTACAGAAATACTGTAGAAATAATTGACAAATAATGACATTGGGAAACTAGACTACATTCTAAATATAAAATTGTCTTATCATGATAAATCAGTTAATTTTGCTCTAGGATCCAGAAAAATGGTTTTGATCAAAAAGCACTGAATTGTAAAGTCAGACCTTCTCTGACATTAATGACCATTCAACTGATCTTTATTTAAATATCAGATAAACATCTGATCCAGACTTTTGTCTTTTTACTACATTAGTAAAAATCCCCCATACATGGTTCTGTCTTTACATCTCATGATGTCTAGAATTTGCTTGCTGTTTAGAAATGGGGAAACAGAGGCATAGTGAGATGGAATGTTTTGCCTCCCATATGTGAATCAACTCTGTAGATACTGTTTTCCACAATAAAAAGCACAAATTATTCAACCCCAAATTATTTATTTCTATCCTAAGAGAACACAATACACTCAGCAAACCTACCAGGCCAACCAAATAAATTTCCCATAGGCAAAGGGAAAATGTGTATAGCTACTTTCACATTTTTGTTGGGGAAATTATCTCCCCAGTATTACTGGATGTTTTGTTCTTTTGTGTTGTTTTGTTTTTTAATTTTCCTTCCAGTACTCCCTGCATGGTCTTCATTTATTTTGTGGCTGACAGGGGCATCTCCAGACAGATCCGTTCACAGAAAACCCCATGGCTGCAAGTGGACTGCTGCATGAGAAATATGCTCAGCACCTTCCATTTGAAAGAAAAGGAGCATACCATTTCAGCAGCACAGGGCACCCACTGCAGAAAGCACATCCTAAATCTGCTGTTTGCTGCAGCTGCACAGTTAGGTCAACACACTCTGTATTTGCCTGCTTCTGATTTACTTTCTTTCCCTTGCCTTTGTAAGTCCTCCTGGTACTTGCCGGCCCTGCAACTTGTTGCCACTGCAATAGCTACTCCCAATCCAGATGGTGGTAGGAGTAATTGAGCTGTGGTTCCTTTATGTAGTCACCTCTAGACAATGGCCCCTAGCACACAGAGCCTCACACCAATTGCTGGTGTCCATTTGCTCGATGGTTTAGACCCAGCTTTGTACCTTTCTAATCATTAATCACCAATCAGACAAAGGATTTATTGCTGAATCCAGACAGCAGCCAATACAGGCCTCTAATACATTATGGATTCTCTGTCAGCACAATAATTTATTGTTTGCAGAGTTCTGCTTGAAAATCCCTATGCTCTTTCTTGCACTTATTTACTTGCTTACTTGTATCTCTTTAGTTGGATTTAACAAAGAAATGAAGCTTCATGTATTTACATTTTTTACAAACCCTGAATTACTACATATACAATATATTTATAATATTATTCTTGGTATTTTACCACGACTTACCAAAGTCTTTAGCAAATATGCTGTCAAAGAAAATAGAATTAAATTTCACAGGGAGTGTCAGAGTATTTCCTCAGGTAAATATCCAATGAATCATTTTATCATTAAAAACGCTATAATAAAGGTTGACTATCAGCTGAGAGATAAAGGAATATACATTTCCCTATACTTCCAGCATCCTGTGGGATTTTTCACAGTATCATGAAAGCAAGGAACAGTAAGGACCTCACTGTTCTGTGGTTAGGCTTTAGCACAAAAGCATCAGTGGACCTCTGGTTCTGCACAGCATGCAACCATGCTCTGCTATCAAATTAATGTTAAAATATGTATGTCCTAGCTTCTGATTTATAATACCTTTGACAAATAGTAAAAAGGACAGGGATGCCATAAAGTTTATGGATAGGGTGATGGCAAGCACAATGATGTCTCATAAAGAATAAAGGGGGAAAAGTTATTTATTCTTGTGATTCAAGAACTAAAATACAGATAGACTGGCTGCGTGCACAGAATTTTTCATAAATATCCCACAGTGCACCCTGTTGTACAGCAGCCATACATTAATTAGAGCATTCAGCAGACACTGCAATGTGTTACACTCACCCAAGTGAATCTTCATTTTTCACATGCAGGGCCTTACTAATTAAAACCAGCTTTGCAATTAAATGTGGAAAATTGTGTTAAACTTTGAAGCGTGCTTTAGAAAAAACATATTTATTTTTAGGGTATTTTGTTTTGATGCAAATGAATTCTCCATCAAAGTGAGACCAGTAAAAGGAAGGTATGAGGATTTCTCTTTTTTGTATTATAGATGCTCCTCTCGGTTGCAAGTTGCAATGCTCCACTATCTCCCTGCCAGTACCTGGCCCTGTTCCAACGCTTTTAGTGAGTGCTATCTGTCACGGCATGAATAATACAGCCCCTAGGCTGTCGGCAGAATCCAAATGAGGCATACATCAGGAAGCAAGCACTCGACTTTAGCTCCAGAACATGCTCCTGTGAAGACAGGCAATTATTCACCCACGGCTGCAGCCATGGCAATCAAACTGGTGGGTGAAAAGGTATATGAAATGAAAAAATTTGAATAAGAAATATGGCACAACAAGGCACAGAAATTCAATAATTTTCTAATAACAGAAATATATTTGAGCCTTTTAATTTTGAAGTATGGGAGCCTGAATTATTTCACTCGCTCTGTCAGAAAATATAGTCTAAAATATAGTATATAATGTCAAGGCAATACAGTGGTACTTGTTTGTTTTTTTTCTAATCAAAACAACAATGCTAAACTCTAAGGTATTTATAAATTCAAATTGTTACATGAAGTGACAAATCCCATGCCAAAAAATTAAAAGAAAGTCAAAATAATTCTATGTGTATAATGTAAGAAACCAGAGACAGCCTAGTAAAGCAACAAAGAAGTGGTAGTATCATGAAATTTGGTGGAAAATTAAAATGCAATGTATTCTACAAAGTTAGGGACAATTCATACATTACAGATACACACATCATTTTATGATCCCTCTTTGAGAATAATCTTTTTTTTTTTTTCAAGGCGTTGTATCAGTAATTAATAAAATCCTTTACAAATAAAATATGACCTGAAGAAAAGGCATAAAAAATTCCCTGGTGGATGAAATGCTCAAGTTGATTTATTCAATTTAAATTCTTATTTCCAGCAATCAAATAGAAATAAATGATACAGTAAAAGCTGTATCAGTATTTCGCTTTTAAATATGAAGGGTTTATCATCTGGCCCTAATATTCTCCACTGGAATTTTATGCATTTTTTCAGACCACAATTAGTTTGCTTTAATTTCTATACAAAGGCTGTATCTGTTTTCAAATATACACTGTTGTATGCTCTGAAAGAATCCTAAATGAATATACATAGTGCCATGCTACCACCTTGAGATTTTTTTTTAGGTCTCTTATTTGTTAGAATATTATGTCAGAATATATATTATAAATTAGAATAATATTTGTTAGAATATCATGTTAGAAACATGTGGCAGTTGCCAAGTGATTAATCTATTACAGAATCTGACTGATTTTGTTACTTGAGGAAAAAAAACAAAACTAAACAAAAAACCATTTTGTTAAGAAGTTTTTAAATAAGCCTATATGCAATCAGGATTTTTTAATGGAATCTAGTTAGGATTTTTATGACTGACATACCTACTTACATGGCTAATCACTGGCACCTATTTGGTATATTGTTTTAAAAAGATGCTAAATGGAGAGCAATGAAGTAAAGTGCAATATTTCTGAAACCATCAATCACCTCTACTCAGTAAGTAACACAGGTTAGTTTGCATTCAATTACTCTGGAGTAACAATGGAATTTGCACCTGTAGAACAGACCAGAAACTGGACTCTCTTTTCCATTTATATTTGTATACATAGAATGTGATTCCTGTTGCCTCTAAAGTTGATTAATGAAACTGGCAAAGTTTATTCTAATAGCAGTGAAAGAACACTTGAATCTATGCTTTCCTTCAGATGCTTAATCAAAAGGCATCCTGAAAACACAGCTGTGGGAATATCCTCCTGGTCTGGCTAGCATCACTTCTATATATATACAGATGGATTATTCACAGCTGAAAGTACGCAAGGATCTGGACCAAGCTTATTGTTCAAAATTAATTCACAATACTGAAGGTATAAGAGCAGTGCTCATTGTTATGCTGCTATGCACAATGGACCTGAACAGCTACCAAGGGACTAAAAGAACCTGCATCAGAGGCATGGCCAGGGAGATACTCTGGTTTTCACTCCTAAGATTTGAATTCTTCTCGTCTTCACTACTATCTGAATATGTTTATGGTTATTTTCTTGTTTTGTTTCTATGTTGCATTTAGATCCTTCACCACCCTTGTTTTTATTTTTCAGTTCAGTTGGCCTCAGGTGCTTTGAAAACATAAACAACAGGTACTGAAGTTCTATCTGTGCAAACTCTAACCTTGAGGCACTGCCTCATGCTATGTGTCATGGACAGCACTAGAGGGTCCATTGAGCTTCAGGTTTTCAGTACTACTAAAATATCAAAAAAAAAAAAAAAAAAGAGTCTGCTCTAGTTAAGGCAGGTACACCATCCAACCTTGGGCACTTCTCCTCAGAGCACAAACTGGGATGTTGATCCTTCTGACCTTTCCATGCAGCCACTGGAGAGAGGTGCTTTCACTACGTTAATTTTAGAGATCCCAGCATTCTGCCCTAAGTGCCCTTTAGAGAAACTTGTACATCTATGCTATTTATTAGCATGTCCAGCCCAAAAACTGACAACAGGCACTGAACTTAAGACCCAGAAGGAAGCTACCAACCAAGTCATGCAAGGTTTTGCTTCCCTTCAACCTAAGATTTGACGCAAAGAAAAACATCAAGGAGAGGGAAATGATACAGCAAGATCTTACCACCGTTACCCTATCTAGTTCCAGTCACCTCAAAGGAAGTAACACTAGCACAGAAAGTCTGCATGCTCCCTTAGTAAACCTACATTGAAGCGCTTTCATAATTAAAAATACAACAAAACAAAAAACTTGCAATAAAACTATACTTTAACTTCTATCCAATATTTTATCAGCTGAACAACATTTCACCCCCTGAATTTATTTGAAAATATAAAAGGGTCTGTTTATTTCAGTTCAAGCTTAATGTACTACCTGAAGATGGGTTTTCACTGTCACAAAGATAAAATTACAATAATAAATAAAAACAAATAAACAAAAAAGCAACCAAACCCAAAAACATTAAAACCCAAAAAAAATCTACAAAAACAAAGCCAAAAAACAACTGCCAGAATTCCAGTCTTCAAGACATTTTAGAAGAAACAGAATTCTGGAGAGCTCTGACTACATCTAGTGGAAGCAAATGCATTTCATTCCTAATAATGAGCTGGTCTGATATCATGAGTGAAAAGGTCTTAACCTCATTAAAATGCTCTGTAGGTCTAAACGGAATTGAGTTAGGCATCAGCTGAGATATGCAATTCCCTGAACACATAAAATTTTCAAGACAGTCTGATTTTCTTGGAAGAACTGTTTGAGGGTCTTTCCCACCCATATAGCAAAATTGAAAAAGATGAAAATTCCTTCAAATTCTTTCAAATTCTTTCAAAAAGTTAAATTTAGTAGGTGTTGGTTGTGAATAAATAGTACTTCTCTTCTAGAACAGAGAAATTTTAGATAAATGTACATTGTAAACCTCAAGAAAGAATTCTGTGTTTTACATTAAATAGGGCATATATTGGTTAAATATATTTTGATTAGTGGATTGGCAATCATGGTGACAAGAAAACATAAAAGCCCAACAAATTCTTTAGCAGAAAAAAAAGGAATTTTTGATGTATTTCCAATTTTTATTCTTATCGCATCTGCCCAAAATTTCATTTAATTAACAGCTCTGAGATTCAGTCTGTTCGTGTACTGACATACCAGAATCACGTCAAGAAAGCAAAATATGGAATTAACATCTCAAAACTGCATGTAATCTTTCCAAACCTCAGATTTATTGCTTCCTCTTTCCCCAAAAGGGTGATCATACATGAACACAGATACTAACACACAGAGCAATTCAGAAGAAAAGTCAGAATTTTTCAAAGTAAATAGTTTCTTTCTGTATGTTTTTAAAATTTTACTTTTGATATCTGCATAGAAATTCCATAAAGTGTAAAGGAATGTATGTGGCAACAATCTTGTAACTAGAAAGGACATTATCATCATATCATTTAACTGTTGACAGGTCACAACATTTCTGAGGGAAAAGAAGGATTTAGTGCCATTCTTTAATTACTTGTGAGGCTTGTATTTCCATAAAGAAAACAGACAAAGGAAAACCGTGGTTTGAAATGGGAAGTCACGAGTGAATTTTAAAAAAAATTAGTTTGGATACTTTTCCTAAATCAGTGTTTCAATCTAATCAAAGCCTTCAAATAGCCACAAAAATGTACTGCGCTTATGAGTGAAGAAAATATTAAGAAAATAAATGTGAATAATTATTTTATGGTTTATATGTAATTCAAAGTAATTCTAATATCACTGTTCTTGGTCTAATTTTGAAGGTGTTTTCTGGACTTGTCCTTAAGCTTCATTCACTGATAAAAAAAGCATATAAGTGGACTGAGTGGCACTGTTTAGTATCTTCTCCTACTTCAAGTAAATGCCTTAACCCCAAATGTATAATTTCAATTTAATTCCTAGACCCCATATGCCCATTTCATGCAGTAATCAGATTAGGTGTGAAATACGTACTCTTATAAACACCACAAGTGCTTTATAAGCTGAAAAATCAAGAATGGAAAAAAAAAATCTTTAAAGTTTCAGGATAATTTAACATTGGTTTGAACACTTCCCTCGATTCAGAAAAAAGATGGCCTAAACATCAGCCATTTTATCTCCTACAATGGACTGCTGTATAAAATATGTCAAATTAAATGCACAGCAATGAGAGAAACACACATGTATTCTAGAGCCGTTTAATTTTCAAAATATTGCACAAAAAATTTATGAAAATGATTTAGGAAAGGAATGGTGTTTATACAGACGTACAACACTATTGAACTTTGATCTTGCAGACATGGAAATGTAAAGACTGAGGTCTAAACCATGTGCAGTATGTGTAACATATGCTACCTTGTATACTATTAACCATAAACAGATGGAAATTTCTTTTGAAGATGTCTCCACATTTACTAGTTTAGAAACTAAAGGTATTAATAATACAGCATTGCATTTGAACCTTGAAGTCTTATTATTGTTGATTTACCTTAAGCTTTGACCTTTGAATCTAATCTGATCATTGTAATTAAAATGCTCAGAAACTCTTTTTCATTCAGTTACGAAACACATTTAATAACATGAACACTAGCACCAACATGTACATGGGGCCAAATCTTAATTTGCAACACATAAGCAAGAGAATTGTACACGAAAATTGAGAGAAGATTGATAATGAGAGCACGTCTCCTCAGCAAAAATGTGAGTTAAATTTTGTGACATACAGAAAGAAGAAAAAACCCCTAACTCCAAATGGCTTCTAGAATATCTAACTGCTGATTTTCATCATTGTTTGGTTTATCAAGGCTATGTCAGATAACTTGTTTACCAAATCTCTTAACTAGATTATGAAAAATTACAGATATTACCTTCTGTGTCTTGCATATTTGCCACTAACATGACCACTGCCATCACAGCCAGGCGTGGGACAGCTGCAAAAGAGAGAATTAATTATATAGGTGCTGGTGTGCTGCAGAAAGATTATAATAAAAGCAGGCAGGCAGGAGGTATTACAGAGATGGAGGGCAACAAAGACAGAAAGAGAAATCAAATAACTGAAGGGAAAAAAAAAAAGAGGGGATGCTTTTTATTAGCAAGTCTCAAGGGAATTAATTTCATCAGTGCAGCAGGGCATGAGCAAACCACCAATGAACTTGAAAGTGCATTATACCCATTAAAAGGCATGAATTTTCTAAATTGCTAATGGGGATACATTTTACACTCAGAGCACTAACCTGAACAGCTCTTGTATGGCTGGTTCCACGGGAACTGCAGAGAGATGGAAAACATATAAAAATTTATCATCTATTACAAGTACCCCTCTTCTACAAAAATTACCAGAAAGGTTGTGTAAAAGCAAGGGTCAGAATGAATCGTGCAATAAGATTCTGGAGGATGAAGGTCACCCTGAGCAGGGGCCTTGAGTGATTTACTGAAGCAAGAGACATACCTCGAACACCTTTGGAGCGTGTGCGATGGCGCTTCTCGTCTGCATCCACCTCCATCTGGGAATAGATTAGCAGGCAGTCAATGTTCTTATCCTGCATGCACAGACTATCAATGCACAGACTGATACAGTCTCTCATACGATTTATTGACACTATTTTAATTCCATTTTATCCTGTAAGGGAAAGTTCTCCTTACAGGGGATTTTTAGGATCTTTGTGTTTATTTAAAAACAGAAAATGCAGTAATTTCTGCTTTAAACAGTCAGTTTCTTTGCCTGGCTTTGATAGCAAATTGTGTGCAACTAAGTGCTAGTTCCTCTTTTCAAGGGGATATTTCTCATATAAACCCTTCATTACTCTCATGTATTCCAAAACAAGGATTCAACAGATCTCTATATAATTTAAAACTGAAGTCAAGGGGTCACACACCACAGGTTGTTTTCTAACCAAACCCTTTACAGTGGGAAAGAGAGGAAGGAATAATGACTGAAAAGGAGATGACGACTCATTAGACCTTTAGATATTTCATGTTATTTAATATGGTATTACAATCTTTGCCAGCATGTTTCATTGTTTAGTTGTGTTCTTCAAGTTTCACAAATGTGCTCACTTGCGACATGACTAGATCTTTATCTTCATTTACCAAACAGCTTGCCAATCCAGTGTAGCTTTCTGGGCAGTAATAAATATATAGAAATCTTACATATTTACCAGACAAAGGCAAGAATGCAGATTAGATCTTTGAAAGTATCACAAACACTGATCTATAGTAGTTGACATAGGGCCACATAATTTCTTTTGATTTTACATGCACAATTGTCACCAGACTGTAAAAGGTAAACTAAACAGGCTAGCTAGAGTTCAGGATTTGGTTTAAAAGAAGCAAATTGCACTCAACTATATGGAGAGACCGAGTCAGGGAAAATATATGCAGTTTTTGTATCACCAGCTCCTTTGGCTGTAGAAGAACAAGATGGCAAGATGGATCTACCGTGCTTCATACATAGTGATGATACTGTAAAGGTCAGGAAGCACAGAAATAGACCAGAGAGCTCTTTTTCCCCCAGGGGGAAAAAAATCAATCACCCCCTTTATAGCAATATCCTTGGATTGATATCTGGTGAGAATGTCATATATCTCATGCAAAAACATGAAAAAGGGTCCAAGCAACTTGCACCTAACCCTTTAATCGCCTAACCTTCTTTGGTCAGTACCTTAACATAAAAAATTTGGGCAGTAACAAGGAGAGAAGAAATCAAGGAGCATTTTTAAAGAGTTACCCCAACATGTAACAGCAGGAGGAAAGAACCATCTCAACAAAATTTGTGGGTGACAGGGACTGGGTAAAAGAAAGTGTCACTCTCACCACTCTGTGCTACTGATGTAGTTCTGTTTCTCAGCAGTCATCATCTGATTCCTGGTAGTGTGCTATATTCCACACTAAAGGGATGATTTAAAAAAGGCTGATATTATGAAAGCTAATAGAGCACCAACCTGTCTTAGGAAGCTTCAGGTCAGTCTTCTGCATAACTTTGAGTGGGTCTCATTTTAAAATTAAGACACCTATATTTAGCTGTGTGCAGATACATTCGGAGCATAAGCTTCCAACTTCATCAACTAATCATGCTGAGATCCCAAAAGGTATTCTATTAAACCTCCAACAGCCAGTCCAGAAAAATATGGAAGATCCTTCGTTGTATCTACGAACCCTGCACAGAAGTTTCAGGTATCCTCTGGCATCAGAAATGGCACTAACTGCCTATGCTCAGACAACCAAATTTACTCCTAGGTTAACACAGCCACCAGAGTTTGAGGACCAACTCCTTTTACCAGCTACTTGATGTCACTTCAGGCTGGATAAAATCATTCTCTAGGCACCTCTGTCTCTAGTGTCTAGCTCTCCATCAGCTATTGCATGGAGACACTTGGCATGCCTGTAGATCCCTCCTGTAGGGACCTAAATTGAATCTTTAAACCACCCACAGTATCTCTCTTAGATACTGAGTTCATATCCTAGCCAGTTTTTTAGTTCCAATGACTTTAGAGGAATCTGAAGCTTTTAAAGCTGTCATATCAAAGCACTTAACGGCATCTCTGGAATATAAAAAATACTTATTATATGATTATATTCTTTTCCTTTTGCTAATAAGAAAACAGTGTGTTGTATAATTCTATAACTCTTGAATGTGTAAGGACTTGACAGGAGACCAGAAGTGAAGTTACTTTATCTACAAACTAGTATGTTTTTAAAATGTTTGAAAAACATAATCTAGCCTCATTTGTCAATACTGAAAAACCTGCTCTTAACCTGGACATGGTGCCCCAGTTATTATGATAGTCTGTGTAAATTTATAAGGGACAAACTGTAAAACAGATTTGTGTTTCCAAACTGAAGTAAGCACTTCAAGAACACTGAGAGTACTATAGTGCACTTTTAACTGCACAGACAATCACAGAGGAAATAATTAAGCTGGAAAAAGCCACACAATCCATATCCAGAAGCAGGTCAAAGAAATAAAAACATTATAAAAGCTGCTGGCACACAATGCTATTTTAAATTTTGTTGTGTATCCTACATATTCTGTTGCTTCTCCAGAAAAGCACAAATTGACTTGCCACTGTCTATGACCTAGATGCCCTCTCATATATGGCAATGTGAGTCTTGGATGCTCTAGGACACATCAATTATGATAGGTACCTACATTTAGTCAATGGAATTTTGCTTTACCTTGATATTTATATGCTTGCTCACAGATCTTTGTCAGTCATGTCAAACCTTCAGCCTTCATCCCTCATGAATTACATGTTGGATGCTGGTAGCAAGCAACTTCCTGAACTTCTAGCAAGATTTGCATTGGCTCTGCGCATGTACAGTCTACCATGGCAGTCCTCAGTGGCACCACTGGAACTTCCACGGTCAGGAAGAGAATTCAGCTACCAAGGCCATCAATCTCACACAAACATGGACTTCCTCACCACTTTCACATGCAGTAGTTCTCCTTTATTCATGACCTTTAAATTACATCTCTATAGCTCAGCTCTTACTTGGCCTCTGTTTCAGAAGATAATTTGTGGACATGGAGGACAAGTTGGCTAGAGTTAATCTCAGTCTGGCATCCAATATTACACATCAAAGCAAAGAGAAAGGCATCAGGAGCAAGAAGAGAAGAAAATTTTAACTTTTCTTCAAAGAGAAGCCCTAGAAATGAAAATGGAAAGGTCTAAGCTAAGAAAGTGAAGTACCTCTCCTACAAGAAAAAGCTGAAAGAATTTAGTTTGCTAAGCCTGGAGAAGAGAAGGCTTCAGGATGACCTAATTGTACCTGTATGGAGCCAACAAGAAAGATGGAAAGGGACTTCTTACAAGGCCATGTAGTGGCAGGCTAAGGGAGAATGTTTAGATTGGCTATCAGGAAGATATTCAGTGAAGGTGGTGAGACCCTGGAAGGAAGAGGCTGCCCAGAGAAGTTGTGTATGCCTGTCCCCATTAGTGTTCAAGGCCAGGTTGGATGGAGCCCTGAGCAATCTGCTTTATTGGAACATTCCCTGAAAAGTCAGGGGGAGTTGGAACTAGATGATCTTTAAAGTCCCCTTAAACTCAGGCCATTCTGTGATTCTACAATTCTCAACTCCCAGAATAAAAAGATGAAAGTGATCTAGGTAGAAATTAAATGCATAAATTAGAATTTAAAATAATCAAATTATTGGATATGCTTTACTTCGGATAATGAGCAGAAAGAGGTAATCTAGGAAGTCTGTACCACCATTATAGGCATTCATGTTACTTTAGAGGAACAGGACATGAATAGTTATAGTGCTCTAACAAATAAACCACAAGATGCCATACTAAATACAAATTTTCTGAGTAAAAACAAAAGGTGTCTGTGTAGTCACCTGTGTGCAGGCAATGAGACTTGTTACATCTTACTGTACAGAATCTTATACTAGTAACTACTACACACACACAAACATAGGGTGTTTTTAAATTGTCAGTATTTGAAAGCTGGACATAATAATGAGACAAATTGAGAAGACAATCTCATAAAATGACTACAATCAGGAGTAGCTGAAAGTATTTCATTAAATGTTAAAAAATAGAAAAGGTACATGGTCATAAGAGAAGAATTCTTTAATAAAAGAGATTTGATTATTATTATTTGAAAATGTAGTAATAGTAATCAACAAGGAAATTTTTTAGAAAGGGCTGTTTGTCACTATTTGTCATTTTAAAATCAAAGTCTCAGACAACATCTACCCCCCAAAATAAAACACAGGCTAATAGGTCTTCAATACATTGCTATTATTTGGGGAATAAGGGAGCACTGAAAAAAAAAATTCTGAAAAAACTTTACTTGTAACTGGTAAAATTAACCTTTCTAATTATTGAGGGGATGGTGTGGCTCGCTAAGTTAACGTTCCTGATGCTGACCCTTAGTAATGTCATACAAAAGCAATATGGGATACAAGATGATGACATAATTATCACCAGTCAACACTTTGTCATAGAAAATCTGTAATCAAAAACACTTGAAACTGCTCTTTGAGAGCACTCTAAAAGTTTTCAGTAAAGGTAGCCATGTCAGGATATCCTATCCTTAGGCACCTTTGAAACATTTTGCTTTCTCTTACTGAGCATTCAGACAATAAAACAAGTGCTTCATAAAATCAGCATATTTATCCACAGTTAGCAAATATATCACCAGAAAAAAAAAATTCAGTATTAAAATATTTTTCCAGAAAAATTATTTTGTATAAAAGTTAACTTTATACAAAGCTATTTGTAAAAACAAATACCTACTTAACTATACTTAACTATACCTAACTGCAAACCTGCAGGTGTACATTTTAGCCCTACAAAATTCAGTACCTTCACCAGTACTGTGGCAGAGCATATGATACTGAAATACGCAGATAATATTAACAGAATTATAAACTATGTTGAAGACAAGCCAATTACATACATTGGCCTGCATCATTTGGTAGATTTGATCCATCTGAAGAACATGTTGGTTCCAAGCTCCTGTACGTAAGAGCAACACCTGTGGGCCATGCTTGAGAGACACAAGATCACAATCTGCCAGGCAGTAACAGTGAAGTGGATCTGGACAGCCAGATGAGCACAACCGACTTCTGTGCTGCAGCAGCTGAAGAGCAGAACGTGATCTGTAGCTGCACAACCTTTAAGGCTGCATTAATTTTCCAGAAAGCCATTGAATTATTCAGATCCAGTCAATAACTTCCAAGAACAGACAGCAAGTTTTCAACAGGACCTTATCTGTTGGCTTGCTGGATACCCTGTTGGAGTCTTCAGGTTTTTAAAATATTTAAGACTTTGAGTCTCACCAATGTGCTACCTGAGCTCCTAAAAGTTAGCAACTGGCACTGTTCTCCCTGTCTCTAGACACACACACATATCTACCATATGGACTTTCTCAGGGCTGCCAGCTGTAAATGATCAAGAGATTTAGGCTCTTTTCCAGGACAAATTCTGATTTTTGCTCCCTTGCGGGAAAGTAGTTCAGCATTTCTTCCCTTGAGGGCAGGTACTCCTGAAAATAATCCTTCCTGTTAAAATTCTTAAGGCATCTGAATTTCTAGCTAGAGGCATGGTAATTGCAAGGTTCAGTCCCAAGTTCTGAATTTCCAGGTCAGCCAACACTTTCTTAGTGAACTATTATGGTTTCTCTCTAGCCATGATGTAACAGAAGTCTGGAAAGTCACTAAAGAGCTAAAGACCTTAGATTTGGACTTGCAAAATTCTTCTTAATTTTTTTCTTAGTTGTATTTATTTAAATCCAAAAATTGGATTCTCACATGCTCTCAAAAGATTCCCAGATTACTGAGGCAGAGTACACACTGTCTACACCGTAGAAAGTTCTCAGCTCCTCAGGATGAGATGGACAAGAAGCTCCTGGAGAGTGTCCAAAGGCAGACAACAGAAATGATTAAGGGACTGGAGCAGCTCTCTTACACAGGAAGCTAAGGGAGCTGGGCCTGCTCTGCCTCAAGAGACAACTGAGAGGGGACCTGATCAATGTCTGTCAGTATCTAAAGGGAGGATGTCAAGAGAATATTTCCAGGCTCTTCTCGGTGGTGCCCAGCAACAGGACAAGAGGCAGTGGGCAGAAACTGATGCACGGGAAGTTCCTCCTGAACTTGAGGAAGAACTTTATGTGAGGGTGACTGAGTACTAGAACAGATTGCCCAGAGAGGCTGTGGAGTCTCCATCCCTGGGGATATTCAAGAACCATCTGGACACAATCCTGTGCCATGTGCTCTAGGATGACCCTGGTTGAGCAGGAAGGTTAGACCAGATGCTCCACTGTGGGCCCTTCCAGCTTGACTCATTCTGTGATTCTGTAGATGATGATCTGTGACCTCAAAAATCTATGGAAATTACTGTTAAATACTAGAATTACTGTATAATTGTTATTGACAATCAAGAATGTTGCTTAAAATTATTAGAAATCTTGTTTTTCCTTAATCAGTAATATTAGACATACGCATAACATGATAGAAGTAAAATGTTCAGAGAAAAATATTATGACTTCCCGAAAATGTAATGAGTTTATTATATTAAAAGATTGCAGTTTAAAATTTATTTTCATGTTACTCATGTTATTCAGTAAAGGCAGATTTTCAGCCCCTATGGTGCAAGATTCAAATTTCTGCAGGTAAGATGTCTTTATTATTTTTATTGCTCAGCATCTCTTTTTGTAACTTAAAGAACATGTTTATTATTCAAAGTCAAATGAATGGATTGAAAGATTTTTTTTTCTTTTTTTAATCTAGTATCTCAAGGAATGAAACAAAATACGTCAAATATATTTCCCACACTTAAAATGCTCCTATATCCATAATCAAAGAAATATGACCTGGAAAATGGGGAATAGTTTAGGTAAGCAGTGTATGCACAAACAGACCTTCTATTGCTCTCCTCAGAAAATAATAAGCAAATCCAAATTGTAGCATACCTCTTTTCAAGCATTTCAGTATATTTCAAAAGAAATTAATTTCTCAAGTATGACTCCTGGTAATCAGAATATGTTTTTATAAATTGGATATGTTTTGTGAGACACTGTTTAACCTATCTGGTAGAGTGGACATTTATCAATTATTTCAACGTGCCCCAAATATCTCTGTTGTATAACACACTCTGCTTCAGTAGGTCTTCTTCTCCCCTAAGCAGACCAAACATGAATCAATAACCATATCTGAACCTTAATTTATGCCTTACTGATCGTAGTTTTGTAAATGAGTTGCACTCTAGGATAAAATGTGTATACTTGTGGATGGAGGGAGAGTGGCTGACAGCATTCAGTTCAATTTCAACAGGGCTTTTGAGAGAGTATTCTTGTGTCTCATTATGACTGTATTTGCATAGTCAGTTCTCTAAAATCAGTTTTTAATATTTCAATCATCTGGATTAAATATCATCTATTACTGTTATTAACAGAGCACAGTAAAATTCAAGATCTTGATTTTGACAGAAAGCTGTCTGACTCTCCCAAATACATTTAAGGTACTTGTTTCTTATTTAAGATCTACAAGACAAAAGAGACACAAAACTGCAAGACAAAAAGTTACTCTAAGAAGCTACTGGAATGTATAAGGAAAAGTTAGGCAGAACAGAAAACCAATTTCCTCTCCTCTCAGACTCTTTCCCCCACAAATCTAGTGCTGCAGATGGAAATCTGAAATTCAGTTCAAATATTTTAGACTACCCTTTTCAGGAAAAGGAAAATTTTATAAAACAATCACAGTAATTTCAAGATTA
>PYHW01010255.1:1832344-1878854 GCA_013186435.1 Turdus rufiventris | reverse complement strand
CCATTGAGTCCCACTGTGGGACTGATAAAATTACTGCATCCCATTGGAAGTTGCTCCAGCCAGGGGGAAGAACCCGACATTTCTTACCAAGATAAAAGCAGAGGTTTTGGAACACTTAGGTATCCCCTTTCTCCACTGGACTCCAGAGGAAAANNGGATTTCTCCACATCACCACTGGACCTTTAGAGGGAAACTGCACCTTCTACAGGATCATTGCTTCAACTGAATCACATCTGTCACTGCAAGAGGACTGCAACCACCATTTAATCGAACTGCTACCAACACCCTGTCAGGTTGTACTCTGACTTTGTCAGGGTTTGGAGTTTGTTTCTTTGTAGTACTGTATTTCTATTTTAATTTCCCTAGTTCTTTGAACTGTGATTCCTAATTCCCGTATCTTTGCCTGAAAGTCCCTTTTTTATAATAATTTGGAGGGAGGGGGTTTCTATTCTCCATTTCAAAGAGAAACTCCTGCCTTTCTCAGCAGACACCTGTCCTCCAAACTGAAATGGCAACTTTTTGTTCTTTGTACGTATATAACCGTACCTGATTATAAGCCACACTCCTGGGTTTGGACAAAAATTTAAGTCAAAATGGTGCGGCTTATAATCGTGAAATTACTGTATTATATTTGAACCTTCCCCTTAAAAAATGCCAGCACATAACCAGAGCAGAGTTCCAGGGGGAATTCGGTAAAGTTACAAGTTGAGGGTACATAATACAAAGCGAAACAATAGGGATGTGGACAAGCTAATGACTAGAATATAAATTACTCCTTTGCTCTCTTCTACTTGTGATGAACACACAAAGCTTTTATTAATATCAAGGAGAGTCCTTCTTGCAGAACAATAGGAAAATATATCGTCACGATTTGCTCTGAAACTTTGAGTAAGAGTCATTCTCCTGCTGTAATGCACAGAGGGAATCTAATCCCTCCATTTTCAGATGAACAGTGCAGGCTGCACCCAAATCTGTACATACAAACCAGAATAAGCAGAATTCTGGTTAAACTCGCAAGTTCCTCATGTATCACTTTTTTTTTTTTTGTGGGTAAATACATTTGGGGTTCAATGAAGTAACCTGGAGGGAAGCAGGGAATCGTTTCAAGCACAGTAATTTCACAACCATAAGGCGCATCGGACTATAAGGCACACCTCTGTGAGTCGACAAATTTCACAACTTTGTACATTATATAAGGCACACCGGACTATAAGGTGCACTTTTTTTTTTTGCTGCGAATATCCGTGCCACGTGCAACAAAGTAACTAATTAGTAATGGAATCTCGCGATTGTGGAGTTTACAGGCAGGCGCTCAATTTGCAAACATTTTTCACAGATTGGTGTAGCCTTTAAACGCAGCCCCAAGCGCCCTCCCCGTGCACGAGGCCTGGCACACTCCCGTCTGCCCCCAGCTGGCGAAGCGAGGCTCGGGGCGGCTGCGGCTCGGGACCATCTGAGGCTCAGGGTGGCACAGCGCTGCCTGCTCCCTCTCTCCCTGTGCGGCTGCTGCTGGCCCAGGGGTTGGCCAGTGCCGCCCAGCACGCGCGGCTGCTGCTGGCCAGGGACTGGCTACTCCTGTCCCCTGTCACGGCTCGGCTCACACTTTTTTTTTGCAGCGAGGAGCTGCACCGCATGCAACAAAGTAATGAATTACTGGCAGGTGCTCAATTTGCAAACATTTTTGACAGATTGGCGTAACCTTTAAATGCAGTTCCAGGTGCCCTCCCTGTGCTGAGGGCCCTGGCACTCCCGCCCGCCCCGGTGCCGACTGGTGAAGCGGGGCTCGGGGTGGAGGCGGCTCATGGCAGCTTGGGGCAGCAGCGGCTCGCAGCTTCTTCAGCAGCCCACCCCCTCCCTCCCCACGCTGCCCTGCACTCCAGCAGCCCCATGCCACCCCTGGCACTCTTGGAGCCCCGCGCTGCCCCGGTGCTCCAGTGTCCCGTGCCAGGCAGGGAGCCCTGCACCCCCCCGGGCTTTTCCCCTGCGCCAGTGCAGCCCCGATGCCAGCAGGCTCGCCCCATGCTGCCACTGCTGGCAGCTCACCCCAGTCTGGCGCTGCCCTGATGCTGCTGGGCTTGCCCCGTCCCGGCGTTGGCTGGATGCTGCCACCGGTCGGGCTCTGTTCAGGACTGTTGCAGGCTTGCAACTTCCGGGTTGGCAAATTCCGCAACTTTGTCCATTATAGAAGGTGCACCAGACTATAAGTCGCACTTCCAGGTTTGGGGGAAATTTTAGTCAAAAGGGTGCGCCTTATAGTCGTGAAATTACTGTATTAGTTGTTGGCCTCCGATTAGAGTGGAAAAGACCCAAAGTGCGCATAGGTTATTTGAGCATTTTTCTCTTATTATGCCTTTTTATCTTATATCCGAGGAATGAGAAAGTAGTGTGGAAAAAAAGATGTAAGAAGAAAGAGCAGTAGCTCTATAGCACTTCTTCCTTAGGAGAGGAGATATCCACTCATCAATCTGGCTCCATAAAGATACTTTGGATATGCTCTGTGAATAGGCTCTGGGACATGAACCAGAATTTCTGCTGGGAAGAAGACATCCAGATTCATCTGTACAGCTGAGCAACTCAAATTGCACCACCCTTTAATCAGTCCTCGACTCTGGTCCTGTGCCAGGCCACTTGATCTGTGAAGGATCAGGGTGGTGAATGTCAGCACTTGCTGACAGGACCTTTCAATACTGAAGTCTCAGAAGCTTTATAATTAGTCATGTTCATATTTCCCCCGTATTTATAAGCATTTCTGACTGGGGACTTACATATTTTTCACATGAGAAGAAAAAGAGAACTGTTTTAAAGGTTTTAAAGTTCCTGTTACAACTCATATTTTGGTTATACAGATAGGCTTAAACAAGAATTCACATTTCCTTGCATTAGATGCAGACATTGAAAGAAAGCTGTCTTTGATTCGAAGACCTCCTAATAAGAAATTAAATATAACAGAAGGAAAAACAGGCCTACATATTTCTCCAGCATAGTCAGCAAAGCACTCAGAAGCAGCTCTCAGATTAAAGCTGAATGTAATATTTATAGTAAGAATGGAAAAGAAAAATACAGTAAGAATCAAACAAAAGATTAATAATTTGGACTTTAAAAGAACTGTGATTTCCTTTTCATGAATAAAAGAAGCATGCTTCTATTAGAAGATGCTTCTTTCAAGTGGGGGGATAAGCAACTTAAACCTCTAGTAACTTCATGAAATTAAATTTCTTGAAGATTATTTTCCATATTGTTGGTGATTCTGAACAAAATCTGCACTAAATTCTCTGAATTTATTCTAGAAATTCTATTAGCAGGGGTTATAGCCATAAAAATCAAGGCATTATAGTATTTTTTTATCCAAAGTCTTAGTTGTACTTAGAATGATATAAAAGATGTGGCTTCTTGCTCCTTCTGTCTGGGTGTGTGTTTGCATGCACAATGTTTGTGTTCACATATGTTCTCAGAGTGTCTGTCTAGAATTTGTGTGAGCAGCCATGCAAGCACGTATTTATGTATATGCACACATAGTGCTCACATGTGCTTTGTGTGCTTGCTCTAAATGAATCTTTTGTGTTGCTCTGGCTGAACTTGGGGACAGGGATCAGCAGCAGCCTTGCTTCTCTTCAAGTTGTTGAATCTGGCATGATTTATTTTCCTCTAAAATCCTGTTCCCAAACACAATGTGTTCAAAAATGACAGATACAAGGCATCAGAAAAGTTATTTTTCTAATTCTAAATTTGAAGTGTGGCAATTTGTTGTATTTCGTACAGGAACAAAGGCAATAATTTATCTCATAGCAGACCTTGATTTTTCATAATATTATGGAAGAAAATTGTTAAGGAGAGTGCTTTAAAAGACAAAAATGTATTAAAATACTAAATTTTTAGAAATCAGGAAGCCAATAAGACTTACTGAAATACAAGAGCTAGATTTCAAAGACATAAGGTTCACAAGGAACACAAAATGTTCTACAGTTCCAATGCTAGGCTTAAAACCCACTAGCTTAGGAAAGGCACACAAGGCTGGTGTGCAGTCTCTATAACTTCCACCCTTGGCACACGTGTGTAACTTGTTCTTGTACACTGTGTGCAAATCCTGAGCGTGGTCCAAAAGATGGGTTCATATTTAACTCCTAGGATTTGATATCAAAGGATAATTTCATGGGAGGCTATGTTTTGGACTAGCACCAAAACCGACACACACCTTTACTTAATATACACCCTAAAAGTATATACAATGTTTTTTGGGGCACAGCAACCTAATGAAGGTTTCCGTATTTCTATTTGTCTCAGTTTTTTTTGAAACTATGTTTCTCAAGGCACCCATTTTCTTAGCTGAAAAGTACCATTTGAATTAGCATTAAAATCCTAAGAGAATAAAGAACAAGTTAAATAGGGCACCTGCACCAATACTGAGGAGCATGTAGTGTACCACCTATCACCATATGCAGAAATAAGACCAGACAACAAAAAGCCAAAGTACATTCACTGAAATTCAGGTCAAAGTGGTCATAACTTGAGAGTTTTAGCTTTATCTTTGAATGTCCTAATGACTGTAATCATGATCATGCTGTGTTTCAACCTCTTTTGTTGCCTTGAATCACCCACATTTAGGTCAGGCCTAGAGGCCCTCTGATGGGGAACAACCTCCAAGAGCTGTGCCTAGCAAACTGCTTGGAAAGAAGCACACAGCTCTGCAGAAGCATAAAGTCACTGACTTGTTCCCACAGTTCAGCCAGAAGCAGAGCTGTGAGAGTTACAGCTCTTGAAAGTTGTAAACCAAAAGATCATTAGGGAAAATAAGAGGGGAAAGGAAAGGCTTCAACTTCCCCACTTTGCTTGGCAAATTTCACTTCCAAATCTGCCACCCTGGATCACCCTGCCCTCCCTCAAAAGGAATAGAGTTTCTGAAGTAAAAAAAACAATGTTTGCATGTGCATCTTGTGACTTTTTTTCAAATTGGATGAGGCTTCATCCCCTCAAACTTACTGACATTATCCTAAGTCTATTATGAATTGAGGAGACTTGGTTTATCTTTGAATTATTCACCCTCTAAATAAAGAATGTATAAAAATACATGCTGAATACAAGGAGAAAAAAGAATGAGTAATTTAAACATATTTAGTACTATCATGTATTATTTCTTGCTGAGAAGCATACACAGATACTTACGATATAAAATGCCCAGAACAAGCTTTTATATAAGCTAGTTACCACATCCACAAACTGATATTAGTGAATGTAAGTATGCTGCAACATACACATATGCAATTTTTGTTCTTAAAAAACTAGGATACCAGATTTTAAAGTCTCATTTCTAATATCCCAAACTCAAAAATATATTACAGGTAATACACATGCTAAGGTTTGTTCATCCAGTATTGCTTCCAGTGTAGAAAACAGTCGTATTTTCACTGGCACAGAATCAGACTGACAATTATTGAAGACACCTATAACCCTTTTTGAACAAAACAGACCAAAGCACCACAAGAAATAAGCATTATTAAAAAATGAGACTCATGCTTAAGGTTTTGATTAAAGACAATTAAACATAAGCTAACTACAGTGGATATGTACCATACATAAGACAAATATTTCAGATATAGAAAAGGACACATATATTAATTCTATTTTCTTTTTAATTCCAAATGAAAACTATGTAGGCCTTGCAGTTTAGTAAACTAACTGCACTAACTAGTCTGCACACTAAAAACTGGTTTGGTTTTTGTTTGGGATTGTTTTTTTATTTTTTTTTCCTTTGTTTTTTTTTTTTAAACTAGCTAATTGCTGTCACTATAAAGTGAGCACACTAGCATCTCTTCTTCCCTATTCACTACTCCATAACAATGAAAGCTCATTTCTGGTTTTAGGTTTTCTCTAATCACAACAACGGTGAGAATACTATTTCAGAATGACATGGTATCTGAAGTGTTTGTTGCTATTAGTGAACCGGCCATTATGCTTTCCAAAGGGTACGTTATAAATAGCTTACAGCTATTAGAAGTGCAAATATTAATTGATAAATTAATAAGACAGGCAAGTAAAATATCAATCATGGCCCTTCTAATATAATTAGCATAAATTACAAAGGATCACAGATTATTGCAGTTTTTGCACAAAACAAGAACACCTACTTCAGTTGTTCAATAACTTGAATACTTTTAACACTAAAACTACACAACACAATACTCAAAACATAAGAAAGAGATCACAAGAACAATGAATATTCATTGGTAATTTTCTACTCAAAACTTGTTTATAGCAATTTCTGGAGTAAAAGAAGAAAAAAAGGAAAGAAAGTAAAGAAGGAACACAGCACAAACGAACATGATTTTTCAGTGTAACACACAGTAAACCTCAGATATCTGCCTAGGACAGAGATGACAACAATTGTAGTGATAACTATTGCACCATGACCTAGTGGCCCACACAAGGACTGAAAAAGTGCTGCATTAAAGTAGGTCTGTTATTATCAGCACAGTTAGCAATTTGGATGATTGCACGAGTTTTAGAATACAATTAAGCTGGCATAAAGAGTGCCCCTTTAACTCTTGTAATGAAAGGACTGCCAGGAAATTATTTTATTTTAATTTATTAATACATATTTATTATGTTTTTCAATTTTCTTTCATTTCTTGTTGTCATTCTGACATCAAAGCACCTGTAAATTTTATTATTATAAATATGGATTTTTTTAAAGCAAATGGAAAAGCACGTTTACTCTTAACAAGGCACAAAAGAGATTTCCTGCTTCAGATTCTTATGCTGTCTGCACTGGTTTCAAGATCTAGAAAGAACTGGTGTTAAATAATTCAAAGCGGTCAAACAAGACCAAATTGGTAGAAAAATCCATATTCTGCCCTCAGTTAAAACACTGCCTTATGACTTAAGATAACACAGTTACTCAAAAAACAGTGAGAAAGAACCTGATTAATTCTGTTCATGTTTGTATGCTATTAGGATAAAAGAATGAAAACTAAGATTTTCAAAATTACATCTCTGCATCCTTAATGTCAGTTTTTTGACATACTCTCCTATTATACTATCAGCCACGCAGGACCAATGGTGTAAAGATTTTATCTCCTTGATTCATGTTGTAAAGATGGGAAACTGCATCATTAGATTTTGTTTTGACAACTAGGTGAAAGGACTGAAGTGAATTCTGCATAAAAAGAAGTCTCTTTCATCCTTGAGTAACAGAGATAAACCTAAGAAGATTTATGGAAGTACATTTGTGAATTATTTTACATACACTCTGAAAGAGTTGATCTGATGCAGGACAAAGACAATGTTGTAAAGTGCAGGTGTTCCCCACTTCCCAAGCCTCTTTTCTTTCCAAATTTCATGTTAAATACATAACATGAGGATCCGAGATAGCATTTCTGAGGAGACAATATACTTTTAATACAGTTATTATGCTGTCTGGGCGAGAGAATGTTTCTTGGCAAAGGCAAATAAAGCCATTTATGCAGAAAAAGCATTCTGGCTCCCAAAGACATTGAAACAGGATGTCCAAAGTTCTGGCTGTTCTTACCACCTATGGGAAAGGAACAGTGCCAGCAACAGGATGGAAATCTGTCTTTATAAAATTCGCAACAGCAAAAAGGCTTAGTGCTTCTAATTATTGAGACTTTTATGAAGCTTTGACAACTTTTTGCATAAACCAATGGCTGGCACATATGCAGAAGACCTTCAGAATAAAAAAGGTCAAAATTGTTTAAAGACTTATCAAAATAATTAACACCACATATTATAAAGGTATAATGCATTATTCCTCTGAACTGTACATCCTAAAGAGTTGATACATGATACAGACGTCATATACCAGCATTATATACACAAAGAACTAAAATTAAACTTGCATGCAAACTCAGATGTGGTAAAATATATATACCTAGAGACGTACAAATATAAGAGTTAAAATATCTCTCTACCCAATAAAATAAAAAGACCACATCAATGTGAAAGTCATGCATGCTTGCTCTGTATATTAAACCCCACTGACCTATAGTGAAATATAATATGCAGATCCTTGAGCTCATGTCATGTCCCACTGATGTAAAAACTGAAACATATTTATCTGTTTATACTGTAAGTCTTCTGGGCAGGGCATATGTTTGTACAGCACTTGGCAAGACAAAATTCTGGATTGTGATTGCAGTCCATATGCACTATAACACTACAAGCAATACAATTACATGTGCATGTACACTCATGTTTTCAAAGCCCAGCAGGAATATTTAGCCTAACAGCTCCCTAGCACCAATGAGTAAAGGTAGGAAATGCATATCCATGATGTACTTTACTTGAAAACATCCAACTGTTTTCATGCAAACAGAGAAGAAAGCCAAAAAAAGCAAAACTTCAGATTAGAGCTTAAGCATGTCCAGCTCTGGGGTCCCAAAACACGTACATGTTTGAGTTGAAGGAAATTCAGAGGAGTGCCATGAAGATGATTGGAGGGCTGGAGAACCTCTCGTCTGAAGACAGGCTGAGAGAGCTGGGGCTCTTCAGCCTGGAGAAAAGGCAGCTTTGGGGAGACTCTAAAGCACCTTCCAGTGCCTAAATGATTGAAATCTACTAGTACCTTACATGAATTTCCACCACCAGCACTACCATCCTTCAGAAAACACGGTTCAGCTTCCTGCAATGACTGCTTTTAGCACTACAAGATTTTAAACACATAAGTTTCTATTCCTCTAGTTTGCTTTCTGACTATCAGCATTTTATGTTAAACCACTCAAACTCCACTTGGCAACCAAAACACCTACAAAGATTATTTTTTAAAGCGGAAAACTGCACATATGCTTAAGACACAGAAGAAGAGCTCTGTTCTTTAAGATCTCCATTCCCCTCTTCCCAAGTTCTCCAAAGCTGATCTACCATAGCATGTTTATGGAATTAGCTGACTACCTACAGCATGCAGTCACAAATCTTAAATGCCATCTAAGTCCTGGAATCTTGTGTTTGCTATTGGTGAGGTGGCTCCTAGAGCTGAAAACCAAGCAATAGGAAAATAAAGGGACAGGAATTTAGATGCAGACTAAGATCTTTGTATTCAATACATGTTTTCAGAAGTTTTATTTACACTTATTTGAAATCACTGAGGACATCTACAGATGATTTTTACAACAGCAGTTTTAGAGACGACTATCTCTGTTGTTCTTCCTTCTTTCCTGATTTCATGCGTCACACCCTGTTGTGAATTGGAGCATAACCAATCTGAAGGGGGAACTGTCTTTTAATCACAGTTGGTATCACCAAATTAAATTTTCACATTAAGTCGTAGTATTCCAATTTCTGTGTCTCTGTGGCTGCAAGAAACAGCAGCATAACACAGCACAGATTGTTTCAAACTAGAGTCAGGTATTTCTGCTAAAACAAAGGCAAGGAGGAAAAACTAGTAGTATAGATTGTGGAAAGCCAAAGAATCAATTTCATATTTTACCTTGTGGTTTTACTGAGATTTAAAAGTAACACAGAAAAAAACAGAGAAAGAAACATTCAAGATATTGCCCCTGATCAAGCCTGTTTTTTGATCTGTGACTTCATGTTCATTTACTTGCTAAATTCTTTCTTCATCTTCCATTTCCTCTTCTGGTTGTCTCTTCACGCAAAGAATTTGCTGTGAACCAGACTCTCAGGAGCAAAGTGAAATGGTTAAATCTGACTTTTTGTGAAGGAGGTACGCATATTTTAGGTTATTTCCCTAAAAAGTGTGTTTAGTCATATTCATATACCTTATATCATCAGTCTATTCAAGTTTTCGTTCATTTTTTATGAAGGAAAGCCTTTAAAGTGATAAGTTACACATCTCTTACAGACTTTAATACCTCTGTTTCCAAATGTGTCTTTGTCTGAGATCTGTGTGCATGTGTATCAATGTATGCACATATACATGCATAATGAAGTAGGCACTTATGTGCATATGTGTCCATTCTATTAGTATTTTAAAAAGTATGTAAGAATGAGTGTTTATAACACATTCCTTCATAAGTAAAATAAAACCAGGTTCGAATAAGAAATAAATCTAAAACATAAACCCTTTAAAATACAGATTTTAGATTGGAAACCCAGCCAGACCTACAACTACACTGGCACTCACAGTCACAAACTGAATATACTGTAATACAGCAATAGCTTCTATGCTTTATTCTTCCAGCTTTCCAGGTTTCTATGGAAATGAGTGGGAATCCCAACACAAGGGAAAAAATAACTAGGCTATCCAACTCACACCATGGTGCTGGATGTCTGAACAGCTGATACATGAGGCAGTCATCACAAGAACAAAATACGCAGAATACAGTACTACACATAACACTGGAGCCAAAAAAGCCAGCCATGGCAGCACCTTGAAAGAACCCATGTAAAATACTGCTGTAGTACATACATAGAACTCTGCAAGAATAAGGTGTATACAATTTTTAAGTCGTCCAGGATATAAATACAGGTACTGTATAATGTTCTGAAACTAATTAATTGAGCAAGTCATAGCTATTTAAAGCAGAGCCTAATTCTTCTGCTATTGATTTCCCTACACAGACAACAAATTAAAAAAAAAGAAAAAAGTACATGGTTTTAAAATTCTATTAATACTAATATCCAAATTCTTGGAAACCTCAGTTTCAGAAATGATAGATCATTTACAAAGAACTCCCAGTGTAGGAACACCATGTCTCTATTTGGACATTGAAGATTCCTGCCAGTTCTTTTGCCTTTTCACATGAAAATAACACGGTCATATGGTTCTTCCTCATTTGCTATTATATCTAATATTATTGTAATTGTTGGTATTGACACATAAATGCTTTTGCTAATGAACTGTTGAAAAACAGAACCAGCATAGTCCTTAAACTTTCTCAGATGAGGGGGAAAAAGGACCAGAAAGCTTCAACCAGTTTGAGTAAGTCTCTCTTACCTGGTAGGAAGTCTGTGCTATTATATTTGTTGAGTTCACTGCACTTATGTCAGGCTTGCTGCTAGACTTGGTACTCTTTTTTTCTGATCAGATAGGCACAATTTTTGAGGTGTTTGAAAAGTGTTTGGACTACTTTTCTATGTGAAGTCTTGACGTATACAGAACAATATGCTAAGCCCAGCAGAGAGAGGTATTGCATGGCTCTTATTAGGTTTGTAAGCCACATGGCAGGAAACAGCAAATTATTAATAAGTCCTTTCTAAGCAATATATCTTATTAAGAAGCAAAAAAACCCCCCAAACTTTCAGACTGAGAGAAGAGAAAGAAAAAGAGATGGTGATTAAAGAGCTGACCAAAGAGGACAAACCTCCTCCATTACATTCTCCCTGAGGAGGGTTACAACACAAAAGTATCAAATGTTAAAAGTGATTGACCACAGGGCCTAGAAAAGTATCTAACTTCTCTATCAAAAGATGAACAAAGCATAGCCTGAACTACAGGCTGGCTCACCAAACTTTTGGCAGCACAGCCTCCCCAGGGAAACAAAGCAGAACTGTGTCTCAGTATCACTGCATTTGCAGTCATCCTCCAGGCAGCTGTAGATTTCCTTCCTATAGGGCATAAGACAAACACAAAACCAAAAAAAAACCCCAAAAAACAAAAAAAGCAACAACATTTCCAACTGTGCTAGCTTGCATTCATTTTTTTTTCCAAAAAGCAATCAGTGGTTGATTTTTTAACATTGGCACATTGTTACACCAATGAAAAACTTAGATGCGCCATTTGAACACACATTTTAACATAAACACTAATGAAAAGTTAGATGCACCTTTGTGAGCACGCATTTTAACACGAACAAACGGCAGGAAGCTCTGTTCTTTCTTCAGCCTGAGTACAGGTAACAGGCCGACTGTGCAGGGCCTAGCCAGGCTCTGCCTCTGTTGCAGCGCTGGTGGGGCTGGGTTCCCTTCCCAGCACAGCCAGGCAAGGCCCATGGCAGGGCTGAAATGCTGCTGCTAATATCTCACCCACATTAAATCCTGCCCCACTGCCAGCCCAGGCCGAGCCATGGTCCGCTGGGCCCAAGGAGCAGCTCCAGGCCGGGCCAGGCCCAGCTGCTATCCTGGCCAAGGCCCCAGCGCAGCTTCAAATAGTCCACCCCAACTGCCCCAGCCGCTGCCCAGGCAGGATATTCACTCTTTCACCGCAGATGAAACTTGCAAATGCCAGCTCTGTCTCTTGAGTGAAAGAAAAGGACAGAGATGAAGACACACACAGAAACAGCATGGAGACAATGAGGTCAGACAAGAAGGACAGATCAGGTTCCAGATTGGAGGGATGAGGAGATGCCTTGGACTGAAATTCTCTTGTAAGGTATGGAGAAGATAGTATTGATACATCAGACTCTTTTTTTCACCTGTAACTCATCAAATGCATATGGAGGAAGGAGAATTCACATTGTAGACATGAGCAAAGGTATCCATGCTGAACAAGCAGATGTTGAAATAGCTGTGATTTGATGACAAGTTTGAACAGAGAAAAAGAGTGATGAAAACCCTTTGCCCCCAAGAAAGCAGATCCGTTCCAAGATGATCTCAGAGATTGATAAAGAGAAACTTTGCTTTTTGAATTGTTCATCCATAAAAATAATACCCCATAAGTTAAGACATGGCCCATAAACTCTGCTGTGGGAAGGATGTGAAAGATGGGAGGGACTTCACAATTACAGATTTCCTGGGCAGCTACTATTCGTGGAAATTGAAACCACAGGAGAACTGTTTACTTGTGGAGAAGTCACCATAGACCGATGAGAGAGACTCCCTCTCCCTAAGTGAACTAGACAAAGACTACAGTAATTTCACGATTACAAGCCGCACTGACTATAAGCTGCATCTCTGGGTGTCGGCAATATTTCGTTCTTTGTCCATACATAAACCACACCTGATTATAAGCCGCTCTGTCATTCGCAACAAGGACCCATGTGCAACAAAGTTGCCAAATAGTAACAGAATCGCAGGGTTTACTGGCTTGGCCCAGGCCATGAGGGCTCGGCCCGCTCAGGGCTGCCAATGGGGCCAGGCAGCCCAGTAGTGCCCGTGGTGGCAGGCGGGGACAGAGCCTGTCAGCACCCGCTGCAGCAGTGGCAGGTGGGGACGGAGCTCCCCCACTCCTGCGGCGGCAGGCGGGGGCAGGGGAGCCACCTGGCTCCCCCCCAAGCCACGGGGCCAGCAGGAGGGAGCCCCCACCTCCCCTCCCCAGAGCCATGGGGATGGCAGTACAGAGCCCCCCGCCTCTCCCTTGGGATGTGCTGCCTGAAGGAGGGAGCCCCCCACTTCTCTTTCCCCCCTGCACTGCCGGCACAGAGCCCGCCTCCACTCGCTGTGCGACAGAGTAACCAATGTGTAACAATCGCGCAGTCCCGGGTTTTACTGGTAGGTGCTTGGCTTGGCACCTCGGCTGCACTTCTGGGGTTGGAAATTTCAGAAAATTTTCCACATATTAGCTGCTCCTGAGTGTAAGCCACATTTCCAGGGTGGAAGCAAAATTTTAGTCAAAATGGTGCAGCTTATAATCGTGAAATTACTGTATTTTAGAGATGGTAAACTGACTGATTTGCTTTTCTATGTTCTCAGTATGAAGGGAAAGAGTGTGTGTGGGGGGGGGGAGAGAAGTGTTCTGAAGGTTTTATTCTGATTCTTATTTTTTCTTTCAGTTTCTGTTAAAGTTTTTCTTTATACCCTTCAGAGTTTGAGCCTGCTTTACCCTCCCTTCTAACACTACCTCAGAACAGGAAATGAATAAATAATTCTAACAGGTGCACTGGCAATTTGGCCAATGCTAGATCCACCACAAAAATTAGTGTGTTAGCCAAAAAAAAATCTCAAATTAGTGAACTAAAACCACTACACCAAGTAACCATTGTCAACACTATTTCCTAAAAACTTAACCAACAGGCTAAACATATTATCTTCTCAAAGTGATTCAGTTACTGCTAAATCATTCTCAAGAAATAAGAGATAGCAAGCTATCTTCTTGTGCCTGTATGGAATATGGTTACCAATTTGCACATTCATATGAAGCACATTATTCAGCATGTCAAGAACATCATACTGAACTTTGAGCAACTTCTGACCAATAGCAGTGCCTTACTAACACTTTACTTGAGAATGGATTATGATTTACTGATGGTTCAGTCAAACCTACTGAACTTCGTTTACCGTTGGGGCCCACAATAACTGCACATGACCAGGACACAGTTCCTCTAAAACTAGAGGAGAGAAGAGACTGGGACAGGAAGGCCAGGATCTTTTCCTGAATGAGATAATTCACAGTGAAAAGATTTAAGAAGTTCATATCACAATCTAACTTCTCATTTCCATGCCTGTAAGGCATTTTGACAAATAGCCATTTGTGTTGCTAGGCTGTAAACCCAGTCATGGAAACCACTCCTCTTTTGGTGGATTTTGTTTTCAGATAAGCACCACTTAGCTGTATCACCATAACTAAGGGGATGACAACCTGGAGCAGAGGGGCAGAAATAAGTGGCCAGGAACAGCCATGCACAAATAGTCCCTTAAATTGCTTCAGTGCTGAAAAACATAACGCCACAGCTTATCTGAGGGGCACAAGTATATTTTAGAGATGGAGAACATTTCTTCCTACACAGGCTGACATAAATATAAAGTTCCTGAATTAGAAGTGGTTAACTTTGAAGCTGCCATTGAGAAAGAACAAAATGAGATCAAGCGAGTCTCAGCCATCATACATGTAGATGCCCTAAAAAATGGCTACATACCTATAGCTACATACTGCTATAATAAAGCATCTGCAATTCCCACCTAAGGTTCACCAGAATTACTACTGGCTGCTTTGCCACATGCTGGTGCTCCTTTACCCACAACAATCTCCCAAAACTAAGTGCTCTTCAGTACCCTTAATAATTTGAATTAAAGTCTAAACATGGTCTAATTCTATCTTGAACTGTCTAGAGAGCTGGAATCTCTCTCCCATGAGGACAAGCTGAGACAGTTGGGGTGGTTGGGCCTGGAGAAGAAAGGGTTTCAGAGGCCTTTCAGTACCTAAAGGGGTCTTACAAGAAAGACAGAGACATGAGAGAAATGAAAACAACTTTCTCTGGAGTTAAAACATGTAACATGAGATCCAATTATTTCAGAGCTGAAAAGGGACTGAAAGGAGTGGAAGGGATGATGCCCTGTTTCATGGTGGTAGCAGGTGATGACATTGCTGTGGCTTATTCTGGTCTTTGGTGACACTGCCATTTGTCCTTAGTTCACTAGCAGACAATTTACTCATTCTATGATACATGTGCGCAGTCACAGGTCAAGGGTGATGTGGAATTTTCCTGTGAAAAAGCAATGAGCCATGAAAAAGTAAGGACATTTTCATAGCATCTCCAGCTTTCTTGGAAATATACTTCTAAAAATTCCCTTAAATTGATGCCTAGAAAAGCTACCTGGAACAGAGGTTAGACAGTGTTAAAGGAATAAAGTAGGTATTTATTAAAAGGCCTTCAAAGGATACACCTTGGGCAGTACAAGAGGCTGGCTGAGCTACACACAAGATGGAGCACCGGTCACATGTTTTCACACTTTTATAAGTTTTGGTACATTTACATATTGGGGTTCATCATCCAATTACAGATTCAGGTTATGGAGTCCCATCCTCCCAGTTTGCTCTCCTCAGTTTTCTGTTGTTTAACTTTTGGGCATGAAGTTGCAATGGTATCCTTGGCTCTCAGGCTGTAAAAGGATTGTTTTGTTTAACTAAACTGTGAGAAGAACTTGCTAACACTTTATATGAAGTTTGGAGTTATATACTAATGCAGTACAGAATCTGGAAAATATTAAAGCTAAAACTTAAAGCATCAAAATACTCAAGCCATGTTTTGATGAAAAGCTAAATATGCTTTGTTTTTCCCCATTTTCTAAAATACAATTAATAAGTTTCTGTATGCCTTCACCAATCTCATGCCCATAACGTATGTTACCATAAATGATGATAATAAAGAACAGTAAATGGAACCTACAAGAGTAATTGTCAGACTATTTAGACACTAGTAGCTGAAGTATTAATTATTGTCTTCATTTCTAGTATATTTCTTAGTAAAATCTGCATAAAAGACCACTTTCATCAGTCAAAATATACTCAATGAACAGTCATTTGAACATTCCAATACTTATTTTTAAGTGTTGCTTTACTATGATTTTCTAAAAAAAAAACCCCACATTTCTTTCCACAGACTGGATAAGGGGATGGCCACATAGTAATTTTGAGCTCATTTCCTGTGAATTTCTGAACAGACTATAAGTATCCATAAAGCACAGAGGCCAGTGAAACTACAAACAAAATGCTTTCAGGTGCAAGAGGAAGGTGAGAATAGATTGGGGGATGGGGAGAATGGAAGAAGTGCAAGGCTCTTAATGTATGATGAGGGAAATTATGGAGTATGAGACTCCTGCAGCATGAAAATATATACATATTTTATGTTAATTTGATTGGGGTTTTTGATGAGTCCATGCATGAAGGTTTCACTCGAACCCAGATCTACCTAAACTCTAGCATTTGCACTTTGGTTCTGGCTATTTGCCCTGCTCTCTGGCTCCCTCGCAATGCAGCCGGTGTCACCTGCTTCTTCTGGCCATCCGCCCAAACTACTTTCTCTCTTCATTTTCATCTCTCACAGCAGGGGAACAAATGGGAGGTCAGTGCTGTGACTCTACCCCTCATGCCCTCACTGCTTATTACCTTCCCTTGTGTCCTTAGCAAAACAAATTAAATATAAACCAGACGAAAAGACAAAGCTGATGGATGTACAGCAGGAAATAAATGGCATGAAATGTTAAAATGCTTAGTAACCACCTTCTCCAGAGGCACACAAGCAGAGCCAGGCACAGTCAGTGATGCAATTGAAGAAGGGGTCTAGTACCAGCAGCTATAAGGACCAGCTCAGGAACCTGGCAAGAAGATATAGGCAAAAGTGGGATGAAAGGTCTCTCAGGCAGATAAGAAAGGCAATATTAAGTGCAGGATGCTGACAGATAGGGAGATAGAGACAGCTGAGAGGTAAGAACACAAGGGAAAATTGTTAGAAATATATTTAGGGATGTCTTTGCCTCTAGCAGAAAAGAGTAAAATGTGCATGAAGATTTCAAGCATATGCCTACACTGTGCAATAAAATGCTGCAGGAAGTCCCCAACTCCCTCCTCCCAGACAGCACCAGACAAACCAGCTTTGGCACCAAAGATGGTACAGTAATTGCAGGTGCTTTAGGGCAGTCAGACTACTCTCAGTAATCACAGGAAGGAATAATTAGCCTTTGCTCAGTCATGCTAACACAGATTTTTCTGGGTCATGAGATGCACACCATTGCAGCACCATGCCACATAGGTCTGGTGTGTCTGTCCTACAAGAACAGTGCACATGCACATGACTATTTCCTTCTACTGTTTAATATAATTATAGGGAAACCACAAATTCTGTGTTGATGAGATCCAAGGTACAAGTGAAGAAACAAAAGCAAATTCAAATAATCCAGCAATAAGAAGTATAAAGACAAATACCTTTCCACTAATTTTGCTACTACAGCTGTTCTTGTTGATCAGTATATACACATTGGCTCAGCTAACATCAGGCATTTTGTGTCACAAATGGCAATGAAAACAGCATGTATGGTACAGATTGCAGAGGCAGAGATAACTGCTTAGCTCACCTCTTAGCATGGTCACCCTGAGATCAGTGAAATGACTTCTTCCTGACCTTTCCTGTCTTAACAATAAAAGATGCCCACAAAGCACTAGAAGGAAGAATTTTTCAAGGGTGACTGTGTGACTGCCTCCAAAATTGGACTGTGTAAGAGAAACAGCAAAATTTCACACAGCAATAGTGCTGTGGCTGGGCTCAAGTCAAAGCAATAGAGTGTTTCATAAGCCAACAGAAGTGAAAAACAGCTATGGTCTGCCCCAGTATCAAGTGCATACTGGGACTGTGAAACCACAAAGGTGAGCTGATTCAGCACTGGACCTTTATCTACGAGGTTAGGGATGCTCCAGGCAGAATTCCAGAGTAATTCAATACAGCTGAATATATTTAAGGTTAGAATAGAGGAGAATTTCCATGCAGTTACAAAAAGAGCTCATTGTGGCAGTGTTATACTGAATACAGGGGAATTACCACCAAGTAAATATTGCTTTAATGAAATGCTTACAATTAAAATTATGCTAAGAAAGATGTCATTGGACTAATACACAAGATTTCCTTTCCCTGGGTGATTGACAATGCCCTACTGGAGAAGATAAAATGGAATTTAATAATGTTGATTTCACATCAAATGAATTGTGCATGAAAAAACAATGGATGCCATGTCAATGTATAGCTACATATATGAAATACAGACTATCCAAATTTGAGTATCAGGGAAACATTTTATTTTCCTCATTCTATAAACACAGAATAGATAACTGATCCATCTAATATTATACTATTCTTTAGCTAACATCAGATGCTTCAGAGAAAGGAACTGCTTCGCCCCAAATACTCCTTCCAGCCACCAAACATTTCTACACTTCCTAACGATAATTAAATCGGGTCTTGCACTGTATCTTTAAAGTCCTACAATTTCCAGTTTTGACTATGTACCTCCTAATGAAAAAATATTTATATGGCACTATCTAAAAGATCTTTCTAAAGTATATGTAACAATAAAGCAAAGGAGTCAAGCATCACTTCACATCTTTTCCTCCCATTCGGCAACTTGTTCTGCAATTTCTATATCACAGTAAAATAAAAATAAAATAGTTTTGTGCACAGTTAAATTAAGCCATTTCAAATAATAATTAAATGTAACAAATACACCAAAAGAATACCTGTCTTAGTTCCTGTATACTGCAATGAGTTGCAAACACATGATACCAGTGACATCTTACGTTCTAATAAGCTTCTCTTGCAAACGAGGCATGTCTGGGCTCTTTAACAGGCCGATCTTTTATTGGCTTAGAAAGAAGGAAGGTGTCAATCCAGACACAGACTTTCTTTCTTTCAAAGCATTGGTCAGCAGATGGTAGAAAAAGCAATTCAGATCCTCAAAAGGACCTGATGTTCTTGTTTTCTCTCTATTTTAGGATGCAAGTCCTGTTATCACTGAACAGAATGACACTTGCAGCAGGTACAGCTGACACATGGAAATATGTTGGATCAGTCTCACTAATAGGAACTATGCATTTGCTAGAAAAATCAAACAAATATGGACCATTTGGACAGGCAGGTTCAGAACCTTACTCGCAGTCAATTTTCTGTGTGAACATTTGCAAGGAAAGATACCAGATGGCTTAGGCGTGTATTACACTGACATGTACATAAATGTGCATGGGTATATATGAAATAGGAAGAGTTGTGACCAGATTAGGGCACTAAATTACATATGTGTAGGACAGAGCAGTGACAAAGCAAAGAAACCCTGAAAGATAGGGAGAAAGAATAGTAATGCTGAATAAAATATGCATTAATACATTGGCTTTCCTTTAAGGCAGCTAGGGTCCCCACATACATATACTGAGTTAGGGATTTATGTGAGAAGTTCACTTTAACACTGTGAAAATTATGTGTTAAAATGATCCATACACCAATTGGAAGACTGTCTTCATCGATCACAGGTGCTGATATTAAAATTTCTGGTTGGAGTTTCATAACTGATGAATTGCTTCACTGGGATTCACTTTGCCTGCCCAGCCAAAGCAAAAGTGCTATAGCAGCAGTCACCAGCACAGAAGGCTGGTTAGAAAGAAAAGTGACAGCGGCAGAATTGAGAAATGAGCAGCACCCATGCATGGATGTATTGGTAGAAAAACAGTAGGAAGAAAAGGAAAGAGCACTTCCTGATAGAACAAAATATAAGTCATCTTAAAATATGCATTTAAGCTGACAGACAGATCCCAGCCTTCCTCCCACAAGCATACTGAGGTCCCTGTATCCACCAAAGTCGTTAAAATAAAGAATTTGTTTCTTCAAGACTGGAAATAAGGTATATTTTGAAATAACACTTGGAGAAAGGTCAGAGTAGTGAGTCCAGATAGGACAGAATTAATTTTCATCATAGTAGCTCATATGGGATTTATATTTTTTATCAAAAATATACTGGTAACACAAAAGCATTGCAGCTCTTGCTGAGCAGTGTCTACACAGCATCAAGGCTTCCTTGGTTTCTCAGTCTGCCCAGCACTGGAGAGCAGAGGGCACAAGAGGTTATGAGGCAGATGGCCCAAACTAACCAGAGACATGTTCCATATCTCATATGCTCAGCAACAGCAGGGAGAAGAGATGGTTTAGGAAGTTACACATCTTTTGTTTGTGAACTAGGTGGGCATCGGGCTACCTGTGGGAGGCAGGGACCAATTGTCTTTGAATCCCTTTTGTTTCACTTCTCTCCAGCTTTTCCTTTACTTATTAGACAATTCTTATTTTTCTCTTGATTTTAAACTTCCTTCCCTCTTTCCCCATCCAGCTGGGGGTAGCAGAAGAAAACTGAGTAAGCATTTAGTGTGATATTTGGCATCTTGAAGGAGTTTTGTTTGTTTCTTAGAGTTTAACCTAATAGCTTCAAAGGAGATTAAGTTAAATTAGTAAAAAAGTCACCACATAACATAGAACCAGAATATCCAAGAAAATGGCTGTTGAGCCTTACAATTGCCTAGCTTATTCCCCAGTTTCTACAGATGCTGTCTAAACAGACTTGGTAGTGCTTTCACTGTTAGCTACTGGAAGCAGAATTCCAGTATTCTTATACTTCACCTTCTGTTCCCATTTCATTAGGTTCAACTTATACTTCTTTGTTATCTTTATATAGGAACTGATTTGTTTGTCTCTGGAGCTCATTGATGTGCCATTCCTGAAACAGCCTGTCTCACTGCCCATTCCCCCTTGCCTGCAGGTAGGTTCACTGCTCTTGAGACATAACCTGTTAGCTCAGTTTGGCTACTCACTGGGAAGGCTTTGCTACTATCAAGCCCCAACCACACTTAATATAATTGCAACTAGTTCAGAGAGCTCCTGACTCCTTTCTACCAAGTCTGAGCAAAATCCAACTCTGATGCAGTTTCCCAGAGTCATTCTGTATTACAGCAGGAACTAAGTTAATTCAGCCTAACTTTTCATACCTATTACCTTTCTGGCATACTGATGAGACAGTGAGCCTGTGCATAGTTTTGACACAAGATCTGAATCTTACATGGCTTTAAGTGAGTGCATCTCTTTCCCTCCTGACTAATGAGCTTTCACAAACAATTCATATGACCAGCTTCTTCTAAGTTGAGGGCTTTTATTCTACTGTTTGATTGATGAGAAGTCTCAAAAATTATTGCTGCGGAGTGCAGTGAAAGTGAGATTCCATGGGCCTTATCTCCTTATAAAACCAACTTAAAGCATTAAGTACTGGAAAATGAAGAGCTCAACAGAGACAGGAAATACTGCATTTAGTATGTCAAGATGCAACACAGCTGGCATCACCACCAGTCCTTTAGTAGAAAACTTTACATGCCTTCTTCCCCTCAATAAACTTCTTTCTTTGTAACTCTCATGCCTTCTCTTATTGGCCTCTCTCAGGTAACTCTGACTTCTTCTTTTATTGACAGCTTCACACAGTACTAATTCCTTGTCTTGCAGGCAGTTCCACATATCTCTGACTCCTTTCCACTCTACATGACTGGCTAACCCCAAGCCGTCCCTTACCCAGCTGCTTAACCATCCCTCATAGAACATCATCTTGCCTTGTCCATCCCTCACAGCTTAGCCAGCAGCCTCCTACTCTTGCTCTCCGTATCACACTCAAACTACAGGTGCCTATAACTTGGAGCCAACTAACCCACTCTCTTATATCCCCCAAAGTGATTGGGCAGATTCAGGTGTTTTCACTCCTTGGTAATCAGTACAGCTGTAGGTCATTGGGAAAGATTCACTCCTGCACTATCCTTTCAGCCTAGCTACCCACAAGGAAAGAGGACAAGTTTAAAACTATATCCTACTTTAAACTCCATGACATGCTATCCACCTAAGACATATAAACTTTAATTTCTGTCTTTTCTCCTCTCTTCTCTTCCCCTCCTTTTTTTCAATGATCTTATTTTATTTGTCTGATTTGAATGAACTTAAAGCAAAAATGCTTCCAATGTAAAAGTCTCAGTGAAAGTTCAAGCTTAAGATCTAGGTTTTTATATTGGTTCTAGTAACTTTTTGATCCAGTCCTCAAGCTCTCTGAATGCAATAATCTCCACTCCATGAATTATAAGAAGGAAACTTCTGAACTGATTGCAACTCTGTAATTTCTGCTTATTATTCATAAATATAATGAGTTATAGTATCTGGCCATATGATTTCAGAGGCATGATGAATGTAAATGAAGTTTTTTTTTGCAAAATATAATAAGGAAGTGTATTATCAATCATCACAAAATCATACAACCTCGCTGAAAAGACACACTGAGTGTGCTCTGGGTTATCATGGGAAAGGGTCAGTGGAGAACAGAGTACTCAGAATTGGCACAGTATTTCTGCTGAAGAGTGCACAGCAGTGCAACACAGTGAACAGAATACAGGGATTCAGGCAGTGCAAGTTCTGGTCTTATTTTTGCAGATGTGTTCTTGGGTTGCTACTGACAAAAGACATAATCTTTATATACCTCAGTTTCCCCATAAATTAAATATCTAACATACAGCTTTTAGTATAAAACACACTAATACATTCATTACTGAAAAGTTTCATAAAGCATACTTTCCCAGGACATATCTGGAGCCATCAGAAAAGCTTTATAACAAGATTCTTCATTGGTCATCAAAGTGTGGAAAGATAAAACTTTGTATTACTTTGTGTTATGTTGATGCAAAAAAGCTTGTCTCTTCCCTACTACCCATTCAAACACTATTTCACATGCAGAAAGGAAATCCTGAAGGACACTTTCCCAGATACTTTTTGAAGATCTCTTTCTTTGTTTTTCTCTGGAGATGACAGGCATTTATTTTTGAGTGAATCTACATGACCTTTCACATTTTAAAAATACTTTAAAATGTTTACCACGCTCATTTTCAGGTGTCTTACCCTCTGGAAAAAGTTTCTACTCAGTACCACTGCAGTAAATCATATCAAAGCAAATTATTTTTATTGTGAGCAGCCAAGCCAGCTGGGATGCATAATGTACCTGATCGAACTGTGCCCAGCTGGAAATCAGGAGTGCCCAGTCTCTAGTAGAAAGTTTTCTGCTGATGCTCATACTTCAGTGCCTATTAAATGCAAACAGTAACTTGACAGACAAATCTTCCAAGTCCGAGCTACTGAAGTTGGTGTGTAAGCTCCTACTGCATACCCTTCCTTGCAGAGGCCATCCTTTACCATTTACTATAAACCGTCTTAAATGGACTCTAAAGATCTGCCTGACAACTGCTGGCCTTTATCATATATGCTTGAGATAACAACTTCCTGGGTAGAATGCTAAAAGATAATAAGCAGTTGAAGGTCTATATAGAGAGAGTTAAGTCATTTACTGCAACAGTGCCATGGATTTGTAAAGAGGCCAGAGTGGTTATGGACAGTAATGTCATTTAAAAAATACAATAGCTGCATTTATGTGCCCTAAACCCAGTAATTATACACTCTAGTAAGCATCCTGACTTAACAGTGCTGAATATTTGTCACTGCCTCTTGACTTCACCTGGACTGCATCTTCCAGTTGAAACAATGCTACTCATTCAATGATCTGGAAGTTCTGTTGACAAAGTTAGTGCAGAGATGCAGTATTAAACAGTGCTCACTTTATTCAGCCAGCTACAGAATTGATAAGCAAGAGATGCAATTAAAAAATATATCTAATTTGACTAGTGGACCCATTAGCATCAGCACAGATAATTTACCTTGTTAAATAGTCTGTTAGTCCCAGACTTAATTTTTTTTTTTTTCAGTAACAGTAAGTACGTGTATAAGCAAACCACATTTTAACAAATCAAATAGCACTGCAACTGAAGACAGTATCTTTATTTTTTTTCAATATGGAAAATGGGGTCAGATGAGGAAAGTCCAATTCCCATCTTCCAGCAGAATATCTGACTTGCCAAAGACAGATTTAAGAAAATTGGTCTCAATTAAGATTATCACTTTTCGAATGCACTGCGTGTCCTCTTGTATTTCTCATCTGAGACGGGTATAATTGACCACCAAGAAGTATTTCAGGTTCTCATCACATTAGACTTATCTTGTTTGAAAAGACCAGCTAAAACCATATTTTTAATTTAGAAAAGCAAAGAAGTAGAATCAGCGGAATCAGAGGTAGATCAGCCTGGACAGCTGATCCCAACTGCTCAAATGGATCCCAACTGATCCCATGCCATATGGCATCATTCTCAGCAATACAAGCTGCATGAAAGATGGAAGAAGAGGGAACGTTCAGAGTTAATGTCTGTCTTTCCAAGTATAAGTTATGCTTGATGGAGTCCTGCTTTCCTGGAGATGGCTGAACACCTGCCCATCCATGGGAAGTGACAAATGGATATCTTGTTTTGCTTAGCTTTTGATATTTCAAGTTTACATCCATCTTCACTATAATAAAAGCCAAACATTTTCATTCTTGCACAAAACAGAATTTGCCTTACTGGAAGTAAAGAATACTACTCATGAAGATATGTTTGAGATAGCCTGACAATATGATCATAGCCCAGCGAATGTTATCCCAAGTGACCTGAGTCACAGCTGTACTGCTGCTTTCCCATCAGCCCCAGTGTGGAAAGAGGTCAGATAAAACAGGCCAAGGGAACAATTGCATCAGTTTCGTCCAGACTACTTAGCCTTAATGAAAAGGCAAACGGTAGTTCTTGATGCCAAGTTCACCTATCTTGCTGAGGTGTATAATTACAGTCTGGAGTTTCTGACTATGAACCAAGGACGGCAGCTGTTCCCTCCATGATCTTTGTAAGCACCCAGCAGAGCTGTAAAGTGTCCAATCCAAAGCACAGCTGGGAGCATGCTTTCTCCACCCTATCCCACTGAGGAGGGGTTTGCATGGGTCTTATTACTGACAGGTCTAGGATAAGGATAAGATCACATTATTAGTATAAGTACTGATTATTGGATACTCTGAATAGAGGGATGCAAAATAGGAGGCTCCCTATGCCATGTGCTACAGATAGCATCCAGTAAGTTTTTGAAGTGTCCCAAATACGAATGGATTCCATTCAGATACATGGTCACTATAAGTATTTCATCATCTTAGAAGCATTCGAGTCCTTCCAGCAGTTTTAGTAACAAAGCATGCATAGTAAAATTAAGCCTAGCTTCCAGGAAAACATAAGTATAAAATAACAGAGCAGCAAGCAAAACAAGATTTAGTCCTGGTCTGTTGTCCTCAAGAAAAAGAGAATACTTATCTTCCAAATTTCTGGAAAAAATTCTAGATTAAGAGGAAATAGTAAGAGTCTTCTTTCTTAGAATTTGCAGTACTTTTTCCAAGCAACATTTCAGACATGCTCTATGCAAATTTAATGATTTATTATGATAAAGTACATCTAGGTCATCAGCATATGTATTTTTGCCACTAACACTGACTCCAAATATAATCTTTGCTACTGTCTGGATACTTGAAAAAGTTCTCTACTCAGACTAATCTTATAGGGGCATTTTTTCAGTATTTCACAAGTCTCGTCACTTAGACATGTTAAGTAGATTCAATCTTACTGTATTCAATTATTTTTTTCCTTTATATGTTTGCATTGAAAATACTACCTCCTCTGTGAGATAAAGGATATTTCATGTGCATGTGAAAATATTCATGACAGCATTATATGTGTCAGTGCTTGGATCCCTCCTTGTGTCAGCAGTGAAAAATCCCAAATTTACATTTGGTACTTTTTAGGTGTATTTAAGTTATATATAAAAATCTACCACTGTATACATTAATGTCCGCTTAACTATTATTTTTTCATTCATTATATATCAACACAGTCTATGAAACTAATATATATCTGAACAGATTCTTCCACCTGTGTATTTTTGTATAGAGGTTAAGGTACAAAAATTACCTCTGTATACAGATATCATGAAGTGCAGCAACTTCAACACTGTTGAAAAAGAAAAAACACATTAAAATAAAAGGGCCTACCAATTCCAGAATTTACTTCTTAAAGTTGCCAGAAGACTTCTTACCCTTAGGTAATGTCAAATATAGGCTGGAAATTGATAATTTATAATTATTTTAAATTACAAATATATTTTTCTCTTCTTATTCTACTGACCTTAATTGTTCTGTTATTTATTTAACAGTAAATATTATTCTTAACTAAATAACAGATAATAAACTGATGTATTTCAATGCCATGTACTCAACTTCTTTACTAAGGCAAGTCCTCTTTACTATATTGGCATACAACTATGGATCTACACCCATACAGGTATGATTGTGCGATTGTCTTCATTAAGAACAACTGTTTATTTTCTGGAACCAATGTAACACTTTGTACACAAGGCTCTCACTTCTTAAAATTCTGTTTTACAGAGACAACTGACCTGCTTTACTCTTTTTTTTTTTTTCTAGTTTGCATTAAATTTGTTTCGTAAAAGTTTACAGATGCTATTTTTTCCCTTCTGTATTCATGTAGCTATTGCTTTTGGTTTTGACAAAGATTTTACCATGACACTTTCAGATGTATCAGAAGTCTCCTCTGCATTCTTCCCCTACTCTTTCTTTAATTCCCTTGTATTGAGGGGTGTTTTTCCATGTTCTCTTCAACCATCATTTTCCCTCAAACCTAGACTAAGCTGAAGCCTTATTAAAATGACAAGCTAAAAGCAGTTATACTTTAATTAAGACAAAACAATATTTATATAAGATTCAGACAAAATAATATTTATATAAGGTTTTTCAGAAATTAAAAACATCTAGTGCTTATGTAGACCTTCTTTAATCAACATCTTCTAAACTGCACTTTGAGACGTTGAAGTTGTCCTTGTTTAGCTGAATCTGTTCAGAAAGAACTACGAGACTACTTCTATATTAAGTTTTCTTTTATCTGTCTGAATTCAGATTTTAGGATTTTTTTTTCCTCTTTTCTCTGCATATCACGATACAAATAGCATTCCATAGCATCACCTTAACCGTTCCAGGAGTTCATCCTCCCACATCAACTGGTAATATGACTTTAATCAGTAGGACACAGCACCTCAAGAGTAAAGCACTATGATCTTAGTAACATTTACCAGTGTTCTGGATATCAACATTACTTGCTTTTGTTTTGGGATCAATGAGTCAAAACCCATCTGTATTATTCTGTCATCTAGATAACACATTTGAGGCACCACAGGACTATCTCAACTGCAAGGCATAATGGAAGATATTGCCCCCACAAGGACACTGTTCCCTGGGGCAAACTGTACCATGAAAATTCCTGAACTCTTGACTTCTCTGGGAGACACTGGTGGTGCACATGGACGCAATACAGTGCTGTAGAACCTCAAAAAAATACCTCAAGGTATAAATACTCTCTTTTAATTGGAAAGTAGTATAACACTGATAATTCATTTGACACAAATTTATTTTTCATACTTGCTTTGAGGAAAGTGATTCTGATACAGAGGTAATTTCAGTAAGACGTAGTTCTTACTCTTCCATCAGCTTTACTCATCAGCCACCTTTTACTCAGTTTGAGTCATTCTGACCACTGTCATCAAGATCAAGAGAGGTGCACAATGTTAGTATCAGGTTTTGGTAAACTCTGTGAGACAGGATAATCCTCATAACAACCTGCCTATTCCATACAGTGAAATCTGGCTGCGACATTCCACAGATTTGTACTTGAACAGATGTCTGAACCTCACGATGAGAAAATCTGGTAAGACAAGAGGCAGACGACTCAGCAGTTCTTGACTTTGGACATTGTTTTAGCCATACAATGTGTGGCTATTAAAAGTTGGAAAAAATGTATTATGTTTTAATTAGATAATAAAAGAGAAGTTTAAACAGCCTGCAATTAATAGACTGTCTCCAGGCCCTAGTGTTCCAATAGCAGGCAGTCTAAGCTGTGCATGAGTTGGCCACTTGATTGAGATCCTTTTAAGAAAATAAATTGTTGGGACTTTCTATAACCCTGTTTTGTCAGAAGTTGAAACCGAATTCAGCATTTTCTTATTTTCCTTTCAGCTCCTGTGGATTTACATCACTCCTGTGCATTTACGCAATATGAAAAGGTGATGACATTCAGAGCCAGTGCTCTGCTTTGGACACGGGCTATTAACCGTGCCCAGAACAGCTCTTACTTCTTAATTCACTATTAATTTCTATTATGGGGTGCAGGTGGGGTGGTCCTATCTTCTAGCTGCTCAACTGAGATTACCAAATATATTCTGTTCTTTTTCAACATTTCTCTATTTATGAAACTTGAAATAATGCACTGAACAGTTTAGATTTAATCCTTGTCCACAACTTTTGACACAGACTTAGTGGTCATAGAAATAAATTGGGAATATGACCTATGGTGCCCATAGTATCAACCAGTTGTAGCAGAACAAAAGAGCTGATAATGTCAGGAAAAGCTGAATTTCACATTGAATGCCTGAGTTAAGAATATAGAGGAAATTTGTCCCTGGTAGACTCACCAAGGAGAAATTTTGGCATTTCTGTCAGTATTAGTTAGCTTTTTGGTCCATAAGTACACAGAGAAGTGATGTATAATGCCTTGAAGAAGTAGTGGATTTATAAATAAGATTGAGTGCTGGAATTTAGCCTACAATATGCTTCTGGTCCATGTTCTCTCTAGCATTTAAAAAAGCTGAGCTACTAGAGATACCAACTGAGCACAGTTATTTGCTAGTTTGTAAATAAAACCCCTTAAAATTTCACATACTTAAAAACATAACAGCAACAGCATAACAACTTCACATACTTAAAAACATAGCTGTATTAAATCCTCTTTTCAATTTCCTACCTACCTCCACTTTTCAACATGTCCTAGATTTCCTCTCCCATCTCTCAGGAGGTGATTTTTGTACCCACTGCCAGAGCTTGTGATTTCATTCATCTGTTCCAAGGTCCCTGAGCTGCTGCTACCAGCAGGGAAGAAGATCATCATTTCTGGTTTTCCACTTTCCACAGTCCCCTGCTATATCCCTATTAGCCATCTCCCTTCCCAGTATTCAAATATTATACTGCACAGTACATGTTAACATCCTTTTCACCCCTCTATTTTTGCATTAGGTATTTCAATGGTTTCTCCCAATAAACTTTCAACTCCTTTTTCCTTCTTCTAAGTACATCTGTGCTTCCTTTAAAGGACACTTTTTGTTCTAAATCTTCCCATTTCTCCTGCCTTCACTTGATTAACCACTCATTATTATTTAGTAGACTACTTCTGAAATCCCCTTTGCAGCATGGAAGCTGCCTCATTCTTCATAACTGCTCCAGAAAAATGAGTTTGCCACAGCTTATGCCTGCTCTCGCTTATGATCCAGTTCTTACCAAAGTCAAAAGGAACGTTTCTTCTGATGTTTAAATGGGTGGTGGATTGCAGTCTTACCTTTTCCTATTTCAAATTTTAAATGCTCACTCTAACTTTTTTAAAAAGTCTTTAATTTAATCCCTGGTGACAATAAAGATGACTATCATTAAACAGCATTTTAAAAAATATGACTGACTTTTAAAAGTAAAACTAAATTTAAAATCAGCCTAATTTCCTACCAGCTATAATGTTACACAATTTATATAGATTTTAAACTTTATCGCAAATACGTACCAGATGCACTCAAAAATATAACTGGTTTTTGTTTACAAATACATATTTTTAAAATGCATCTATTTACCTTAACACATTCTAGAGCAATACTAGAATACGTGTTACCAATAAATGAACAAGGTTGATCATATCTTTAGCAATTATAATTATCTTAAGGCAGTATTGCATTATTTTATTCCATATTGGGGATTAACCATATGCTAGGTTTTCTTCTTACAAAACTTTGTGACAAAAATGGAACTACATTCACTTTTTAATGGCTGGAGTCTCTGTTTGGAGGCTTCCCCAGGAGAGTAATCTGGTATTCATTCTGGTTCAGTAGAAAAAATAGGACAGCAAGAAAACAATGCCATAAATTTAATCTATTACTTGTGACATGTATTGTAACAAGAACCAAGAATGGTAATTATCATGATAATCTGTGCAATAATATGGTGGACTCAATCTTGTGACTATTTTACACAGATGAAACACACTGTAAGGCTCCAATCTACAATTACCTACAAATCAACCTTAATGGGACTTCTAAAGGAAAACACTTATGGTAGTAAATTAAGCATGTGTACATCTGCCAAAACTTGAAAAAAACAGTAATAAGGGTTAAAACACATTAAAGAGAATTGATCTGCAAAGATTTACATTTCTGTCTTCAAGTCTTGTATCAATTACAAGACAATAGCCCTTATTCAACATGTATTAGTCCTGTAGAGTTCAGTGGAAGTTAGACATGTCAAGCTGTTCTAGCACTGGACCACAAGACCTTTGCTGCTGAATATCTGGATTCAGCTCTGCTGAATATATATCCTTGCAAGGAAACTTAATCCCTTTGTCATCTCAAACCCTATTATAGGTCAAGACATGCATGATTTAACAGGAGATGTGTATAACTAAGATTAATCATTCTAACCTGATCTTTCAAATGTGAAACATCCCAAGTTTCTATAAAACTGAGTTCTAAAATACAGTCCAAACGAGTCACAAGTTTCCAAAAGACTAATATTGACAATAAGTATTTCAAAAGCAAGTGCTCTAGGCCTAAGTGAGGTATACAGTATATACTGGGGTAATCGGTGCCATTTTTCATTTAAAAATCAGTTGCTCATATTAACCTTGATGAATCATGGTGGAAGAAACTATCTGTCATTGTGTTATATCTACTTGTCCTAAATTTATGTGCTTCAAGGACATTTTAGCACAGTGGGCTAACTTTAACAAACCTAAAACTTTGCTCACAGATACTCAGTATCGCTTATAAATAAACAATATGTAGACAACAGGCATTCAAGTAAGATAGAATAAAATAGTTTACTATTTTTTCTCACTTCATTGACCTTCCTTTCCTTTACCAACCTGCTCATGTCTTAAGGAGACCAGTATCTCTCAGGTCCAAGGACAGGTGTAAATTCTAGAACCAGAAGTTTTGAAAATTATTTTTGAAAGAGAGCTCGCAAGTATGTTTTTCAGAAAATAAAAAATCTGTGCATATAACTGCTTTTCTCTGATTAGATATTTATATCTGCTATGCTTACCACCATGACATTCAAGGATAGAACACAAAATTGTTCTACTTAGAAAAATCAGATAATCCATATCAGATAGATACATGTTTTATAAATGATTCCTCTGTGTTAGATCTCCATTTTCACTTGGTAATTAAACGGTTAACAACACCAGAGCAAGATCTAAAGAGGCAACTCTGCACAGCAAAGGTAAAGGCTGTTAGGCTACATCTTTGAACTCTCTTAAGGACTCTGCAGTACTGGCATGACTCCAGAGCCTAATTTGATACAGTCTAAAAGCCTAATCATCTTCTGCAGGGAAGAAACCTCTGACCATCATACTGTTAAATTGCAATGCTCTTACTCTGCCTTTCTGTGCCTGATGCTTTTTTTTTTTTTTTTTTTTTGAGAGACATGTGGATTGTTTATTTGGCTCAGAAAAACAGATTATTTGGGGTCTTTGTACTCATTTAATGCCAGACACTTCCTTTAATATTACCAACAATAAAACCATAGCTTGCATTTTTTGCTGTTTGTAACATTCTTATTAAATGCCTCATATATATAATATATATTGTTGTCATTAAATATTGCCAATATGCCAATAATAAGTTGAGCACTAAACAAAAATACAAATATTCCAGTCTGGCAGTAAGTAGTTCTGAAAGATGTGTCCCTAAAATTGTGTCTCTAAGACATAAGTTAATGCAGTTTTACTTGGTGGATCAGTTTATTTATTTAACATGGTCTATTAGATAGCTTTCAGATATAAATACAATTAATTACACAAACTTTCGCAGCTGATCAGCACCAAGAAAGAAGAAAAGTCATTAAATTAAGAAAATATGTGAAGTAAGTGAAATTAAGTTACTTTAGAAGGCCTTTTTAATTAACATTTTGCGATAAAGAATCAAAATACCTTGAGTGTACTTTTAATAGCACACTAATGCAAGGTCTAATTATGAAAGTATTTTTAAGGTTATGTTTTCCTTGTGACAGGAAGATGCTGACATTGTCTATTGCTTTGGAAGTATGAGTTTCCTTCCATAATGTTTTAAGTAGCAGTATGCAACAGACACAAACGACAGAAGGTGCTGCTGCCCTTACTACATTGTTTTGGTGTTTGGGAAAACACATTCCTTTGTTCCCACTGACTACAGAAATAAACATATGTATTGGTATAGAACTAAGAAGCTAAATTTAAAAAGAAATCTTACTTTGGGCAACAATACAGACTTCCCCTCATCTTATCTTGAATCACATGGAAGTATGCAATTGGACTTTCAAGATGACATAAAGTATATGTATAATCAATCCCAGGTTCAGGCCAGGGGTATTTTATTTTTCTCTATTACAAAACCCCTCAACATTATAATTACAAAGGTCAGCTTTAAAATGTAGGTTATCTACAATGTTTTACAGTATTTATCAATGCATTTTACAGAAAAGCAGATCTCAATTCTCAAGTCCTAGTGTGGAAAAAGTATTAGTCTTTTACCATGAAAACTTTTAAAGCTTATAAGAAAAAAACAGTGTGTATTTCTCAAACATCCTGACTGGTGTGCAAAACTTACGTGGCAAAAAAATGCCTGGGCATTTCAGCAAAAGGGAAGAATGCACCCACTGCTTTATAACTTTTGGGCTTCCCTTTTCACTTCAAAAAATTGGGAATGCTTGTGTGGAGGCAGACTAAATAGTTACCTTCTGTACTAGTGTTTTGATGAAGCTTTCTTTTTCATGGTACATTTTTATAAGTTTGAGCTAAGATCTATAAGTTATGGGTTCTTTCATGGTACAAAGTTTTTTATAACTTTGGCCTACCCAAATTACAAGATTTTTTTCTTGTTTCTAACTCATATATTCATCTATAAGACCTCCTTGGCTAAATCAGTATGAAGACAGCTTCCCAGATGGGAATATTTCACATGTGTCTATGTTTCAGGCTTTTTTAGGGCATCTGAGGACTAGGAATGAGGTAACACCAGCAGTGGTATCTGTCCTCCAAGCTCTGTATCCTTTAGAAAGGCCTTTGTAGCACTAGGTGCATGTCCCCTCTGAATTTTGCACACCCAAAGTCCTGAATCACTAGTGAACCCTACACAGAGAGACCCATCTACTTCTCTCCTTCACCTGCCTGTGACTTTTTCTGTGTGGCAATCAGAAATTTATGCCATGAAGGGAAGAAGAGGCAGAGGCCTCACTGAAGCCTAGGTAGGCACAGACACCATCACCAAAGTTAGGGTCACTGGCTCTGAACAGCAGTGCTCATTCACGATCTGCATTACAAGTTCACAACGTCCTTTAAATTAGTCATTAACTGGAATATGAAAGGCCAACTTCCTGTTTCTACATCAAATTAATAGTGACACTAAAGAGATGACAGATCTACCTCTAGACCCTGTCCCAGCAGACATCAAGGATAGCCTATCCTCTAGAAGATGGCCTGTGGAGCCAGTGCACTGGGTGGCTGAAACCCAGGGCTGGTGACAGGACAGGGCCTGCCAGCTGTGCCCACAGGATGGGCTCAATGCCAGTCTGCAATGCCACACTCCTGGAAAAGCTGGCAACCCATGCCTTGGACAGGAGTATTCTTTGCTGGGTTCAGAACTGGCAGGATGGCTGAGCCCAGAGAGTGGTGGTGAATGATGCCACATCCACTCAGTGGCCAGTCACTGGTGGTGTCCTCCAGGGATCAGTGTTGGGCACTGTCCTGTTTAATATCTTTATTGATGATTGGGATGAGGAAATTGAGTCTACCATTAGAAAATTCACAGAAACAAAGTTGGGTTGGAGTGTTGATCTGCTGGAAGATAGGAAAACTCTGCTGAGTGATCTGGGCAGGCTGGATTGATGGGCTGAGACCAAAAGCATGAGGTTTAACAAAACCAAGTGCCAGGTCCTGCTCTTGGTTCACATCAACTCCCTGCATTGCTGCAGGCAGGAAGCAGAGGGGCTGGAAAGTGGCAAAAGGACCTAGGTGTGCTGATCAGCAACAGCTGACCATAAGCCTGCAGTGTGCTCAGTGGCATCCTGGCCTGTGTCAGCAATAGCGTGGCCAGGGCAGTGATTGTCTCCCTGCACTCAGCACTGCTGAGGCCACACTTGAAGACCTGTGTCCAGTTTTGAGCAAATCCAGAGAAGGGTGTTGAAGATGGTGAATGGTCTGGAACACAAGTATTATGAGGAGCAGTTGAGGGAGCTAGCATTGTTCAGTCTGGAGAAAAGGCAGCTCAGGATCACCTTAGCACTTTGTACAACTACATGAAAGGAGGTTGTAGGTGGAGATTGGTCTCTTCGCCCAGGCAACCAGCAGCAGGACAAGAGGACACAGCCTTTAGCTGCACCAGGGAAAGTTTAGGTTAGAGACTAGGAAGAAATTCTTCATAGCAAGGGTGGTTAGATATTGGAACAGGCAGCCCAGAGAGGTGGTGGAGTCACTGTCACTGGAGGTGTTTAAGGTAAGACTGAATGTGGCACCTAGTGGTATGGTCTAGTAGGCATGTTGATGTTCTGAGACAAGTTGGACTTGTCTCACAGGTCTGCTCCAACTTAATTGATTCCGTGATTTGGTGAACACCAGAACCCATCCAATTTACATTCTGTGTGTGCATTTACCCTCTGCCTCATTGTAGTCTTTAGAAGGCCCTCACCTATTTATTGTCAAGCTTGAGTACAACTTCAATGTACATAGTGTCAGAAACAAAAGTGATGCAAATCCAAAATGTAAGTACATGGTGAAGGTCATTCCTCTACATCCATACCTGGTATCACACCCCTAACTTACTTACTTAAAAGCTGAAAGGAAAACCTCTCTCACCATTCCTTCTAAATCTCTCCTCCTCTCAATTATATTCCACTTTTCTCCACTAACTGTCCTCCAAGCTTATTAAACTTTTCCAGGCTGTACCACAAAAGGCAGGACAAGATCATCCAACCCATGCTGAATTGCCTTCATACATTAACATGTTCTTCTGTCTTGTACTGTCTCTGTCTCTTATCTATCTGCAGGGGTTAGGACACACCTTATAGTGGAAATGGACAGATTCTCAGCCCATGCAACTGCTAAAAAAGTAAGTTTTCTAAAACAATTTGACTGTACCCTGGACTCCTCTGCATGAAGGCTTATGCCAGCTCCACCATCTATATTCACACACATCTTTCCCTATGCATCTGTTCCTGTTTGGCCTTCCTCCAGTAGTCATGCTAAAAGTATGGCTCCAAACCTGTGAAAGCAGTGAGTAGGCACCACTGCTGTGCTCACCACCTAGCACGGAGCAAGAGACAGTTGCCCCAAGCACCCGCCAACTCTGAGTGCCTCACTGGAGGATGTCACCCAGCCACACTCCAGCATTTCTCCTCCCTCCACATGCTCCCCAGCTCTGATGCCAGATGCCTCTGCTCTATCTTGCAAACACACTCTCAGTCCAATCACTCTTTCAGTGTCATCTGAGGATGCTCTTTTACATATCAGAAGCTGAGAGCTTGACCCAGAATGAGGGTATACAGTGATGGCATTTGTCTTCTCAGCTGAGAGAAGGATACATTTAAAACTAAAATGCCATTATGTCCAGAAAATAGCCCTGCTGGTTTTGTTTTAAGACTTCTTAAGAAAACAAACATTACTCACTGCCAGATACAAACAGGGCTAGTGTTAACAAGTAGCAGTATTTTAAAACACATAATCATACATTAATTTCTTATTCAAGGGATCTTGGGCAAATGCAGCAATGTGAGATTGGGGAAAGGCTTGTTTGTGGAGTATATCCCATCTTTGTCCTGTTTTTGTCTGTGTTTTCAACACCTAAAAACTGTATTTCTTTTATTTCTCTTCCTGGTATAGTCTTGCCCCCAGTTCCTGAAACTGAAAAAACCCAAAAAGACTCACTAATGTTCTGCTCTTTCTCATTGTCCAAGTTGTGCTGCTTCTCATTATCTGACATCTTACTCTTCCCCAATAATGCTGGACTAGGCTCTTGGAACAAATACCAAGAAGTCTATGTCATCCAGGGCAGCTGGAGAAAAAAAAAATAGCTGAAAATCTAGCTGGGATTTAGTGGGTGTCTAGCAAATGAGGGTGGTCTCAGGTTGGGAGAAGCCTGTGTCTGGGGTCTAGGCAGACCACACTGGAAGTGGCTGATGGAAACCCAGGACCACCAGCAGTGTCTTACTGCAAGTCCAGGACTGTAGTTTATCTGACACTGGAGGGAGGCACCTGGTGCTCCTGCATGGTGTCCCTAGCCAAGCTGGTGATACGGTACCCGTACATGAAGTTCTCTGTTACTGCACACAGCAAGAGAACTTTCTGCCTTTCAATCTCCCAGTGAAGTGTGTGGTTATCCAGTGAAGTCCCTCCCAGAATGGCATTTTGCCACCTACATGCTAAATGTCAGCCTCTTGGAGACTTCCTAGAACATTAAATGCTTCCCTGTCCCAACCAAAAGTTGCTCTTCCTGACCTTGTGTCTTTCTATTAATTTCTATTAATCAGTATCTGAATACCCCTAGAATTTTGGTTAGCTCATCACTGAATCTGATTCACACATGACAAAGTCTTCAAAAAGTACACAACATAAAATCCTTCACTTGTGTGTGGAAGAGGAGTCTCAGGCAGGTAAAGTAAGAGACTTCACAGAAATGAGGCTAGCAAGGACCTGATCCCTTCATAAATGCAAATTCCTACACCCAGACATTTAAGAAGTCTGAGAGCTGACTGTCTGGAAAGCAGTTTTGTAGAGAAGAATCCAAGGCTCCTGGTGCACAAGATGACCATAAGTCAGCAAAGCACACTTGTGGCAAAAAATGATGAACAACATTGCCAGGAGGTTAATGGAGGTAATTCCTCTCCTCTACACAGCACTGGTGAGGCCACACCTGGACTGCTGTATGCAGTTCTGGGCTCCTCAGTACATGCTAAATTAAGTCCTGCAAAAGTACACAAAGACAATTAAGGGACTGAAGCTTCTTTTATACAATGAGAGGCTGAAAGCTGGGATTGTTTATCCTGGAAAACAGAAGATTTAGGGGATTTTACCAGTGTGCGTAAATGATTAGGTATATGAAATGCAGTGCCTGACTGGGGCATGAAATGAAGAGACACCCACGCTCTTTTTCAATGATACCCAAAAACAGGAAAAGAGGCAACGGGAACAAACAATGGGTAGAATACAGAAAACACCACTTAAATATCAGGATTTTTGAGGTTTTGTTTACCGTGATCAAACACTGGAAGACATTGGCCACAGAGTTGAGAAGTCTTCATCTGCAGAGACATTCAAAGTCCAGCTGAAAATAACTTTGAGATACCTCTGCCATTACTCTGAGAAATCTGTTCTTACTTACCCTGCTTCGAGAAGGTAGATGGAAGTACACCTCCAGAAGTCCCTTCCAGTCATAACCTGTGATTCTCTAATTCTACATTAGATAGATTAGAAAGATAGAAAGTCTTCAGGGAAATGATAATTTTGGAAACAGTAGATATGTTCTGAATATTGTCAGGATGGTTTGAGGGTAGAGGTTAACCATACTTATGGTTATTTATTCATTAGAATATATTTTTATTTATTAGAATATATAATAATGTATTAAAAATTTATTCCAATATAACTCAATATATTCCTAAACAAAAGACTGGGCTATCTGCAAATATAAGTTAGTGGAAGTTTAGAGATTTGAGCAAAAATCTCAGATTGGAATTGTAAAAATTCAAATCTAAACTGATGATGTATCAGTTAATCAAAACAATATTATGTAATAGTGATAATGAGTATTCAGACTTGTAAGAAGAGAACATATAGATTCAGAAGACAACAAGAAACTTGCAGCCAGTGTCATATATACATCATTCTTGCCTAGAAAGAAAAGTTCTGTAGTAAAAATGCTGGCCTCTACCATCCAATTACTCACTTTTCTAACACCTTCTGACATTTTCTCTGTGTTGTCTTTTGTACATTACTGTTTCCTGTTGACATATGCAAAGCTCTCTAATTGAACACCTCTGCTCCTGAGTCTTTCATCTGTGGTGGTGCCTGGACAAACCCTTGACAAAGATTAAGCAGCAGGTGTACTGTGTGACACTGCTTGCAATGCAGGACATTGAATGTCTTCCAGTTTGCTTGCCCTTCACCAGCCATGTGCTTTTTACCTGCAGTACAGCACCTGCACAGTCCTAGTTCTTTACTGTAAGGAATGCCTTTCTACCTGCATTTGTCTACCCTAGCTGATGGCAGGTACTGACCTCTTTGTCCATAGATAAGAATAAAATGCCACTGACTGTAAAATTAACAAAAATTAAACTATTTACTAAACTCTCAGATGTAACTAAGGTAATATTACTTAAAGTTTGACTCCTCTAGGGGTGCCCAGTTCAGGGATTGTTTATAGAGAACAGAATGGTAACATTCATCTAAGAAGGGCTCTCTGAAACACATTGATGTGACTCATGAGAACCTACTGAAAATAAAGGTTTTTTAGTTTCATGCTGACAATTTACAGATTAATCCTAGGTTGTTCATCCATTATGCAAAGTACATGAGAACCTGCCCTGTCCCTCACATCCAAACACTTCAGACTGTACTGGCAAAACTGAGCTGGCTGATATTAAAGAAGATTTCAACCAAGTCTGAAATGTACTGGTGTAATTATCTCTTCATCTGAAATCTAAAATTATTCACGGGCAAGAGAGTATTGAACACTCTTGTGGAGGCACACAATTTAACATAACTGGCCACAGTTCACAGCCAGAATGCATTCAGACCATCTCTGCCTTTTGTTATCTTTAGTAGCTAACATTCACAGTTAGGAACATGAGCTTCATTCAACTCTCTGGTCACCTAACATAACATTTTTGGTTTCACTGGTTGCGTAACTCATTGTGGTGAACAAGCAGCTCACCTGATGAAAACCACTGGAAACTGTTTAAATTGTGACCTTTAGTGTAGCTGAGGCAATTCAGAGGCATTGAGCTTTTGTCCCTGCCTTTACAGTGAACAGTGCATTATGCATACTTCAGCTTCTTTGTTTAATAAAAGACAAGCCTTCTGCTGCTTCAAGAAAGTCAATGAATGTTTCGTGTAAAATCCACAGGAGGATATAGTCCTGAAGCATTTTGCAGCTGTTAACTATATGTTTTCTTTTTCTTCACAAGATTGTGCTTACAAACAGTAGTCAAATACTACTATTGCTGTAATTGAGACATCTGTTGAAACAACAAATGCAAAAAGCATCACAGTAAAAAGAAATTTTGAAAAACTATTCTAGTCAATGATATAAGGACAAACGAGGTTTTACAAACAGATAAGGATCAGGAGATTTTGAGGGAGACTGTAGTCTCTTGGTGTGATGGATGGAGGCGAGTTGCTGACAGATGAGGCACAGTGTGCTGCAAAGCTAAAAGATTTCTTTGTCTCAAGTATGTTCACTAGGGAGAAAGAGGGAAGCATGCCAGAATCAGAGAGAAGTTTCCTGGAGGCAGAAAATGAAAAATTAATGAAATGAAGAGTGACACCAGAATAAGTAAAAAGGAATCAGTCACTGAGAAGGAATATACAATTCTACTATTGGATGGCCTGTATCCCAGCATCCAGAAAGATACTGTATATGTACATTTTAATTAAGTTGGGAAATAAATTTATTACCATCAATAGCAAAGGCAGATAACTTACCAAACTTACTAGAGTTCATTAGGGTTGAGGGATGGGTTAAAGGAGATTTACAGGCTAAACATTTTAGAATGTCGTGGATTAGGGTACAAAGAGCAGACAGCGCTGAAATAAGGCAGAATGAGCACTGACTGCAGAAGCCAGTATTTTCACACTGCATATCTAAATGAAGCTATATCTTTGTAGATTAAGTTTATGTATATAGACACATGATAAGAATCTAACACTTAGAATTAAGACAAGGTTTAGATAACTAAACTATCAAATTAAAAAATCACCTGTGTCTTTAAAATCTTTACATAGAAAGGTACTGCATATACCTATATGCAGGTATTGGTTGACAATATTGTGAAATGTAACTGCAATTCAGTTACAAGTACAGGATTCACCCAGCACAAACTGAAGACAAGATATATGTAAGAGTATGGACACTTGCACCAGACTTGGAATCTGACAAAGAAATATAGAAACACCCATATTTAACAGTGTAACTTAAATTAGTGAAAACAGGAGGCCTGAGCTGAAAATTTACATAAATTTTACATTTTTAAACATAAATTTTACATTGAAAATTTACACTGGACATAAGACTTAAGTCGTTATGTTGCTCTCTGAACAAGTCACAGAAGAACATGCAGTTATCTGAAGTGAAGGGATCATTAATGACATAAAGACCAGGAAGACAAAACAGAGAACACAGCATTTTGCACTGTATTACAACCAAGATTTTAAAATGAAAACAAACTTCTAGAATATGAAATGCTATGTGAAAAAGTTTGCCATTAAAAATGAAAAGAGACACACAGCCAAGCAGAGTTGAGCACTCCATAGGTAACACTCAGGCTTTGTTAAACCCCGTAGCTCAATGTGCAGATTTTACAGCACCAATTAGATGCCAGATTGAGACATGGAACCTCCTCATGATAACCATGACACAAACCTGTAAGTGCCCACTGAACAAAATTACTTCTTACTGAATTCAATTAAGCAATTTCTATTCACTAAAAAATACAAATTATTAGAAATTCTGAGTAGTACTTCCCTTCTCAAACAGTAAAGTTGATTTCACATCAGTGTGTAACTCAGTACTAGCTACTTGTGAAATGAAATGAAAATGCAGCAAGTTGAGATAGTGAAAGAAAAATAGGAATAAAGGGACATAAAATACTCTCAGATAGGAACAGGATTAGGAAAATGAATCAGGTGCAATTGATTGGTATTCATTAATTCAAAAATGGTGAGGTTTTTTAAAACCAAATTGAGGCAATAAAGTAATATTGATCTTCTCAATTTCTACAGACTGAAAGTGAAACATTAAAACACATATTATGGAAGATAGAATTAAAATAATCAATAAGAGTCTGAATAGTGCTACACAGTGCAAATCCTCTGTTGAGTGTACTTAAAATGCAAACTAATTCATATTAAGTAAGTCTAAATTTTTCTTTGTTGGAAAATTCATTCTCAGAAGTGAAACAGACTTCACCACTGCAGTATCTCATATTGCATCCCCACCACCTGTTTTTCATGACCGATATCCCGTTTATGTTCATTTCATCATCCCACAAAAAGTTCACAATACCTTTGCCCTTTTGAGATAAAGAGGGATGTTACTTTTCTTATGTTAGTATGTATTTACTTCAGAGGCAGAGGCCCTACACTAGAAGCAGAACTGTGAAGGACTCTGAGGATTTAGTGTCACAGTGTGTATGTGGCCCCAGAAAGGGTTCACTCCCTCCTACCAAGGAGCAGCCACACTGCTTGTAGAGTTCCTTTGTGCCAGAACTGCTCAGCGTAACAGCAGAGTCACAGTGTAAGAAGAGAATGTGTGGCACTCAGCCCTGCCTTTAAATTCACCAGGCAATCCCTCATATTCGACAGAGACATCCAAGAGAGAAGCCAGTAGTAACCGCTAAAACATGCCAGCTGTTTATTTGGCTTTCTTCCCCCACAGATTACTAAACAGCACAGACTGAAACAAAGGATTAGGAATGCTCATGATTTCATTTTGCTAGAAATACCACAATCAGAAGGAGAGATTGCTTTAAGTATGACATTTTATTTTTTCTACCTATTTCAACTAGAGCCAAGTCAAATGTGTTAAACAAAATTAATGGAAATAAATGAACATATCTGGCATTTTTCAGCAGAAAGAGAAAGCTTTTACAGTCTGATTCTGAGCCGCCACCATATTATTCTGTGCTATGGGCAATAGGAATTTGACATTTGAGTTCTTGATACTTGTTTTCAAGATGCAATTCGGCAGGGCACTACACAGTGTCATTGAGGCTCCCCTTCCCACAAAAGGTTGGACCAGATGATCGTCTGAAGGTCCCTTCTAGCCTGGGTAGTGCTGTGATAATTGAAATGTTATTTTCCCCATTGCTTTCCAACTGGTTTATCTTAGTACTTTTTTTTTGCTTCTTAACAAATTTAAAGCTGTGCACTGGAATTATATGATAGCGATCAGTTCAGACTGAATTTCTTCATTAAGTAGTGGGGAGGGTATAATCTCGTGCATTGGACTGATCATGCAACTCTCTGCTGCTTTAGGCAGGCAGTTAAGGTAATTGCCCATCATAGAGGCGCTTGCTCTGATTGCACACTGGAAAGAGAAGGCAACTGATTTTCCATTCCCTCATTTACTGGTATTAGCTTTATGTTGCTACCACCAGAGCTACATGCAATGTATGACTCTCTAAAACTTTGTTTACATGGCATAAAATATAATTTGGTTACTATAGAAGTCTTATCCAAGTTTTAAATGTTCACTGAGAACCAAAACAATCCAAAAAAACTAAACCCCATTTCTTCATAAGCTAATAGTGTTAGAAGTCAATTTAAGGAACAGAACAAACAGTTTACGAAGCATATATTTACAAAGCATACTTTAATCCCCATGTAGTTCTTGGTGCCCTAAATGAGAAAAATGTAGAGATCTTAAACAATTACATGCAGAAGCTTTTGCTTTCTAATTGAACTTGGGATGCCACTAGAACACAGCTTTTCTTTGTCATGTTGTAATTTGAGGTACTCTTTAAGCATTTATGTATGTGCATAAGAGACAATGGTCTGGACACCTGCATCTGTGCAATTAGAACACTGAAAGAAATGTGGCTGTGATTTTTAGCCTTTTAATGGGTGTAAATATACATACAAAAGGTAAAGTAGCAAGTAATAAATACACTAGTCTCTATTCATAGAACAGATAATGTAAAGACCATATAAAAACATTTTTTTTTACCTAACTGAACCATATAACCTCTAAGTTATATTGCTACTGCTTTAAATTCTCAGCCTGGTATTGAAAAAAGCCCTGTCCATTATAACCACTGATATTCCATACAAATGGTTCCTCTAAGTAAAAAAAAGTAGCAGTAGCTTTAAAAATGTGGAAAATATTTTATTAACTACTGCTGGCATATGAAGCCAAGCATTCAATATCCCACTACACCAAACATCTCACCTCTCAGTTTTTGGAGACTACTAGAATTCACTGACCAAATGAAGATATCTATAATACAAAACATTCAAAGTTCATTGCCCTAAATGCCACTGACATATATTTAATGATTTTATTATTCTAAAAAAATCTTCAATCTGGGTACATTCTATTAACCCAGAGAATATAGAAAATGAAGCATTGACAATGCAGCAGACTTGATGTGACATTATATCGAGCTCTTATGTCACAAATGCATGGTTTTATCTCATATCCAAAAAAATGTGAACATGTTGCAGACGCGATACAATTTTCTTGGAGATAAATACTTTGGCATACAGATGGACCATCTTACCAGTACAGACAGGTTAGAACTATGAAGGAAGACTTTGCTGATAAGATGTAGCCTGTTAATGTAACAGCAGAGGTTAACTTCTAAGTATAGCACGGAAATGGTTCAATTCCCATGCCTTCAAACTTGAACCTGCGTACTTTTGCCAGTGGCAAGATTCTTTTGGTTCAAATGACTGCTTACAATGGCCAAAATTACTGTTGGTACAGAGCCAACAAAATGTACTATTCTCCTTTTGTTTCTGCTACTTTGTGCCTACGATTTGGCAAAATGCTGTTCAGACCCAAACTCAGAAGTTTTTTAGTCACCTTGCATCAATATAAAACCTGTTATTTTCAGAAATGGCATTAAAAAGGTTTTCCAGCCTTTATCCTGGACACATGAATTTTGAGTGTTGGGTACTAAATGGCAGCACCAGATAATGAATCCATGTATACTCAGAAAGATTTCCATAGGCAATATCAGGAAATCCTTCCAAAATTATGTCAGCAATCATGCTAACTTCTTGAAGAATATCCTATTGATTTTAGAAAGTGATTCAGCTTCAACTTACCTTAATCATTGTTAAAGACAACACAATTTCCTGATTTCATACAGGAAATTAAATACAGAAATTAAATGAGTGTATATGTGGTCTGCTAGAACCTTGTCCACCATTTCATATAAGCCTCTCCCCCGGGCTGCGCTGCCTGAAGGAGGGAGCCCATCACTTCCCTCCCCCTCTGCGCTGCCAGCACAGAGCCCACCTCCACCCGCCACAAAACAGAGTAACCAATTTGCAACAATCGCGTAAACTCGGGCTTTACTGGCAGGTGCTCGGCTCGGCACCTCGGCTGCACTTCCGGGGTTGGAAATGTCAGAAAATTTTTCACATATTAGCCGCCCCTGAGTTTAAGCTGCATTTCTGGGGTAGGAGCAAAATTTTAGTCAAAATGGTGTGGCTTGTAATAGTGAAATTACAGTAAATTTTAAAAGGTAACATAAAACATAATAAAATGCTGCAATGTAACACACCTGAAATATTTCTATGCTTATACACACAGCATGAGACACAAACAAGAGGAGCTCAAGGCTTAGACCTAGTCTCAGATATTTTATATCATTGGTGTAAGTGAAAATGATTTGGATGAGTCCTGTGACTGGAGTGCCCTGTTGGACGGCTCCAGACTCTTCAGCAGGAATAGGCAAAGGTGGAAGAGGCAGGGGGTAGCACGGTATGTGACAGAAGGGTTAGAATGTAGGGAACTCAAAGTTGGCAATGGCACGGTTGAGAGTCTTGGTACGAATCAGGGGGCAAACAAATAATGTGGATGCCATGGTGGGAGTAAACTATAGACACTTCCCAGCCAGGACAATGACACCAATGAATTATTCTTTGAGGAACTAAGGGATGCTTCCATGTCAACTGCTCCAACTGGCCAGAAATTAACAGGGAGCATCACACAGCTGGTACAACATGGGCCAGAAGATTCCTAAAAAACAGGATGACAACTTTATGGAACAGGTCCTAAGGAAGCCAACTGGCAAAGATGCCCTCCTTGATCTGCTGCTTGTCAACAGAGAGGATGTCATGAGCAAAGTGGTGACTGGTGCCTATCTTGGCCACAGTGACCATGGAGCAATTGAAGCAATTGAGTTTAAAATCTCTGTTGACAGGAGGAAAAGTGCCAGCAAATCTTCAATTCTGGACGAGAGGAGAGCAGAATTGAGGCTGCTCAAGGAACTAGTGACTAAAGTCCCCTGGGAAAATGCATTTGCAGGTGCTGGGATCCATCAGTTCTGGTTACTTTTTAAATACCACCTCCGAAGGGCACAGGAGCAGGCAATTCCCAAATGTCATAAATCAAGCAGATGAGGCAGAAGGCCAGCCTGGCTGAACAGGATTCTTCTCTTGGAAGTAAAACAGAAAAGAAAGGTATATGGCTAGTGGAAGCAAGATCAGGCGACATGGGAAGAATACAGAGCTGCTGCTTTCCACTGTAGAGAGAAAATTCATGTAGCCAAAGCTCAGCTGTGGTTCAAGGTGACAGAAGTGTGGGGGACAATGAAAGATTTTTTTTTCAAATATATTAATGGCAATAATCAGTGTAACAATTACATCTGTTCAGTACAGAATGTGGATGATCACCTCACAAACAGGGACAGGGACATGGACAAAGCAGAGGTGTTAAATATATTCTTTGCCTCTGTCTTTAACACAGATCACAGACCACAGGGGTCTCAGTGCCCTGAACTGTAAGACCATGACCACGAGAATAATAACTCCCAGTTGACTCTGAAATGGTGTGGGATCTGTTGTTCTGGCTGGATCCCTATAAATGTATGAGACTTGATAATATTAATCCAAGAATTTCAGAGAGCTAGCTGATGTCATTGTTAAACCTCTCTTGATGATTTTGAGTGGTCTTGGGAATCCAAAGAGGTCCCAACTGACTTGAAGCTGGCAAATGTTGTCCCAGTTTTCAAGAAGAAGAAGAATGAAGACTGTGAAAATACAGCCCAGTCAGTCTTATTTCAGTGCTGGGTAAAATTATGGGGATGATTATTTTGGGAGGTATTGAAAAACACCTGAAAGAAAACACAGTCACTGGTCACAGCCAGTTCACCTTCACGAGAGGAAAATCCTGCTCATCAAACCTGATTTCCTTTTATGACAAGACAACCAATGTAGTTGATCAAGGGAAGCCAACTGATGTAATCTTTTGGGATTTCAGTAAAGCTTTCAATACTCTCATAATATTGGCCTGGATAAAATGTCCAGCATTCATCATGTAGTGGATGAGCAACTGCCTCATAGGTCAGGCACAAAGAGTTACAGTGACTGGGCTGACATCAGATCAGCAATCTGTCACTAGTGGGGTTCTACAGGGCTCCATCCTCAGCC
>PYHW01010255.1:1778653-1817477 GCA_013186435.1 Turdus rufiventris | reverse complement strand
TGATGTTGGCACTTTTAGATTGGTTTAGAGTAGAACTAGACTGTACAATATAAGTGATAGGTATTGGAAGATAATTGTAAATAATGTTCATGTAGTTTATAGTATAAAAAGATAATACCACCCTGAAGGCGGGCAGTGTGCCTTGGACTGACCTGCTGAATGGACCTCAGCGGTCAGAGAAAGAAACTTCTTAGATTAGATAAAATAAACAACGTCTGGAAACTACAGAGGATGACTCCTGACTCTTTCTCCAGTGCTCAGGCTGGGACTACAGAGACTTTTAACGTACCCAGGTGGTCGTCTCAAGCTCCTGAGACACCACCGACAAGAAACCAGTTGAGAAGTTTTAAATCAAAGGAACTGCAGTTCCCTGGATGTTCCTCTTGCCCTTCTTGAAGATAGGAGTGATACTGGCTTCCTTCCACTCTTCAGGAACCTCTCTCAGTCACTGTGATCCTGACATCAAAAGTGCACTCATGGGTGCATCATACCAGGCCCCATGGACTTGTGGACATCCAGAAGGGGCTCCCTAACTCCCTCTTCACAAAGGATGAGCCTTGCTCCGATGTTTAGGTTGTAAACAAAGAACTGCTTCCTGAAAATCACATTCAGCTGATGCTGAATAAATAACATAGAATAATACAACATTAAAACAACAATCAACATGTGTTAGGCATGTTCTCATTAGGCATGCTCTCACTGCTGCAACTGTACAAAGACCTGCCCTAGAGAACCAGAAGCCATTTAGCTCAGAAGACAGAATTCTATGATAGTTCGCCTTATTTCATGGCTGTGTTTCATGAAAAGGAAAAAGAAAGAAAAGAATACTACCATCACTAGTCTTATTTATTATATTTCTGCTGTTCTTGCAACCGCTATGAATTTAGTTAGAGATGAGAATCTGACTGGCTCTCAGCATATATAATGCCATGGATTACTATAAGTCTTAAGCATATGCTGTATGAGAAAAAAAATACCTGCTCAAAAGATATCACCGTGCACAGGTTAGAGGAGGAATGACAAATGCATTCAATTGAAACCGGGAGATAGCAAATCACATGAGAATTACAACAATATTCATTTGTTCACAGGTATAAAACTAAATAAATAGGTATTCAGCCACTAAAAAAGTCTGAAAAAATAAGGAGTTCAGGAAATAGAAGATATATATGTTGGAAAAAATGCCTTAAAAGCACTATGAGATGGAATTCAGGGGAAAGGGGAAGGTTTGGCACATGAACACAGAAAGTATTTGGTGCATAAAGAAATATTTTTCAGATATAAATTTACTTCTGTCATATACAGACCTTTTCTCTAATAATGATGATAAATAAATGACAGGGGAAAAGTTAGGCAGTGAAAACATTTTATATAAGCTTCAGACCTAGAAAAACATTCAGTCTAACATTTTCCCTGCAATTAATTTCTTTTTGCTCTTCCATTTAGTTTCTTGGTTACATATTTTAAAGGCCATTGTGACAACCATGTTGATAGTGGCAGCTTCATAGCATTATTCATAGCATGGAAGTCAGGCCTACAGTCTCAGGAGCAAAGAGGACAAGAAGTTGCTAGCTGGCTGCAGCACTGTCACCTTGGTAAAGTGTTCATTAAAGCCACAGGGATGATCAGCATTCCTGAGAGAGGCATTGTGACAATGGGAATTGCAGAAGCTGTGAACATGTTAAACATTCTAGTAAGGGTAAAGCTTAGTAGGACAAACACACCTGTCTTTTCTCGTTTCTTTTGATTCTGCCTTTTTTTTTTTTTTCAGCATGTGTCCCAATATTTCCTTTCTTCAGAAATTAAGATGCTTCTCTACGTATTTTGTAGATTAATATCTTACAGTATTTCCCTACTTTTTAAAGCCAGTCTGCTTGTGTACTCCCACTTCCAGGCAAGAATCTGCTCAGTATTTAATGTTTTTTTAGAATTCTCCTGTTTCTTGTGCTCCCCTTCTGTACCCAGGTGTATTCCACCAATTCTACTGGCTCAAGTATTCATCCTGCCCCAGCTTAAATTGAAATCATGCGAATTATATATTCTCAGAGAAATTTCTTCCCTCTGCACAGTAAAGCAAAGAAAAATTCCAACAGGTTATTGAACAACATTAAAAACAGACTGCAAATATGCAATGTTAATTGATGTATACTGCATATTTGAACACTGTGCTTAATTTTGCAGTTCTCATCTAAAGAAAAGTACAGTGAAAGAATGTACAGCCTCAGAAAGGGCAATATATTATGAGAAGACTGCTAATATTCCTACTGTGGGAGTAATAGGTGCATTCATTCAGAGGGGAGATGGAAATGAAGACTGTGACTGGTACATTATTAAAAGTAGTGAACAACAGCAATAAATTAAAATGTATCTTCACATTCACTTCAAGGAAAAGAGTATATTCCATAAAGTTGAAATAGTTTCACATTAAATTAATAGAAATTTTGAAAATAATACACCCTTAATTGTGTTATTAATTAGCGCAGACCAGTGGAGCAGTCAAGACGGCAGCATTATTGTGCAAGCACTACACAAGTGGAGAGCATCAGATGGCACTTGCCAGGAAAGCTGAGAGTCTGGAGAGGGACAGCAGAGAAAAGGCAGCCGAGGGGGTGAGCACACAGGCAGACTGAGTGCCATTGCCATCTGGGTCCATTTAGGGGTGGCTTTAGATGAACTAAATGGGAAAAAGGATAGCAAGATGGGACACTGAAAGAAATGACAGCAGGACCAGGCAAGGGAGGAAAAAGGAAGCACAGGCAAGGAGCAAATCTGGTACACAGTCTGTGCAGGAAGGAAAGAAGGAATGGGCACAGGAGTTGTTCAGCTCCAGGCAGCAAACAGTAACAGTACATGAATGTCACTGCTTTGGCTGCTTTGCAGCTGTTTCCACTGCCGGCAGCCTCTGCCTCTTCCCAGCCCTCCCCACAGCCAGTTTATAGAGGGCACAGGTTTTGAGGGCACCACCTGGGTCCCAGCACCCCCACTGTACACCAGCCTCATGGGCAGGCTGCTGGGCACAAGCAGCATCAGGGCAGAGGTGACCATCCCACAGCAACACTTGCTGCCTTCCATTTTGCATGTAAATCCTACATACAGCTTACACTCTTCCTGTGTAGGTTACTGCAGTGCAGCTAAGGGATGTTAACAGGCAAAATGGACTATAGTTTAATGTGAGAATGAAAAATGTCATGTCAAGTGAAAGTAGCTATAATTTTTAAATATTTCAAAAAGTTACAGGATGAAAGCGTGAAGGAGATATTTTGATTTATTTTAAAAAATACAGGCTTTTTTTAGTCCTCTAAATGCTTTTTTCCCAGACATTAATTGGTCAGAGGACAATGTCCAAGACTGGTTGCTAGAGTGGTTTACACATTAATCTTGCCATTCATAACTCCTACAAGTATGGGTTGTTTTGAAAAGTCAAAACAAAGTTTTATAAATTATGTGGGGAACCAGAAAAGCTCACCTCTATGTCGGGCATATGTCAAATGGAGTGTTTTATTTATTCTATACCATCTTTATCTTTCAACATGAGTCATTAAATCTTCTTTTCTATTTGTATTCCTCCAACAGTATTTTGATCACTGCATAAAGTAAAAAGCTTTACAATTTCTCCATCAGAGTATTAGACTCTAAGCACACCGCTTATGCACAGAGTAAGGGAATTTGCATTCAATAACTCTAATATCCTCTGTTCCTGGAGGTAGCATATTAAGTCACCAGAATGAAGAAAGTTACTTCAGTTTCCTTCATAGCAGACTCAGCAGACAGCCTTACTTTAAAAGCCTATTTTTTTTTTAATTGCAAGTAACTTGAACAATGAAACTGCAAAAAAAGCGCAGCTGCTGATTCCCCCTTCTTTTCATTTGTCTTCTTCCATTAATCTCTGTATAACAGAAGAGAGGAGAAATCTAGGCAAAAAGCAGTAAAAGGCAACTAACATGCTTGGATTCTGGAACCACAATCAACCAGCTCCCATATGATTACATGCCCAGTTATGAAGACCCATTAGGCTTTGTAGTAAGTGGTCTAGATCCATATAAAGAAAATCCAGATAAGGTAGCAAAATTAGTAGAAAAGGCAATTAAGACACAAAACCCTGACTGGGCTGATTTGAACTCCTGTGTTAGACACATTACTTGATCCCACTGAGAGACAAATGGTTAATAAATTGGAAAACAGCATGGTGAGAAAGAACCCTGGGAATACCCTCTGACATGTTACAGTCAGTATGTCACTGAAGCTGCTTATCTGAAATCCATACTGTGGATCTGATGAAGGGATTTAGGACCAGACAAGACATGAGCATGGAGCAGCAAACTGGCAACTAACCAACATCTGCAACTTTTAGCCACAGCCAAGGAAGGGGCTGAATTTCAGGATCTTAAATGACGCCTTAAGTTTTAGCTTTCATATTTTCCGGATTCTGTACTGCATTAGTATATAACTCCAAACTTCATATAAAGTGTTAGCAAGTTCTCCTCACAGTTTAGTCAGACAAAACAATCCTTCTCCAGCCTGAGAGCCAAGGACACCACTGCAGCTTCAGGCCCAAAAAGTATAAGCAACATCAAATTGAGGAGAGCAATCTGGGAGGATGGGACTTCATAATCTGAAACTGTAATTGGACAATTAACCCCAATATGCAAATGGACCAAAACTTATAGAAGTGTGAAAACATGCGACTGGTGCTCCATCTTGGGTGTAGCCTCAGCCAGGAGCTTGAACTGCCCAAGGTGTATCCTTTGAAAGCCTTTTAATAAATACCTACTTTATTCCTTTAACACTGTCCAGCTCTCTATTCTAGGTAGCACCTCAAGGTATCAGTTTCTGGGGACTGCACCGAGATGGCAAGGCACCTGGAAAAGCCCTGGACCACAGGAGCACCCAGCTCCTGCCCTCCTACTCCTGCCAGCACTCCCAGGGGGGCCCCAGCTGTGGTCCAAGGGTATCAGAGCCCAAGAATCCTCAGATCTGGCACAGAGGAACATGAGAAACTCAATAAAGGTGGTAAGTTGTTTGGTTTATCACCTGAGTTAGGTACTAAGAGACCTCTTATAGTTTTGTTTAGTGTGGAAGGATCCCAGTGGGTCCAGATGGAGCTGCTTTTATGTTTGTTTGTCACTCTCTGTCTCGCCCCTAGTGGTAGGAGGGGACACCTTCTGAAAGCGTGGAGTTTTAGTGCTGCAGTGGTTCAGTGTTGGCCGGGGACCAGCTGTGGTGCAGTGGGTTAGCTCCCACACTGCTGCTCCCAAGATCCTCAGTTCTAAACCCCAGTCGTACTCGTCCTTGCTCTGTCTCCCCATGTATTTTGATTTCTGCGGATTTTCTTATTCACAAGTGTTAAGACATGGGGTGTGTATTCTCCTGTGAAAATAATAATAATATCCCATGAGATAGCCCTTTAGGTCTAATATTGAAAAGCTGGTGGCAGCTAACTCACAGAAAGACATCACTTTTAAAACCCAAACTTATTGGATTCTCAGTAAAAATGTGGCCAACTTATGAATTAGATAACGATGAGACGTGGCCTGAGTTCAGTAGCTCAGATAAGAAATTAATATCAAACTTGATGTCTCACATACACGAAGACAGGTATTTTGAAGAATTAGAGTATGCTAGGCTTTTTAGGCTTTTATCATGTCAGCAAAGTCCATCAGATCCTAAAAAAGAACAACCTGTACTGCTTTTAAGAAAAAAAAGAGAAGAAAAATAAAAGGGAACAGTCAATATGAAACAGCGGGCACGAAGGCAAGAGGAGGCAGAGTTAGACCTAGTGGCTCCTGCTTTGAGAACCAGGCCAGCCTTGGCCCCAGTCCTGGTCTGACCCTTCCATTCCCTCTCGTGCCCTTGCCAACTTCTGGTTGGATGCCATCTTACATCCCCCTCCTCCATCAGCCACAGCTTGAGCCACGGCAGTGTAATTCGTGCTTGGTGATTTCTTGTACCAGCATTGGTCAAAGCAGATCTACCACAGCAGACTCAACAGAGTCAGCTCTTCTCAGGTAGCTCTTCTAAAGAGGAAGACAGGACCACAGATGCTCTGAACAGGCAAATGAAGGGAAAGATAGTGAGAAAAGCCTTAAGGGAATGTAGTCCAATAGTCAAAGGTACTAGGTCAATAAAAGAAACAAGAGAAGAACCAGTTCTGCAAGCCCTGCTATGGTAAGCAGTCGGCAACCAGGGGCCAATATATTTAAATGTTCCATACTCTCTTATTGAGTTAGAACAGTAGGAAACTACTGTGGGAAAATATAAAGAAAATCCAGGTAAGGCAGCAAAGTTAGTAGAAAGGCAATTAAGACACAAAACCCTGACTGGGCTGATTTGAACTCTTATGTTAGACACATTACTTGATCCCACTGAGAGACAAATGGTTAATAAAACTATTACAAAGTTGGTAGAGGCAAGTGTAGCAAATGGGTTGATCCAAGACACAGTTGCAGAAGTATTCCTGTTAGGAAATCCAGAGTGGGATGCTAATCTTCCAGAACATATAGTGAAGTTGAAACAATACCAAAATCTTGTGGTATATGGGTTAAAACATTGTGTCCCTAAAGGTCTAAACTGGTCAAAGCTCTACAAAGTAAAGCAAAACTATGATGAATCACCCGCTGATTTTTTAAATAGGTTGATAGAAACTGCCATCAAATATAGATATCTAGATCCTGAATCATCTGATGCGAAAGCACATCTAGAGTTCTCTTGTTTATGGGTCAAGCTATCAAATGATATAAGAAGAAAGCTGAAAAGACAGATGAAGTTTGAGACATAGATAAATTGCTAGAACTGGCCTAGAAGGTATTTTGAGACAGGGGCCCAAATGAAACAGTTAGATACCAACCTAGTAAGAAGGCGATTCAGGAAAAGTTGTCCAAGGAATTTTCCCCTCTAGATAAAGATCGGTGTGCCTATTGTAAGAAATGCGGACATTGGAAGACTGATTGTCCAGTGTTGAAACAAAAATCCCCAGTTCCCCAACTCCCAGTAGAACAAGCTCATGCTCAGAATGATGGGGACCAAAGGCTTCTCCCCCAGCAGTCTTTGGCTATAGCTAAGTTGGGGAAAAAGGACATCAAATTTTTGGTAGATACTGGAGCAGTATATTTCATATTAAATACCTTGGAAAGGAAACTGAGTCAAGATACTGTACATGTTATTGGGGTGACAGGGGTAAGTGAAACACAGCCTTTCTTCCAGCCTTTAAAATTCAAACTGGGGAAGTGCTGGGTAACCCATTGATTCCTCTATATGCCTAACTCCCCTAAACCATTGTTGGGGAGGGATTTGTTAGAGAAATTAAGAGCACAAATTAAATTTTAAAAGGGAAAGGGTGTACTAGTTGTAATTCCTGAATCTAAATTTGTTGAAGTTGCTGCACTTTTCATACAGGAAAAGCGTGTTGAAATTCCCACTGAAGTTGAAAATGCGGTCAGTCTAATAGTGTGGGCCAGTGATAACCCAGAAAGATCCAAACGGGCAGAACCAATGAGTACTGCACTCAAACCAGGAGCCACACCAGTAAGGCAAGAACAATACCCTTTAAATTTAGAGAACCATAAGGGATTGGCATCTGTAATTGAAAAATTCCTCCAACATGGGTTATTAGTGCAATGTGAGTCCAAATGCAACACCCCCATACTAGCCACTAGGAAAGATGGTAAGAATTATCAAGTATAAGATTTAAGAGCAATTACCAAATTACTACTGGTTACACCCAGTAGTAGTCAACTCTTACACTCCCTTTGACCACACTGATGGATTAATTAGGGTGGTTTACTGTTGCACACCTGAAAGATGCCTTTTTCTGCATTCCTGTGCATAAAACCAGCCAAGAGTTGCTTTTGAATGGGAAAATCCCAAGACAGGGAGGAAAAGTCAACTGGACAGTTCTACCCCAAGGTTTCAAGAATAGCCCAACAATATTTGGAAACCAGGTAGCAAAGGAGTTGGAAGATTGGAAGAGACAAGAGCCAGTAGGAGCTATTCTTCAATATGTTGATGACATCTTGGCTGCAGCTAGAACCAGAGATGACTGTATACAATTTACTGTAAATTTATTAAACTTCTTGGGACTGAGTGGGTACAGAGTTTCTAAAGCACAGATTGCCCAAGAAGCAGTAGCTTACTTGGGGCTCAAGATCTTTCATGGACACTGACAGCTCAGCAAAGAATGGAAAGAAGCCATCTGTTGACTCCCAGAGCCCCATACTGTGAGAGAGATGTGAGCCTTCCTGGGAATGGTAGGTTGGTGCCATTCGTGGATAGCAAATTATGGATTGCTGGTAAAACCCCTACATGGAGCATTAAAAGCAGCTGAAAAAGGAGTTAGCATGTGGACTGAAAACATTAGAGCAGCTTTTAAACAGCTGAAACACTCTCCAATGTCAGCTCCAGCACTGGAACTGCCAGACTTAACGAAACCTTTTGAACTTTTTACATATGAGAGACTGAATCTGGCTTTGGGGGTACTAGCCTAGCACCTCAGGAACCAACGGAGGGCTGTGGCGTACTTCTCCAAACAGACAGACAATGTCATCCAAGGCTGGCCAGGGAGCCTGAAGGCCACTGTCATCTTGATCCAGGAGGTCTGAAAACTCACCCTTGGGTAACACATTGTAGCGTATATACTGTGTGCTGTAGCAGCTGTACTTGAACAAAAGGGGGGACATTGGTTGTCTGGTAACTGGATGCTTAAATACCAATCAGCGTTAATAGATGATGTTACCTTGAAAACAACTTCTGTTGTTAACCCTGCCATGTTTCTGTCTTCCACCTTAATTAATGATGTGCATCAGCATGACTAGGTGCAGACAGTTGAAGAGGTCCATTCCAGCCAGACAGACCTGAAAGATATGCCCCTAGAAAATCCAGACTGGGAACTTTTTACAGGTGGAAGCAGCTTCATGAGAAATGGTAGAAGGATGACAGGCAATGCAGTGACCACCCAGGCCAAGGTGATCGAGGCAAAGACCCTGCCAGCAAATGTGTTATCACGGAAAGCTGAACAGATTGCACTGACAAGAGCCCTAGACCTGAGCAAAGGAAAGAAGGTAAATATGGACTGACTAAATATGCATTTACTCCATGCCCATGGAGTCATCTGCAGGGAGAGAGGACTTCTGAACACTCAAGGCAATCAAATCAAATTCTGAACAAATACTGGCCCTCTTAGAGAGCATAAAAAAACCTGCAGAAGTATCCAGCATGCATAGCAAAGGTCACCAAAAAGGGAAAACCACTCCAGAATTGGGAAATCATTTTGCTGATAAAGCAGAAAGAGAAATTTCAAAAAAGGTATTCTCATAGTAATTCCACAAAAAGAGATTGATTTGTCAGGGGTCACCCCGAAATATGATCAAGCAGACCACAAACGAATTAAGTTCCTTAAAGTTGAGATCACAGAAAGTGGATAGGCTGTTAGACCAGCGAATCAAGTTGTAGTCCCATCCCAATCCTTTGGGATCAGAGGCAACATGAAAACACACATTTCAGGGTTGAAAATCTTTTGGAACATCTAAAAAAGGTAGTAATAGGAAAGGGAATGACTGATATTGTAAAATCAGCAGTGAGCAAATGTGAAATCTGCTGTAAAAACAACCCTGATAGAAGGAAACTAGTTGTGTTAGGAATAACAAAGGCAGGGGATTTTCCTGGAGATTACTGATAAATTGGTTTCATGTTGGAGTTACCACACAAAGAGGGACACTGGTACATACTGGGATTAGCTGACACCTTCAGTGGATGGCCAGAAGCTTACCCCTGTCACACCAACACAGCCAAGGAGGTGGTGAAAGTTCTGCTCAATCATATAATTCCGAGGTTGAGGGTTCCCTTGGAGATATCATCGGATAAAGGACCACACTTTGTTGCAACAGTGTTAAGGAAGTTAGCTGGGTTTTGGGAACTACTTGGGATCTGCATACACCTTACAGATCCCAAGTGAGCAGTAAAGTTAAACTTACGAATGGAACCCTTAAAGTATAAATTAGAAGAAATTGTCAGGAAACATCCATGACATGGGTTCAGCTTGCCTATAGCTCTGCTGAGAACCTGCATAGAACTCAGGTGGAGGGACAATATCAGTCTGTATGAAACACTGTATGGCAGGCCATATCAGATTCCACATATTCCAGGTGAAATTTCCATGAAGGGGAAACTTGATTTACAGAGATTTCTAATGGCTTTAAGTTCCATTTTGCACAAGCTCCAGAATTATATTGTGTTATCCAACCCATAGGACTGGACAGAGCTGCACATCCTTCCAGCCTGGAGACTGGGTCTGTGTGAAGCGGTGGGACAGTGATGCTCTACAGGACAAGTGGAGAGAACAATTCCAAGTCCTGCTGACTACCCTCACTGCTCTCAAAGTCACTGGCGAAGCACCCCGGATTCACTATTTGAGAGTTAAGAAGGCTTGTGCTCCTGAAACAACTGAAAAAACAGAGACTGATGCAGACAAAAGCATGTTTTAAATTATTCTTCTTGTGTGCGTTAAGATTTGTTCATAATAGTTATAGTTCTTCTTTACATGATAGCCAGCTGTGCAAAACACTACTGTTGTTAGATATTTACAATTGTTAGATATTTACTATTGTTAGATATTTACTGTTATTAAATACGTATTATTAGTAGATGTTTAGAATGGAGACTCAACAAGGTAGAGGCCTTGTCAAGCCTCCAAAAGGCTTAAGTTTTAGCTTTCATACTTTCCAGATTCTGTACTGCATTAGTATATAACTCCAAACTTCATATAAAGTGTTAGCAAGTTCTCACAGTTCAGTCAGACAAAACAACCTTTTTCCAGCCTGAGAAACAAGGACAACATTGCAGCTTCAGGCCCAGAAAGTGTAAACAGCAAATTGAGGAGAGCAACCTGGGAGGATGGGACTTCATAACCTGAATCTGTAATTGGACAATTAACCCCAATATGTAAATGAATCAAAACTTATAGAAGTGTGAAAGCATGTGACCAGTGCTCCATCTTGGGTCCATCATAGGTAGAGCCACGGCTGGGCTCTTGTACTGCCCAAGGTGAAACACAATACTAAGAGTAAGCTGATCAATGTTAAATGGCATCCTGTTTGGGTTAGTGGATTAATTGCTTCCTTTAGATTACAACAGAAAAACCTAATTCCTAATTTATTTTTTGGAATACACAGCAGTGATTTTTGTGCACTGGGAATACAGCAGGACCACATCTTGAATGTCACATCACATGGACAGACAAAATACTGTCACTTTGACCTATAGAAATTCCTGGGAGAGAAGTGGGTCAAAACCTAGCAGTAGTCCTTTGCATGAAGAGCCCAGTGTGATCCAGACACCTACTTCAGATCACATTTTACACCACTGCAGATTGCAAGCTGTTCTCAAACAGATGAAAAATGGAAACATGCTCTTCCATATAGTCTGGAACAGTTTCTTCATGTACAACCAGCTACCCTTACTTTTTGAGGTGCTGTTCCAAATAGAGAAAGCAACATTCAAAGAAATTAAAAAATAATCATGTTTGTTTGTCTACAAACACTTGACAAGCTACCAAAGTATGAAGAAAACTGCTGAAAAACTTCTGTTTGAACTGATTTAATGTCATGTGACAATGCCCCTTGGCACTGAAATAAAATTGGAACTGCAATATGGCAGATTTGTATTGTACTAACAATGTATTACACTAAAACAATGACATTTAGGAAACCAAAAAGCTAAAAAAGTTTCTGGACATTAGAAATACACCACAATATAGGCATGACAAATGTTCTATAAAAATATCAAGACATGTCTAACAACAGAAATTATATATTTTAACAAAAATTACAGTGGTGTAAGTATTTCCTATTTCCTGCTATGATCACGGGGACATAGCTTTGCCTAAGAATAAGCAATGCCATTAGAGAACACATAACATATCAGACTTTATGAACTATGTGTAACACATCAAGTGAAAAGTGAATGTACCCCAGGTTAGCACAACAGAGATGCATAACTCATACTGAGTGCCACACTCAGGGAATTCCCAAAGCGACCTCTCTGACTACTGATCTCCTTCAAGACTATTATAAATAACAAGGCTTTGCCCTTCTCCTCTATGACTTACAGCTAAGAGAAATATATGTCACTGGTCATCCAGGAAAGCACTTTAAGAGGAAAGTCTAAAATGCCTTTGAGCCTATAGAGCAAAAAAAACGAGATAGCTGAACATTGTAAATATTGTTCTAACAACTTTAGAAATGAAAGTCACTTCATTTTTTTTAATAACCAAAGACAGTCTGACAATTATTGCTTTTAAAATTATCTCAAACATGTTTTAACATGAAATATGAAAATCAAAAGATAGATCAAGGAAAAAAACCTGCAGCCAAAGACATGAATCAGTACCAGACTTTTCACAACTCTCCACAAGTTCTAGAACTTCTCTTGTGCATTTTTCCTTGCTTCTTGCATTCAAATAACACAAATTTCCTGCTCAGAATACAACTCGGAGCTAATGGCAAATCCTCCATCTGAGTGGCTTTAGAAACCATCCCCAGCTCTCAGCGTCTCCTGGCAGCAGCAGCTTTCTGTGTGTCTGGTTGCAGCATAGTTCTTCTCGCTTTGATACAGGCCATTAGGCCAAGTCTTCTGTTGGAACTATCACTGAAATGGCAGTCCCCAGGAATTATGCTGCTGCCAAATTTGGATCAAGGGAGTGAAAAAACACATTTCCAGATATCTTAAAAAGCTGATTTTCAACTCCTTGTTCAAATACAGATTCTCATTACGGTCAAGATCCTTCTGCCTGATTGCATTGAGACAGAATGCAATGACAGGGTTGCAGCTTAAATTCATTTTCCTGTACTCAATATTTCCTCTGAATAACCCTGAAATAATAACACTTTGTATGCGCATTCCACATTTTGTCTGAGGAACTCAAAATGGTATTATAAACATCCAGGGACACATCCTGCTCTCTCTGCAGTAGTTAGAGAGCCTCCCTAGCTGAACATCTTACACACAGAGTAAAGAGGGCACTAATCTGTAGAGCGAGGTGTTCAGTGTGACCCTGCACAATGAGGTGGAAAACAGAAATCCATGTCAATAAAACAGAAGCTGTGGGAGTTCATGCAATTTTGAATCTATGGAATAAGCTGCAAATCTCTTTTTCTGAATATTCTTTGTTTGCCCACCCAGCCCTCCTTCTGAGCTTGCCTATGGGTGCCCAGGACTCCAGTTCTTCTTCCCGTGCTCTAACTTGGCCAAACACAAATAAGGTTTAATTCTTTGAGAAGAGATTAATTAGGTCAGGCAAGAGGTTGTGCTCACAAAGCCCCAGGAGTGGTGGGGCAGACCTGGCTGGCATCCACTCAGTCTTGACAGCAAGCACAGCAAGCCTCCCCATGCAGGCTGATACTTGCTCTCAGCATGCAAAATGGATTCACTGTCTAAGTACTACAGAGAAATGACATCGCCATTATGTAGATTAACATATCCAGAATCGTGATATTAAAATAAAACTCAGTGCTGGTAGTTACAGACCTGAGCCTAAATTTCAATATATGAATACTGCTCTGAGGGTGGATATTTGCTAATGATCACCACATGAGTCTAATGACTAATAACCACCTGAACTCAGGGACCATTTTCTTATCCTCATGGAGACCTATAGAAACAGTTCCATTCTGAAAAGATGCTGGTTTCTGCACCATTACATGTGATTTCTAAGCAGTAAGGTGAGAACAGCAGATAGATTTACAAAGTTTCCTTGTGTGTGTGTGTGAATAGAGAAAAAATTCATTCCTGTAGTCTGTACAACTCTGGGTCAGCTAACCCAATGCCTGCAGCTTAGTGCTGCATAAGTGTTGTGCTCCTAATTGCCTTCCCATTTCAGCTAATTCTTTACTGCACAAGCTAACCGGGTGCAGAGCAAATTTTCCCAGCTTCCAGGGCTTTACATGGCTTTCCATGCTTTAGAGCTACAAACTATCCTTTAATTGAATTAAACAATTACATTTGCTCATAAATGTGGAAAGAATACACCCTCCCCACTAAGAAACAGAAACAGATATTGATCTCTAAGTGAGAAACCTCCATATAGTTTAGTAATAATACCTATAAATTTGATTTTTATTTTGTATGGCAATAGTTTTTTGGGGTTTTGCTTTGGGTTTTTTTGTTTTGTTGTTTTGCTTTTGGGTTTTTTTTTTTTGGGTTTGTTGTTCTGTTTTGTTGCAGAGATTTTGAATAGTAACTATTTATGGGGCTTTGAAAGATAAAAATAACCAACTCATGTTCCATACATTGTATTAAATAACAAGCAGATTTCAGATGTGTTTTTTGACAGTTACTGTATTATGGTACCAGTGTGCTTACACAAAATTAGAGTGATAATTACATACTGAGTATGTAAATGGTCCTACACTGTTACTTAAAAGTAACACTGAAGTAAGGTTGGTCCTTTATTTCAGTGCTGTTCGTAATACAGCCCAGAACTTCATCCCAAGAAGAGGTAACAAGGATGTGGACATGCACTCACAAGCATACACATAAGCAGAGATAATGTGAATAAATAAATCACACTGGCTGTAATTTCATTTTTCTTCCCATTGTTTTTCACATCATTATTCTGTTAGGAAAAACATAGTGAAACAAACTAAAAGCAAAATTCTACAGAGGATCTCAGAAAATTTCACATCAGCACAAAAATATTATTATAAAGTAAAGAAAGAGAGGTAGGGGAGTAAGGGGGAAACTAATGGGACTTGTAAGCACTAAATGTATAAAAAATCTAGTTTATGCGATGCATTAAAGTCAGCCTGAATTATTAAGAGAAACTCCCTTTGTGTCCCTAGGTGCTTTACAATGTCTTTGTAGCCCATATCAAAAGTTCTGGATGCTTTTGCTAGAATCACAGTCGTTGATGAAGCACAAATTCAAGACGACAGGTAAAAGAGGTCTGTGTGACTAGGGATTGATAATGGTCCACTGGGCTGTCCACCTTTATGTTACTAGTTCAAATCCAACCCAGTTAAAATAACAGAAGTTGGTGAGGTCTGAGAGCTGTTCAGTGGCCCATGTGGAATTAATGCAATGCTTTGGACCAGCACCCTGTGGACAAGCAGTCAAATCACAACTCTTCCTTTGACTATTTTCCAGGGTGACTACTTAAACTTCAACAAAGAGAAGGGAAAAAAAAGGCCCTAGGAATGGCATCTACCTTCTCTGCAAGCAGTAAATACCACAAGCTTAGGGGCATTTACATCTATTACAGAACAGCAATTTGTATTGCAGCAGCACCAGTGGACCTTGACTGCTATCACTATGAGCTATAAGCACAGGAAAAGATATGACTCCTCCTTCAAAAAGACAGCTATTACACTTATGAGAAAGGACAGAAGAACAAATCAACTGTATGGTTTGTGTTTATTCCTAACTGCAGTTCTCTGCCCAGCCACGCTCCACTGAAGGAAGGCTTTCAGCACCTCACTCTTCCAAGCTCTTCAAGTTTCAATAGACTACACTTAGAATAAACGTATCAACAAGTGATTTTGAAAGCATATTCATACAGACAGGGCATTTGCTTACAATCTGATAACCACATATATATATAAATATATATATAAAAATTCTACTACAGCTTTGAAATATTTTCTCAAGACTATTTAAAGCCGTGAAAGTAGTCCTTACTAACAGAAAGCTTAACTTCTGTCTCTATTATGAATGCAACAGAATTTTGGGTCTGCTGCTTTGCAGTACCACACCAGACAATTTGCAGATCAGCATAACCACATCTGATCACCTTTACTCTAAGATAAAAACTCAAGGCCATTTGACAGAACAACACTCAAATCAGAGGAAGACATAGAAAATATTTTTAAGGAAAAAGACTATTAAAGGTCACATACATTACAGCTGAAAAAGACAGTCCCATAAAACATCTCTGATGAAAAAGAAAAAAGTAATTTGTGGGCTTTTAAAACTTAAAGCAAAATAAACGTCTATTTATTTAACATTCTTGGTTTGCTTTGTAAAAGTTTTATCCTTCAATTCATACTGTCCTTCTCATTACCCATACGATTTGGGGCATTTTTAAGGAAAAAAAAAAGTAAATGCTTCAAAATTATGTTAGGGGAATTTAACTCTTTAGTCTCACTGTGTTCTCCTCTCAGTTCTCAGATGCTTTTTGAAATTAAAAGATTTTCAAAATAAAACCAGTTTGAAACTGAATTCATGGTCCAGCTCTTTATCCTTCCTCCCTCTTCCTTTCTGACAGCCAGCTGTCTGTCCCAAGGATCAATGCACACAAATTTAGACCATGAAGCAATTAAATCTGCATATTTCAGCACCTATGTGGACTTCTTAGCTTGAAAACATTTTGCATTTTCTACTGCTTTGCTGGCATAAATGTTGATTTTGGTGAGCTTATTTTTCAGCCTCTGAAACATATTTAATATCATAAGAGCAAGCACACCAGGTGAACAGTATGAAAATTTTCAGGATCTTGTGTGCGTTATGGGGACAGCAAATTTTTGGTGTGGATTTAATATCACAATATGAATCCAGATTTAAAGTATTAATTAGTATCTTTCAAAAAATGACAAAATAACACCCCCCCCAAACAAAACAAACAAAAAACCCACAAACAAACAAACCAAACACACCAAACAAACCAAACAAAACAAACAAACAAAACAAAACAAAAAAGCAAGGGATCCATCCTTATTTTCCCCCCTGTTGTGCAACTATGTACAGTAACACCAGGCTAAATTCAGAGATAACAGAAGTGATGGATAAACAATATAGCAGTAACACACATTTATACATGTTGAGTGCAGCAGAAAGACAAGATCAAGTTAGAAAATAAAATCCAGTGGTGAAATTTAAGACTTATGAAGCAGAATTCCTGAGATGAGTTTGCCTACTGCAACTTTTCCACTTATTACCCCAATCAATCTTTTATATAAACTGCCCCAAATTCAAACACACGTACACAATGTACAATTTACCCACTCATATATATTACTTGCCTATATAAATATTTTTATCATTATATTGCCAAAGATTTATACCTGAAAGCTGCATGGGACATTGTGCCAGGTCCTTAGAATTCATTTTGTAATATATGGCATAGACAGCGCCTAACAGAACTTCAGCAGATCTACTGGTACAAGATTAAGAACCACGGTTTAGATGTGTTACAAAGAAAGGAATCTGAGACATTTATACACAACCATGATAGGAGAATTTGAAGAGGCCTGAATGAAAAGTAACATCTGTATTAGTGGCCTGACAGAAAAGATGGGGACTAGGAAAACAAGCAGTAATGAGGGCCTAAGAGGAAAGCCCTTTTTTTAATAACACCTGTCTTGAGCTGTTATTATAATAACTGGAGTACAGATATAAATCTGGGTCAGCAGCACAGACATGTCAACTGCATTTATTTGTGGATAAGACTGTAGAGGTGATGTGTAAAAGGAGAGGAGAGATGGATCAAAACTAAAAATCCTTAGGATTTTGGCAGAAGTCAGATCAGGAACTTCAAAGGATGAATGAAAGGATTAGGGAGAAAACAAGACAAGAATGGAGCCAAAGATACAAACCATGATAAGATTTAAAGAGATCAAAACAGAGTGTGAGAGGAGAAGGAAGAACAGGCTAAGAGAAAATTATTAGGTAGTTTTGTGAGAGTGGCTTCAGCTAATAAGGTCAGAAGTCACTTTTGGAGGAGTTTACAATAGCACTGGAAATCACCTGCTTTGAACAGAACAATGTGAATGCACAAAGACCAAAAGTGATCATGGAGCAACAGGAAGTGACAGAGAGGTAAATAGAGTCAGGATGGCTTTCTAAGGACTGGGAATGTTAATAAAGATTAATATCCTCCTAACTGTGAATGGAAGGAGCTAGAGAGACATGGTCAAGAGAAAACCAGGAGAAAATGACAGCAAGTGTAAGAGAGGTAAGGAAATAGGGTAAAAAGGAATGACTGTGGAAAAAAGAAGAGTCAGAGAAGACTAGATGAGAAGCATTTGCATCTCCATCAAAATAGCAGTAGAACAGTATCATATCTAGCTAGCTGTACAAAAACAATATTAAAAAACTCAAAACAAACTACAATGAGGGTGGAACAGGTACACATGAAAATGAAGTCTGTGGAATACAGAACCTCTATCCTTGGAGACATTGAAAGCATCTGGTCTACCTTTGAAGCTGGCCCTGCTTTGAGAAACAGGGTGGATTAGATGACTTTCAGAGATCTGCTCCAGCTAGAGTGATTCTGTGGAAGGACAGAACCTCTTCAGTCTGGCTGACAGACTGAAGAGATGGAATAATTTTTTTCACTCTTTTGTGCATGTGAAGAAATCATCAGGTTCTTAACATAGCTTGATGTACAATATAGGTCCTTAGAAGGTACTTTCCCATCCAAAAGTGCAATAAGTATCTAGAGATATTTCCAGGTTCTGTATATAAGCCTCAGCAATAGAGGCGAGATTGCCTATACAAGCAGCTCAGCAGTCTGGCCCTTTACAAAATCCTAGTCAGTACTATATATGTCTTAATGAATGTCAATGACCTTTGAAATCTGACTTCAATATATCAAGATATGTGGATCCAAACTGGAAACTAAAGGAAACTGATGGAAAAAACTAGACCTAAGTAACAATTTGTTAGATATATTTCCTATAAAATTATCCCTATTCGTACTTCAATGGTCAATAATTAGTAAGAGAACTATAAATAGGTTGGAATCCTTTTATCATAGTTGAAAGCAATCTATTTCTGGAAATCTCAACTCTTTCAAGTACAAAGCAGTTTTTTTATTAATATGAAACATTCTTAAATTAATGACCACACCCACATTTCAGTGTCTTTTGCTCTCTGGAAAAGACTAAATAGGCTAGCAATATGGATCTAGACAAATCTTTCAGCAAAATTAGATTCACTCTTTGACATAAGAGACATATACAGTGTGTCATGTGAGTAGATCAAAATCCCAGACTCAATGAGGATTTTGGAAGTTCATAAGAAAGGAAGCATGACAGCAGTGCCAGGAGTGTGCTGTAACAGAATGTTCAGTTTTCCAGGTTATGTAATGCTGTGCTTCTTCAAGGAAAGAACAGATGAGGAGAAAGACCTGCATTTCCAAAGGCACTTTTGCTGTAAATTATACCTTACGTACATGTTCTGAAGTTTCAAATAGCTACAAGTATAAACTGGAGACCAGATTCCTGACTATGGAGAAGAAGAGAATAAGGATCACAACTTCAGTGGAAAATCTTCTACAGCAGCACACATATAGTTAAGAGCAACTTAGGGGCTGCTCTCATCCTTTCCAGATGCTCACAGCTGTTACAGGATTATTGTTCCTTGGTCATACAATGAGTATATTCCCTACCAATTATTAAATGTAGGAGAAATGGTGATTGGAAGCATATCTGGTTGGAATATAATATGCTCTCTTGGTAAACTGAAGATTCAGCTTCTTTCAAATTAAACATTAAAAAATAAAATAAAACTACCATTTCTAATCTCTAGGAACTAGTAGTGGTTTTACTGCAAGTTTGCAGCAAGTTTTACTGCTGAATATTCAAAAAAATATATTTCTCAGAGGTATCCCATAAAATAAAAAGGTCTCTAAGAAATAAAAAGACCATGAAAACTATGTGGCACATGATCTTAATTAAATTGGCAAGCATGGGTGTAGTAAAATGCTGTCTTCCACATTCTGAATCAACACAAGCAAAGCTGCTTATTTAGGTAACAAAAGGTTAATTTCCTGATGTTAACATCTCTTGCCTTTAACTACTCAAGAACTGGCATGTGACTCCAGCTGAACAAGGAACTTCGCACCAAACCATTCTAAATAAAGAATATTTGCTTTTCAAAGTTTTACCTAAGTACCTAGAACCATTTAGGTTTAAAATCTTCAAGTCCAACATTAGCCCAGCATTGCCAAGTCCACCACTAAACCATGTCCCTAAATCTCTCATCTACACATCTTTTAAGGACCTCCAGGGATGGTGACTCAACCACTTCCCTTGGCAGCCAGTTAACAGAAAGGAGAAAGGCAGGTAATGCATAAAAAATACTTTCAGCTGAACACGAGCCTTCTGACTGAGGATAATACTCCATTGGTATCAATATGTATTTCATTTTATTTTCCCCAATTCTAGCTTGATTTTTACTCAAGTACTTCTTATGCATCACAGAAACAATAATTATAATAATATGATAATAATGTTGCACATCATAATGGAACGTAAACTCGGTTATAATGGACCCCAAAGCATCCCAAAGCTTATTTGAGAACTGGAAGTAAACTTCTGTCTTTTACTTTTCAGAAAATTAAAGGAAAGAGCTTCCAGATCTTAGATATCCTTAGCACTGACAAATGGAATAGTCACTGAGGGACTAGTCACATAGGTAAGGTTGTCAAATCAGGCTCATCATTCTTAATTTTAAAAAATCACTTTCCAGATTCAGACCAAATGAGCAGAAAATTTGGCCTGTTTTTTATTAAAAATGTAAAAGTATGAACTCAAACGTTTTTCAGAACAAAAAAGGTTCTGTAAAGGAATATTTCTATTTAATATTGTGTCATGTGGAAATTCTGCCTTTAACATGCAGATTTGTACTAAGCTAGTTGGAGAGCAGCATTTACTAGCTCCTAGAAAATTCATTACTTTTCCTCATTGATCATAATCCTGGTCCACAGCTACATTTTAAGCCATGAGTTGGCAAGAAATACAGCCAGCATGACACTTTGTCCCATTTTTCTCTACTGTATTATGAAGTAAACTGATGATTTTGCCTGTCTCCAGTCTACTCTGTTTAGAGAAAACAATTTAGTCTTGGTTACTATTTTTTTGAGGATTCATTTTCTTGACTGCCAGCTCATAGCAGCTGGTATCTACAAAATTTCAACTTCCTGGAGAAAGAAGGGATTAATGCTGCTTTACCTTGTTGTCCAGTGTGACCCAGCATGGGCAGGCCCTTAGCTCTACAAAATTGTTCTGAGTTACCTCTACAAAATGCTGGACTATTTATCATGCCCTGTTAGTCAATATTTAAGATCAGTGTGAACTGGGAACTGCTCAAGATGCCTGAAGCTGAGTGAGGTGATGGTGGCTGTCGAGGCTGTAACTGATCTGGACTTTACACATTTTGCATTTTAACTCTTCATAGAAAAATCAGTCAATTTTGACAGCACCTATATAAACCTTTATCATTATAATTTCTGTGAGTTGGAAACTGGCCATGCTTTTTTATGCAAGAGAAGAAACTCAACTCACTTCCACAGAGGTTCAGTTCTGCTGTTTGAACAATTCTTTCCCAGAAGACAGACAGGCCTTCTTGAAGTAGAATTAACTTGACAATAATTTTAAAACATCTCAGCATGGACAGCTATGGAATCACACAGAATCACTGGTTTGGAAGTGATCCAACCAAGATCATTGAGTCCAACCCATGACCTAACACCTCAACTAAACCATGGCACCGAGTGTCACATTCAGTCTTTTTTTTAAACACATCCAGTGATGGCGACTCTCCCACGTCCCTGGGCAGACCGTTCCAGTATTTGATCACTCTTTCATAAATAAAACTTTTTCCTAATATCCAACCTGTAGCTCCCCTGGCGCAGCCTGAGACTGTGTCCTCTCGTTTTGTTGGTTGCAGCCTGGAGAAAGAGTCCAATCCCCACTGACCACAGCCACCTTTCAGGGATCTGTAGAGAGTGACAAGGTCACCCCTGAGTCTCCTTTTCTCCAGGCTGAACACCCCCAGCTCCCTCAGCTGTTCCTCACAGGGTTTGTGTTTCCAGCCCCTCCCCAGCCTCGTTGCCTCATCTGGATGCGCTCAAGTGTCTCAAGGTCCTTCCTGAACTGAGGGGCCAGAACTGGACACAGTACTTGAGGTGTGGCCTCACCAGTGCTGAGTAGAGGGGAAGAATGACCTCCCTGCTCCTGCTGGCCACACTATTCCTGACACAGGCCAGGAGCCATTGGCCTTCTTGGCCACCAGGGCACACTGCTGGCTCATGTTCAGTCGGCTGTCAAACAGTATCCCCAGTTCCCTTTCTGCTGGGCACTGTCCAGCCACATTGTCCTCACCCTGTAACACTGCAAGGGGTTATTGTGGCCAAAATGAAGGACTTGGCACTTGCATTTATTAAACTTCATCCCATTGGACTCTGCCCATCCATCCATATATTCTAGGTTTCTCTGCAGAGCCCTCCTACCTTCCAACAGGACAACACATGCTCTCAGCTTAGTGTCGTATGCAAATTTACTAATGAAATATTCAACACCCTCATCCATGTCATCAATAAAAATACTGAACAAAATATTGGCTATGTCCCTAAATACACACACCTTGAGCAACAAAGCAGTGAGGACATAGTAGTATCAACAGAGCTCACATTTGCCATGGGCTACCCCAACTATGAAGGCAAACAGGACGTTGTAAAGCATGAGTACAGGCATGGTCAGTGCCAAGCTGTTTCTCTCTTCATACAACTAAGCTCTTCCTAACTCCACAAGTAATTCCTCTTGAGTTACAAACATGCCGATCAAATCAAAGAACTACTTCACACAACTAAGAAACTCCTGCTGTGAAAACAGATGTGTATTTTTTCTTCACCATAGACTAGTTATATATTTGCACTAAATTTGACTGTTACTTCACTCATCTTGTCATTGGTACATGCACCCTTGATGCATCACCACCTTCATGCAGCCAAGAAGACCCTTTACACTGACTTGGAGCAGACAGTTCAAAGAGAGAAGCTACTGTGTATAATGCACAAATTTAAAGTGTAAGGGCAAGACAGAGGGAATTCTGGAGGAATAGGAGCAATGTTGAGATATGAGCAGTAGTGAGGAGTTGTGAGAAAGGTAATACAAACCATGAAAGCATGAACATTACTTAGGGGAGGGGAAGACAATAAAACAATAAGGAGAACTGTGTAAACAAAGGTTTGGGAGAATTCAGTTGTCTTAGGTTTAAAACTTCCCAACCCATCAACAGCAGTTCTCATATAAGACATACTATCAGTATTACAGTACTCATACAAGCCAAAATACTACACCAGGTTGAGTATAATTAATTTTTCCTTCTTTTTATGGTATCCATGAAGCAACTATTAATATCTGTGAGACAGTGCTATTTCCATTTTACTGATAAGGAACTGTGTCACAGAGAGACAAAAGCAGACCAATGTGAGCAATGCAGGGAACTGAGAACAAAACTCCCATAATTATTCTAATAAATCTAAGCATCATCATTGCCTTGCCCCAAATCCAACATCCTTGCCCTCATTTAAAATATTTCCCGCTGACTATGTTATGAAGTTTAAGCTGTTATGGTATCTATTTTCCCCCAATCTTTTATTGATCATGTGCTCTTCCAAGTTTCTTGCCAGGAAAAGAGTAAGGCATCAAGATGGCAAAGCAAAGTGTATGGAGTAAAAGAGCCAGAAACTGGAAGAAACAGAGGGCAATGAGGCTTCTAAAATATTGTGCATTTTGAAAACATGGAAATTAAATACAATAATTAAACAACCCCAAGTGCATTTTTCCCAGTGCAACCTTTTTTTTTTTACATGGGATAGCACTTTTCGCATGAAGATATTAGCTCAATCCCTCTCAGGGCTGTTAAAAATTCTAAAGATATTTCAGAAATTATACAAAGCTTTGAAACTTATGAAGGACAGAGATAAATGCACCGTTGTATGATATTTAAATTTAAGTTCAAATAATGAGTAGGCCTTCTTCAGCTATAGAGTGATTCAAGAGTATGCAGACTATGTTATACAAGATGACAGTAGATAAACCAGTGATCCCTTCTACATTCAAATCTTACATGAGTGTACAGTAAGTAAACTGCATAGTACCTGGCACTATATAATTCCCACAAATTAATATTGCCGCATTTTTCTGCATAGGCTCTGTCCAAGTTATTACATTACATTAACATTCTGCTAAAGAGATTAACCTGCCCAGTTGTTACTGGGAGGTGTCGAGAGGGGCATCTGTAAATCAAATAACTGGTAGGTTTAATCAAATAATTGGTAGGTTTAATTTGAGTGCTAAATTCTGGGATTGCATCCATGCAACATCCCAAAATTTGGTTTCATCTAGCAGAAACTGTCTGGAATCAAGACTGATGATAAGATGAAGTATGACCAGCAATGGAGGAAAAAAAGCAGAAATGCCTAGAAGAAGCAGACATGATATATTTCCAGCAGGACTAGAAATGTTTGCCTGGACTAGGATCAGGTCTTGAGTATCAGTGATGGCTGCATTGCTTCTGCCTTCTATATTTAGATCAAAGACCAAATTTTCAGCAAAGAAATTAAGCTCATGTAAAGTTGTCCTAGAGTGAGCAGAGGCTCTGCTCTCAAATTTACAATGCTATTTACAAATATCAAAAGAGTTCTATCAGTTCCCTACTGTCCAACGGAAAATGAAGCAGCAGACAGGAAAAACAGAGGAAGACCCAACATTTCCCAGCAGTATTTGGAACAGGAGTGCAAAGAAACAAATGCTAGATGCTTGGAAGCAGAGAAACTGAAAACACAGCTTGACAATGGAGTTCTGGCTGGAGAGTCAGTGGGAATGAGAAAGATGAGAAAGCCTGGGGATCCAGCCCTGGAAGAATGAGGGATGAAGATATACAGACAACTGACTGTAGAAAGGTACTGAAGACAGGAGGTAAAGAACAAGTACTTAGACTATGCTTATGGCAAAAAAAGAACACAGGACAATGGGGTCGTAAGAAATAGAACTGCTCTCCTTAGGACACAGACCTGGTTTATACTCAGTTTTAACAGATAGTGAACAAGGGCAGGAAACACCACTGAGAACTAAGCAGAGAATCAGTAATGACTAAAACCCTTTTTGGGTCTTCTGGAAACCAAATTTCAGTTTCTTGTGATTTCTGTGCCATCACAAAATATGTGTGCAGTCTGCTGGTAGTGAAAATAGGCATCTTGCACCTTACTCCTTCAGCAGTGGTTTTGGCAGAATATTACTCCAGGCAACTTGTTTAATAGAAGAATGTTATAACATTGTGGGGGCGATTTTAAGGTTCCAAGCATCTCACAATTCAGAAAGGGGTTGAGACATCCTCAGAAGTTTCTATTTTTAAATGGTATGTGTGTACTCATTATCTTTCCCTCTATCTCTATTTCTGTCTCTCTCACACAGACTTTTCAAAAAAAGGTTTTAACATGACCACTTCCAGAACAAAGGTGCAAAAGTGCTGGGTTGCCTATCTTACCAAATGTTCCCTAAACTTGTGAATGAGCATGGAGACTAATGGCATGACTCATATCTATTGTTACCAGAACACACCTGCCTCATACAGGGCACAAGACAGCCTTGCTGGAAGGATGAATCAGAACTGTGTACTGTCAATGGTTCACTCTGTAAAGAATTTTGAAGAAATGCGCTAAAAAATGGGACAGCATTACAACAAGAACAAGAATAGTTAGAGTAATTGGATGTCAGTCTAGAAAACAGGATTTTATCTTTCCTCGACATAAAGTTTCCATTATAGTAATTCAAACTAGCTTTTTTCACAGGTGGTCACTAAAATTATATTCTTCATTTTTCATTTGATTCACTGAGATGAGGCATTTGAATTTGCAGAAGAGATGAATGTTCAGAGACTAAAAGATCTGAGTTGGAAAAGTTTCACGTGACACTAATGAGTCAAGGCTTTTGGACCTCAGCAGCTCAGGATGGTCCTGTAGATAAGCAGCAGATTTTGAACACAGTATTCTGGGCCATGGTTCCCCAGCCATAAAGTGGAAATCTGTCTGCCAATCTCAGAGGCCTGCAGTAATGCTAATTTAATGTCTGCTCATCACTTTGGCACTATCATGATCCTAGGAAAATCCCAAAAGAAAATTAATAATAATAAACAACTATGTCTCCAGAGCAAGGCTTAAATATTCTATAGTAAACAAGGTGTGGGGCCACACAGAGAGCAATGTCATAAAAACAAAATATGGAACAGCTGCTCATTAAGTGACTATCATATATATTCTGTGAACTGAATGAGGAAAAGATTTTGTAAGAAAAATAATATGTGATCATGTAATTAAAGAAATCTTCACAATGCATATGCATGGGGGAGATTAAATTAATTTGCCTTAACAAAGTTAATTCCAGCACGTATTAGCTTCAGAGTGTTTGGATTCTTTAATGTAGATTTTCCACACACAATACCAAGTAACTGAAGATCCAGCTGAGAACTGATTAAAGGACATATCAGCCATCTTTATTTTATTCATCCAGTTCAAAACAGAATTTACTTTTGACTATTGGAAATATAATGCTGGAATGAATTATAACAATTGGAATATAGGAATGACTATTTCATTATCGATTACTCCTATTTTCTACAGAAAGTTTGTATTTTAGCCAAAATCTTCCTTTAGCATCAAAAATGACAAAATAAGCAGGTTAGAGATCATCTTATATTACATCCTATGTAATACACTACAGCACAGTAGCTCCTGCAGCCAACCATTGTCCCTTCAAGTACATGAATTCAAGAAAAAATTTATGAATGATTCTCACAAGTAAAGAGTACATTCAAATTCCATTAACTTCAAGAGAAATAGAGCCAACATCCTTTTATCAGTCCTGCTCAAACACATACAATTGCAAGCCAAAACAAACCTTTGCCTCAGTTTTTTCATATGGATGTGATTTTCTCTTTGTGAAAACCACAGGCTCCTTGTGTACATAAGGGTAGACAGATATGCATCTGTGTATCTATCTGATCTATTTAGTGGCTTTCATTTGACTTTTTTCCCTTTAAGAATGAGCGTGTCTCTTACACCAGCATTTTAATCACAGATCATATTTTGTAGTATGAGCTCACTCTTGCACTCAAAGATATGACCCATCACACTTGTAATATATAGCTATTTATTTAAGGTAGAACCTCAGTTTTAAAAGACGCTTCCTGGTTTTGTTTCTGTGTGCAATGCCTGGGTTACCAGGGCTAAGTTATGTGTCTTGCTGGTGAACAGGCAGACAGCATAGAAGATTTCATTTTTCTTTTATATAAAGAACACAGGGCCAGCTCACTGGGTATTTCAGACCATACACTGTACACACCTGTTCACTGACCATTTCATATACCTTACCTCTTCAATTTTAGATTCCTTAGCTCTGCATTCATAAATGAATTTTAAGATAAAGTGTTTGTTACCATCAAAATATTTTTTCACCCTGAAAATTGAAGCACATGGACACTTCTTTGGGTGTCTACAAACTACAGCAATTATCATTCCTGTCATAATTGTCAAACTATAGCGATTACAATTCCTCTGTCTCAGTTGTAGATCTCATTGCTCCCTCAAGAGGGGAAGAAGAGGGGCAGGAACCAAATTCTTCTCTCCGGTGACCAGTGACAGGACCTGGGGAATGGTTTTTAACTGTACCAGAGGAGGTTTAGGTTTTTGCAAAAGATTCTGGCACACTGGAACGGGCATTGTAACAAGCCCCCCAGGGAAGTGGTCACCAAGCCTGACAGAGTTCAAGAATTCGAACGCTACTCTCAGGCACATGGTGTGACTCTTGGGATGGTCCTGGGCAGGGGCAGGAATCGATTTTGATGATCCTTGTGGGTCACTGTCAAACTAGAATACTCTGTCCAGCGATAATAACCACCCCTTATATTTTAGAAACTTTCAGGTATCTTACACCATATACAATCAGCAGCAGATACAGAAAGATCTACAGCACAAGAATGATTTAAAAATTAAATAAAATATTTAAAATGGAAATAAAATTTATCAGCTGCTTTTTTAGATAATTTTTACCCCAACTCCGTATCAATATCAGATATATATTTTATTTCACTGATCTTATTGTGCATACAAAACACAGAGCACCAACTATTTCAATGTTTCTCACAATTTCACGGTGCATTTTACAAGTTTAAGTTCACTTAGCACAGTCCTGGTATTGCTGTCTTTAAAGTTAAATGCGAGTGTTTAATATGGACATTTGGATTTTACTTGATCTATAGTAAATAGTTTTCAGGTTGAAAACAAACATGTTCCACAGCTATGAGTCTACTTTTACCTTTAACAGTAAGGTCATAGAATCATAGAAAGACTCCAAAACCCCTCTCATGGGCAGGGTTGTCACCCACTAGACCAGGTTAAACAGAGCCTCATACAACTTGGCCTTGAACATCTCCAGGGATGGGGCATCCACAGCCTCTCTGAGCAACCTGGTCAGTGATATAGTGATTTTACATAAAGTAATTTTACAACACTTGCACTTGAGGACAAAGTGGTTTTAGAACATTTGAACCTACACTGAAATTTTTATTTTTGTTTACGTATTTGAAATTACCATAAATGAGAACAGCTAAATACTATGACTGAAAGACATGGGAAATTAGGAAGATATTTAGTAAACATCTGCATGTGATTCAACTTAAATTCATGTTTTTATCTGTGGAATACTTTGTAATTCTGCTCCCACTTTCTTTTGAAAACCATGCCATTCATTTAAGGAGCAAAACACAAATTTTGGCCAAAGTACCTCACTACCTTAACACAGTTAATCTGTTGCAAGGCAAAAATTAGAACACTGATCTTCTAGTTTCAAGTTTCTTGCTTATTCTCAGACAGTTCTACACACTTTATTTCTGAAGCCTGAGGGGTTTTTGCTTTTATTTAGTGAAGTACATTTGAGATTATTTTTGGCATCTTTACACAGGGTCATGAAACAGCATGTTTTGGCACCTGCTAGCCTCACTAGCAATCTGCTTACTCCAGGCTGTCATCCTTGTGCCACTCCTGGGTATGCATCTGACTAAAGTCTTGCAGGTTTGCTTGGATCTGGAATTTTGCAAACAATGGGAGAACAGCAGCATATGAAAAAGCTTTACTGGTGTTTAGGTGAGTTTTTATTTGTTGATTTTGCATTTTAAATATATAATAAATAATGTTGTTCATTCTTGCATATTCCATTATATTGATTATAGTTCATACAATCAAACACAAATCAAAATGAAGATCCTTTCTGCAAAACTCATTTGTTAGCACTTGAAAATATTTATTGTTGAGACTTTCTGGTATATTTGCACTAACAACCTCATCTACTGGGGCCTTCAGTGAAACTCTGGCACTAACAGTAATGGTTATTATGAAGGACTAATTTAAATTAATCTACTACCCTACATCAAATGCATATCTTCTCTTTCTCCTTGAAGAGGCTTCTGACTGAGAAAAAAGTATCTGGTGCTGAAATGGTTCACAAGAACTAACCAAAACCACGGTGAAACCACGTACATACAGATTATTAGCAGAGACTAGTAAAAATATTATGCCACTATGGAACCATGGAATCACTGATGGTAAGTTTATACAAATTACCTATTCACAAAATTCAGTTTACTCAATCATCACGCCTTAAAACATTAAGTTAGGAGAAGGAAGGGTGTAATATATTTTTTTTTAATTTATCACCTCATGGGTATAACTGTTAACATGCACCTCAGCACAAACAAACCACAAGAAGGGTGCTTCCTGAAGAGTAGCATTTTTTTTTCCTCTGACTCTCAACTCTGACTTAGTTCCTACAGACATAAAGTACATTTCACTTAACTTTATATATTTTCAATATACACATCAGCATCTAAGCTGATCCCTAGGTTTCCTTTATTCTCTCTAGTAAGGAATGTGCTATTGTACAGCCTGATTCATCTGACCTACTTAGATGTCTACCTTCCGAGGAGATGAATCATGCCCTAAAAGCATCTATTTCTCTCCATTGACTATAAAGGCAGCCTAGCCAAAGATAATTTTGATAGAAAAGACGCTACATTAGGACAGATAAATTTCACCCCAGCAGCTACAAAAGGAGCAAAACAGGAGTGAATGCTATTTTCAGCAATATTTAACTTCTGTATGATTTTGAAATAGAAATCCATCCACAAGGTCATGTGGGGACAATACTACTGAGAGCTGCTGAGCAGCACAGACTGGTCTCTCCCAAACCTCAGGGGAGCAACTCCCTAGCGAAATGAGCAAGGTGAACATGAAATGATACTATCTACTCCCTCTACATCTTCCCAAAAATACATTCAGAAGAAGAGAGGAAACTTTTGCTGTGGACTGTTTTCTATAATGTTGTTTGCAATAAAATTAATACAGACTCAAAAACTGTATTTGCATTTCTACACAGAAAAGACTGCTGAACTTACAAGAATCTACTCATAGCTCTGTCCTCCTGCCATACTTTCAAAAACTTTTTTAAACAGTTTCTTTCTAACTTTGGCTAGGAAATGCGTGCCTTCTCTTGGTTTTAGCTTCTTTACTGGATCAGAATCTTTATAGTTTTTATCATATTCCTTTCCTTGACATTCTTCAGTGCACTGAAGATGAATGAAGAGCTGTAAAAATGCACTTCTGCATCTCTTCTGTCTCAGTACATGGAAGTCTTTTTTTTTTTATATGTAGACTCATTAATAAAAGCTTTATTTCTACTACATGAGAAGCATAGTTCTGACCTAACTAATCTGTGACCCAAACCATACTTGACCAATGAAGTCTTTTTCTGAACTTCACTTGGCTTTCAAATTAGCGTTCTGTCTTCCTTAGCTTAAGAACGAATACTTCAGTTAGAGCAATGCACATCAATCTGCAGTGGAAGAAGGCAAAATCTGCCTGAGAGTGCTAAGATGTCTTCTGCCCACAAAAAAGTTATCACCAATATTGATAAGGACAAAAGAATCATTTAAGATCACATAACAAAGCTAAAAACTAAACTAGAAACTAGTCAAAGTAAGCTACAAGATAACCCTTCTTCAGAAAATATTAAAGTAGGAGAAAAGAAGGGATTCAACATTAAGAAGCAACGATCTAGCAAAATTATTTTTTATCTCTTCTAATCAAATTACTCCAATACTTTCTAAATGTTTGCTACAAAATCAATCAGCTCTATCATCATAAGATTTTGCTTTAAAACTTTTTTATTTATGTAGAGTATTCCCCTCGATCTGGGATTGAGATTTATACACAGAGCTGCTAGTGCAGTGAAGAGAGACCATGATCTTTCATAGCTGGTTTAATTTGATTTTATAACCCAGCCAATTTTCAGGATGATATAGGGATTAGATGTTCTGTCAGGCTGAGCTATGCATCCAATAAAGCACAAGACTATTTTTTTGCTAAATCTTACTGGTGATATGCCCCTGCCCTGGCATTTTTACCATTAACATCACATGTTCTCTTTGGTGTGCTAACATCAGCAGCAGCCCACGACCAATCAGTAGACTGGGTCATGCAATAAAGCAGCCATGCCTGCTCACAGGAGCAGAGATGCTGCCTAGAAACTGCAATTTAAAGATCCTACTGCCTCATTTTTAAAACCATTTAAGTCTGGAAAGAGACAAAGAAAAATAAGTACGATTTTATGTGATGATTCCTACTACTTACATTTATAGTGACAATTTATAAACTGCAAATTTAGCACATATGACACTTTGATTGATGAACTTCGTTTTTTCAGAAGGTTGTACTAGGAAGACTTACACTGCCAAGAGCTAACATGAACTTGTCACCACGACAGCATCTTTGTAATACTCTACCTGAACTAACATCAGGCATTACTGTGCTTTGTGCATCCCTGCCATTCCATCAATATCCTCACACTAGACAAGTATGACACAGAAGTATACAGAATTCATTTCAGCTAATGAGGGGAGTGAGGATTTCTGACTACTCAGTTATTTAAAGGGGTAACTAAGATGCCATAAACAAGGAAAAAGTCATGATTTTGCTTCAAAAGCAGAGGAAGTACAGCCACAACCCCTGATCCTTGGGTCATGCTGGATTTTGGTCAATACTTATCTAAGTGTCTTGTAGAAAATTTGTGGCATAGGCAAAATCTGAACTTGTCTTTCCCAACTCTAAGCTAATTCTCTAATTAATGGGCCAGACTCTTCTTATTCCCTGAGGCACCATAGAACAAGTAGAAATAATATAAAGCTGGCTGAGAAAAAAGTTGCATACCAGAGATTCCTACATTTCCTAATTAGGATTGTTTACTATGTCTTTTCACTATCATGACAGGGCAAACTGAATATAGAAGCAAGTATAAAATCCCTAATCTGTTATATTGTCCTCTATGGGTCTGTATCCTGTAAGGGACCAGAACAACCCTTCAAGATGTAAAATAACTATAATAAAAATGCTTAAGATGCTGCATCTTTCATTGGGTCCATAATTAAGTACAAGATGAAGCTTACTATAAGGCCCAGAATGATATTTCTATCTTATCAGCTGAAGTGAGCAATCCTCATGAGCATTCACTGTGAGCATTCACACAGAAAAGTCACTTTACATGGGTTTTCTAGCATTAGTTTCTAAATTTCAAACTGATTTAATCATCCATAGTACATACAACTGTTGTATGTCAGGTGTCCGGAATGTCAAGATAATCATTAACAAAATGTGTGCATCTGATAATATCTGCAGATTAAAAAATCCAGCATTTTACCTAAAAGAAAATGGCAAAAAGAAAATGGGAAAAATCACATAAGCGAGTTCTAAAGTAAGCCCTTGCAGCACTGCAAGAGTCAATATAAGAAATTCTGTTTGCAAAATACCAGACTAAGAAGGTAAATATTTCAGTTTAGGCTCTGGTGCTGCAGTAACTTCTTATGAGTTTACTCTCTCTCTGTGTTGGGGCAGGACTGATTTATTTTTTCACCCCTAAGCACATGTTCCTTAGTTGTCTTGTCCTATAGAAGACTCTACAACAGAAAGATCCTTTCATGAATCTATTTAAATTTCTCATGCACATCCCTTACACCTCAAACTTCAAAACTATTTTCCTTAGCAGTGCACCACTACCTAGATTCCTTAAGATCCCAAACTACAGCACAAGAAGTTCTATGAGCACAACCTGAGCTGAGAATCCATTTAATCATGTCTTGCCTATTCTCATCCCTCCTTTACATATTTTTTTACTAGTTTATTCTGACACTTCCATTTCAAGTTACTACTCCTTTCCACTCTGACATACTGTGTCTCATCAACTCCTTAAAGTACATTGGCAAAACGTAAGTCACAGATAAATTTTTTTCTATATCTAAACCAAATTTTCCCTATAATAAATTAATTACCACCTAATGCAATTAACTGCTTCATGCTTCACCATATTTTATTATAGAATTTCTGAGTTTAACTACATTTATAACTGCTGCCCATCATCATCAAAGGAACCAAGTCAGTAAGACCAATATAGTGTATAGATGTTTCTGTCTTATAAATAATTCAGCTTTTAACTGAACTTCTTGAGTTTCCTTTGAAGAGTGAGACCCATGATTATCAGAAGAGCATACTCTACTAATAAAGTAAAAGTATTTTTGTGTTCTTTTGGGAAAACACAGGGGATGTGCAGGAAAATCATAGCACAATTGTGTGCTGTGATATTAGCTCATAAAGGTCTGTGACAAATGGCCCTCCAAAAGCTGCTCAGCATGGAATCTGATACCAGCCTTCTGAATTTCTGGACAATGTAAAGATTTTCCCAATAAAAATTCAGCAGAAGAAAAACAATTCAAGAAAAAAACCCTGTGATGAACACCAAGGGAATGCCATGTATTTTCTCCACATTCCACATACATGGAATGCAAATATATCCAGCATTTTAAACAAGTTTGCAAGCAATGCTTAAGAAAAATGCATTCCTAAGAACTAAAATGGATTTTATCATTACAAGCCTCTGAATTCACTTCATTCACATTTTGTACACTTACACACTCAATTTATACACTCACTTGTTTTTCATGCCAGCATATGAGAGCTACTGTGATTTCCTGAAGATAGCAGGATGACAATCGGTGATGTCATATTTTATGAATAAATATATATGCAGTGAAAGAACAGAAAGTTTTCCAGCCTATCCATCCTGCACATCTGACTGTACTGTTACTGTTTAATGAAACCAAATTTCCTATTTATTTACAATTAATTAGTACTACCTTTTTGATTTCACAGTAAAAAGAATTCCAGCGCATTCAGGTCCAAAAGGATTCAGGCACTCATTCCTGTTCTTTGTAACTTCAGCAGCAAGAATAATATATGCTTCATCTAATTTAACTGCAAATGACTCTTTTAGCATGAATTGTCTGTTTAAAGATAATGCACAGCAGAATTCTTAACTGCATCCCAGAAGTCATGCAGCACCAGGCAGATAAGATCACAGTGGCTACCAGGGGTGGCAAATGGGAAAAGCACTACAGGAAATGAACTCTTGTCAATAATCTCAAGAGAGTGCTATATTTAGGTCAATTGTACCTGAAATCGTTTGGTGGGGTGATTGCTCTTTGGTACAGACTCTGCTCTCTGAACCTGTCAGAGTGCTTGTAGGTCCTCTGGATTGAATTCACCAATTTTCTTCCAGACTCATTTTCTAAAAGTAAAACAAACAAACAAATAAAAAAACTTTAATGAAGGACAGCAAGCTTAGCAGAACACAGAAAATCACTCACATGTTATTTTAGATTTCAAAAATATGCTTTCAATAGTGCAGTTAATACAAAAATATGTTTAAATATCCACCTGATTGCCTCAGTCCTCTAGAATATAATTTTATTCAATTATTCAGATTTTTTACTTGGCCCTCCAAAGACTTCCCAGATCTATTGAATATCTAAAGTGATTTTCAGTGCTTTTGCTGATCAGTTAATAGTCAATGCAAAATCAGAATTGTTCTTAAATCTTATGATGCATCCCAGCGCAACACTATTCTAGCTTTAATTCGGGTTGACTCTTCATCTGAAAATACGGCTTATTGTTTAATAATTTAAGATGGTTCATTCATGTGTGCTGAGAAATGTGATAAACTGAGTTTTAGAAAACAATCTATTGAGACACATACTGACCTTTTACATCAATTAGCTAGAATAATACAGATACCAGAAAACAGCACATAGTCATTCTGTCTTATGATTTCTTCGAAGAAATACTTTCCTTTGAAAGCACAAAGTCTCCAGCAGAATTATTCCTTCTTCCCATTAAAGATTAAGTATTAACCAGATGAATTTTAAAGCAAGGAAAAGCCTCCTTTAGCAGCTATTCAGCATGCATTTACCTTCTACAGACATACAGCATCATATCTGTAGTCATTACTTAGTGCTTGTGATTAGTGTCTAGTGTAATTAAAGAAAATGTCATGATGCAACTATACTGCTGAAGAATACACATGAACTTTTTCTTTTAAAAAAATTACAAAGGTAATAAGATACGCTACTGAAAACTAAAGTAGGTGCATCAGTTATTTTAGCTATTGTTTCTTGTGAAGAACTTCAAATTCAAAGATACTCATTAAATGGAGTAGATGGCAATAACAGACAAAGTGTTAATGGGGCAGCAGTGGAGTGTGTCAGGAAAATGAAGAGACCCTGAGGGGCTCGCCATGCTGTTTATGCTCAGCTAAATTCAGCAGCATTATCATAAATCCTCTAAAAGATACTGTACTCAACTCCTTATTTGCTACTTTTCAGGCAAGGAAATATTTTATGAGATTAAAAGATGGTACTATTTTCTATTAAACAAATTTGCATGTAAATACACTAAATATTTATATGCAATTACTATTACATTTTTAACAATTTTATAAAAACAAAGAGATATTATTTTAATCTTCAAAATAATGCATGAATCTGTATGAAAATTTCTGAAATTGTACGTAGGAACAGAGCCTTTAAACAAAAGAGTCATAATTTCTCTCATGAAATTATTTTATTATTTAAAGAAGAGTTTCAATATTAATTTCTCAAATGCATAATTCAACTGGCTAAAGTAAAATTATGCATAAGCCAAATAACTTTTCGTGAGAGTTCAAAATTCTCAATTTCCAGTTAGTTTTGGAATTTTTTTTTTTTCATTTTAAGGTGGCATTAGGAGACAGTAAATTAATCTTAGGAAATATACATAAACCATTCATTCCAAAAATGTACTGGTTAAAAAGAAGTATGTTGCATATGGTTCTGCATGCATCTTTATGGTGCCTTTGATCTTGGAACGAAACATTTTCTACATAAGCATAGGTGGATTTATTGTTAAGGAGAAAGCAGCTGCGACACGCTGCGTAACTTCACCTATAAGCACAAGTTCGGGTAAGAAATGATTATGTACGGAAGCAAGGTCCTAGGGAAAGGAAAGGCTTCAGGGAGCCTCGTCCTGCGGTGGTGCTGGGCTGCAGCACCGTGGACAGCAGCAGCACGACACACCGCGTGCGCGCCTCGTGGCCCAACACCCTGCTCCGTTTGACATGGCCAAGGATCCAAACAATGGCTGAGCCTTCTTTCCAGTCTTCTCCCAGTGCCATCCTTCTGAGGTCTACTTACAACTTTTAATTCTTGGAAACTAAGAGATTAAGAAACTAAGGAGAGCTAACAGATCTGAAAACTAGTTGTTGAAATACATCAGCACAGACCTTGGACTCTGACAATGCTGGCTTCCACTGTGTGCTCTTGACCGTTCACTACAAAGCCAAAGATCTGATATCCAAAAGCAGTTGTGGTTTTGGGGATCACCGTTCTGCATATATAAATCTCCACATAGGGAATACCTATTCAGAGCTCGCCTCAATAACAGATGCTTGGCAAATGCACACACAGCCATAGGCGACTTGCTTGCCACTGAGAATACCGAAAAATAAAGCCTCCATTGTTACCCCTTCCTATTTTACTACTGATAATAATGCCTTGTTTCAGGAACCCACAAAACCATTCAGTTACCCTTGCAGAAGTAGAAATAGGGCCCTTGTAAGATGATGAAGTACAGATTCTCCTTGCTGCTTAGCACCCAAGCAAAGCACATTTAAAAGACAGATTAAATGTCATGGGCTCTGAGATGCCCTAAGCGATGCACTTCCCAAGTAAATGGCAAAAACACCTGGAATGGATACTTTATCCTTATAAAGAGTGGAGAGTTTAGTAGCAGACAAGAAAATTCTCACAAAAAAGGTTACATTCTGACTGATGCCGAGAACCAGCAATTCATAGAAAGGTCAGGAAGAGCCCCCAGTTCTTACTATCCCTGAAGGTATGGGAAAAAAGCTGAACCACTAAAATAAAATCACAAGAAAGCATCCAGCTCTCATGCAAATACTGCCTGCCCTTAAGAGGTTGTGTACTTCCTCAAGTGTATTTCAACACTGGTGGCCACTTGAGTTATTTCTGGCAATAACTTGCTCTAGTGTTGGTTTTGGTTTTGTTTTTTTTTTTTCCAGGCAAGATGAAACAATTGCAACTACTTCAATTACTTTGATAGGGGCTTAAAAATTATTTAAATATTTTATCTCATATGAGGATTTATGAATTGATTTGTGATTATCAATAGATTTGGGAAAATAATATATGAATCTAAAGGCACTAAAGTCATAATTTTGATTATTCAGAATAATGTATAAATAAAAATACATGGGCCTAGTCCCACTAATGCTGACATTAGACAGACATCTGTCTCACTTTTCAGTGGAAATAACTCCATAACCCAACCTCTAGAACCAACATCAAGTCAAAGGTCAAGAAATATACATCAAGTCAAAGGTCAAGAAATATAACTACAAGAAATTAAATAAAGAACATTAAGTGAAGAGCAAATAAAGTATTTTCTTCAATCAAAATATGAAGTTCTAAATCATCTGTGAAAACAAAGAACTTAAGGTGAAAAAATGTTTCCCCTATCATTATGTTTGGTCTATTACTTTCTTCCATAAACAACACACTTCAAACTAAAAAGTAAAAGCACTTGTGAGATTTTGCATTAACTTTCATGTAGATCTACCAATAGTCTTACTGCCAAACCTTTTGGAAATAAATGTTTCCTAAACTTATAAAACTCTACCTATAAATAAAAAAGGATGATTAAGAAAAAGTGATCCAGCATAAAATACAGGAGAGTGAATGCCCTTCTTCAAGGCAGAAGATATCCAAAGTTGACATTTGGTGCTCCTGGAAAATTTATTAAAGCAGACAGTCGATGAGTATCCCTGTTAATACTGGATGCCATGTTTCTTTATGTGCAGTGTAGCTTAGGTAGGATTAATGGTTCAAAGAATCAGTTGTTGTCCAGCAATGATTTAGAACTAATGATGAAAATACACAACTGGCACTGAGGGGACCTTTTGGAAAAGCTGTGTGCATCCCTTACATGGTAGATAAACAGTTATCCCCAGACTGAGGCCCAGTGGACAAAGTATGAAACAATGCACACACATTCTGTACTGGGTGAAAAAACAGGGGGCTCTCCTAACTGCAGAAGCTAATGAGGATGGTGCAAAACCAAAGTGTTTGCAGTGTTACTGGCTCTTGCAGTGAACACTGTTCACTTCCAGGACAACATGGAATTTGAAAATTGCCTATAAGTAGGAGGATGGCACACAGGACTGCACCTTAAAACCCTACCACAAAGCAAAAATCATTAGGAGAAAGGCTATTACATTAAAAGCTATTGATTTGGTAAACATTGGGTGTACAGATTTCACCTTCTAAAACAGTGTTAACCAGAGAGACAGATCAGAAGAAAATCAGGGGGCAAGTAATCAAAACAACTTGCCAATGACTAAATTAAGTGTAGGATAGAGAACTGATTTGCCTTTCCAAATCTTTCCTGCTGTCTTCTGAAGCAAACTAGAGGCAGTGATGGCATCTTAAGGTAAAAAACCACAAACAATTAGACAAATGCAAGTATAAAACAAATAATACTAATCTACAGATTACAGACCTACACACTGCAGACTATGAACCATGTACAGCAAGAGCTATCTGCAGATTTAGTTTTACCCTCCTACAA